>JABBOT010000021.1:7402924-7900418 GCA_016165875.1 Acanthopleura granulata | reverse complement strand
TCAAACAACGCCAATTTTGATTCCACCAACAGCAGTCGATACAACTATTGTAACACCAACCACACCAGTTGCCACAAGCCCTGGGGTCGACTTAACAACATCCCCAACTACGGACATTTTGTCGCCAACAACAATATTACCACGTCAAACAACGCCAATTTTGATTCCACCAACAGCAGTCGATACAACTATTGTAACACCAACAACGCCAGTCGCCACAAGCCCTGGGGTCGATTTCACAACGTCTCCAACTACAGACATTTTACCGCCAACAACAGAAGTACCACTTCCCACAACACCCGTGCTGGTTCCACCAACAGCAGTCGATACAACTATTGTAACACTAACCACATCAGTTGCCAGAAGCCCTGGGGTCGACTTAACAACATCCCCAACTACGGACATTGTGTCGCCAACAACAGGATTACCACGTCAAACAACGCCAATTTTGATTCCACCAACAGCAGTCGATACAACTGTTGTAACCCCAACTACACCAGTCGCCACGAGCCCTGGGGTCGACTTAACAACATCCCCAACTACGGACATTGTGTCGCCAACAACAGGATTACCACGTCAAACAACGCCAATTTTGATTCCACCAACAGCAGCCGATACAACTATTGTAACACCAACCACGCCGGTCGGCACAAGCCCTGGGGTCGATTTCACAACGTCCCCAACTACGGACATTTTACCGCCAACAACAGAAGTACCACGTCCCACAACACCCGTGATGGTTCCACCTACAGCAGTCGATACAACTATTGTAACACCAACCACACCAGTTGCCACAAGCCCTGGGGTCGACTTAACAACATCCCCAACTACGGACATTGTGTCGCCAACAACAGGATTACCACGTCAAACAACGCCAATTTTGATTCCACCAACAGCAGTCGATACAACTGTTGTAACACCAACCACACCAGTTGCCACAAGCCCTGGGGTCGATTTAACAACATCCCCAGCTACGGACATTCTGTCGCCAACAACAGGATTACCACGTCAAACAACGCCAATTTTGATTCCACCAACAGCAGTCGATACAACTATTGTAACACCAACCACACCAGTTGCCACAAGCCCTGGAGTCGACTTAACAACATCCCCAACTACGGACATTGTGTCGCCAACAACAGGATTACCACGTCAAACAACGCCAATTTTGATTCCACCAACAGCAGTCGATACAACTATTGTAACACCAACCACACCAGTCGCCACAACCCCTGGGGTCGACTTAACAACATCCCCAACTACGGACATTGTGTCGCCAACAACAGGATTACCACGTCAAACAACGCCAATTTTGATTCCACCAACAGCAGTCGATACAACTATTATAACACTAACCACACCAGTGGTCACAAGCCCTGGGGTCGACTTAACAACATCCCCAACTACGGACATTGTGTCGCCAACAACAGGATTACCACGTCAAACAACGCCAATTTTGATTCCACCAACAGCAGTCGATACAACTGTTGTAACACCAACCACACCAGTTGCCACAAGCCCTGGGGTCGATTTAACAACATCCCCAGCTACGGACATTGTGTCGCCAACAACAGGATTACCACGTCAAACAACGCCAATTTTGATTCCACCAACAGCAGTCGATACAACTATTGTAACACCAACCACACCAGTTGCCACAAGCCCTGGGGTCGATTTCATAACATCCCCAGCTACGGACATTGTGTCGCCAACAACAGGATTACCACGTCAAACAACGCCAATTTTGATTCCACCAACAGCAGTCGATACAACTCTTGTAACACCAACCACACCAGTGGTCACAAGCCCTGGGGTCGACTTAACAACATCCCCAACTACGGACATTGTGTCGCCAACAACAGGATTACCACGTCAAACAACGCCAATTTTGATTCCACCAACAGCAGTCGATACAACTCTTGTAACACCAACCACACCAGTTGCCACAAGCCCTGGGGTCGATTTAACAACAACCCCAGCTACGGACATTGTGTCGCCAACAACAGGATTACCACGTCAAACAACGCCAATTTTGATTCCACCAACAGCAGTCGATACAACTATTGTAACACCAACCACACCAGTTGCCACAAGCCCTGGGGTCGACTTAACAACATCCCCAACTACGGACATTGTGTCGCCAACAACAGGATTACCACGTCAAACAACGCCAATTTTGATTCCACCAACAGCAGTCGATACAACTGTTGTAACCCCAACTACACCAGTCGCCACGAGCCCTGGGGTCGATTTAAGAACATCCCCAACTACGGACATTGTGTCGCCAACAACAGGATTACCACGTCAAACAACGCCAATTTTGATTCCACCAACAGCAGTCGATACAACTATTGTAACACCAACCACACCAGTTGCCACAAGCCCTGGGGTTGACGTAACAACATCCCCAGCTACGGACATTGTGTCGCCAACAACAGGATTACCACGTCCCACAACACCCGTGCTGGTTCCACCAACAGCAGTCGATACAACTATTGTAACACCAACCACACCAGTTGCCACAAGCCCTGGGGTCGACTTAACAACATCCCCAACTACTGACATTGTGTCGCCAACAACAGGATTACCACGTCAAACAACGCCAATTTTGATTCCACCAACAGCAGTGGATACAACTATTGTAACACCAACAACACCAGTTGCCACAAGCCCTGGGGTCGACTTAACAACATCCCCAGCTACGGATATTGTGTCGCCAACAACAGGATTACCACGTCAAACAACGCCAATTTTGATTCCACCAACAGCAGTCGATACAACTGTTGTAACACCAACCACACCAGTCGCCACGAGCCCTGGGGTCGACTTAACAACATCCCCAACTACGGACATTGTGTCGCCAACAACAGGATTACCACGTCAAACAACGCCAATTTTGATTCCACCAACAGCAGTCGATACAACTATTGTAACACCAACCACACCAGTTGCCACAAGCCCTGGGGTCGACTTAAGAACATCCCCAGCTACGGACATTGTGTCGCCAACAACAGGATTACCACGTCAAACAACGCCAATTTTGATTCCACCAACAGCAGTCGATACAACTGTTGTAACCCCAACTACACCAGTCGCCACGAGCCCTGGGGTCGACTTAAGAACATCCCCAACTACGGACATTGTGTCGCCAACAACAGGATTACCACGTCAAACAACGCCAATTTTGATTCCACCAACAGCAGTCGATACAACTATTGTAACACCAACCACACCAGTTGCCACAAGCCCTGGGGTCGACTTAACAACATCCCCAACTACGGACATTGTGTCGCCAACAACAGGATTACCACGTCAAACAACGCCAATTTTGATTCCACCAACAGCAGTCGATACAACTATTGTAACACCAACCACACCAGTTGCCACAAGCCCTGGGGTTGACGTAACAACATCCCCAGCTACGGACATTGTGTCGCCAACAACAGGATTACCACGTCCCACAACACCCGTGCTGGTTCCACCAACAGCAGTCGATACAACTATTGTAACACCAACCACACCAGTTGCCACAAGCCCTGGGGTCGACTTAACAACATCCCCAGCTACGGACATTGTGTCGCCAACAACAGGATTACCACGTCAAACAACGCCAATTTTGATTCCACCAACAGCAGTCGATACAACTATTGTAACACCAACCACACCAGTTGCCACAAGCCCTGGGGTCGACTTAACAACATCCCCAACTACGGACATTGTGTCGCCAACAACAGGATTACCACGTCAAACAACGCCAATTTTGATTCCACCAACAGCAGTCGATACAACTGTTGTAACCCCAACTACACCAGTCGCCACGAGCCCTGGGGTCGACTTAACAACATCCCCAACTACGGACATTGTGTCGCCAACAACAGGATTACCACGTCAAACAACGCCAATTTTGATTCCACCAACAGCAGTCGATACAACTATTGTAACACCAACCACACCAGTTGCCACAAGCCCTGGGGTTGACGTAACAACATCCCCAGCTACGGACATTGTGTCGCCAACAACAGGATTACCACTTCCCACAACACCCGTGCTAGTTCCACCAACAGCAGTCGATACAACTATTGTAACACCAACCACACCAGTCGCCACGAGCCCTGGGGTCGACTTAACAACATCCCCAACTACTGACATTGTGTCGCCAACAACAGGATTACCACGTCAAACAACGCCAATTTTGATTCCACCAACAGCAGTCGATACAACTATTGTAACACCAACAACACCAGTTGCCACAAGCCCTGGGGTCGACTTAACAACATCCCCAACTACGGACATTGTGTCGCCAACAACAGGATTACCACGTCAAACAACGCCAATTTTGATTCCACCAACAGCAGTCGATACAACTGTTGTAACACCAACCACACCAGTTGCCACAAGCCCTGGGGTCGATTTAACAACATCCCCAACTACGGACATTGTGTCGCCAACAACAGGATTACCACGTCAAACAACGCCAATTTTGATTCCACCAACAGCAGTCGATACAACTATTGTAACACCAACCACACCAGTTGCCACAAGCCCTGGAGTCGACTTAACAACATCCCCAACTACGGACATTGTGTCGCCAACAACAGGATTACCACGTCAAACAACGCCAATTTTGATTCCACCAACAGCAGTCGATACAACTATTGTAACACCAACCACACCAGTTGCCACAAGCCCTGGGGTCGACTTAACAACATCCCCAACTACGGACATTGTGTCGCCAACAACAGGATTACCACGTCAAACAACGCCAATTTTGATTCCACCAACAGCAGTCGATACAACTATTGTAACACCAACCACACCAGTTGCCACAAGCCCTGGGGTCGACTTAACAACATCCCCAACTACGGACATTGTGTCGCCAACAACAGGATTACCACGTCAAACAACGCCAATTTTGATTCCACCAACAGCAGTCGATACAACTGTTGTAACCCCAACCACACCAGTCGCCACGAGCCCTGGGGTCGACTTAAGAACATCCCCAACTACGGACATTGTGTCGCCAACAACAGGATTACCACGTCAAACAACGCCAATTTTGATTCCACCAACAGCAGTCGATACAACTGTTGTAACCCCAACTACACCAGTCGCCACGAGCCCTGGGGTCGACTTAAGAACATCCCCAACTACGGACATTGTGTCGCCAACAACAGGATTACCACGTCAAACAACGCCAATTTTGATTCCACCAACAGCAGTCGATACAACTATTGTAACACCAACCACACCAGTTGCCACAAGCCCTGGGGTTGACGTAACAACATCCCCAGCTACGGACATTGTGTCGCCAACAACAGGATTACCACGTCCCACAACACCCGTGCTGGTTCCACCAACAGCAGTCGATACAACTATTGTAACACCAACCACACCAGTTGCCACAAGCCCTGGGGTCGACTTAACAACATCCCCAACTACTGACATTGTGTCGCCAACAACAGGATTACCACGTCAAACAACGCCAATTTTGATTCCACCAACAGCAGTGGATACAACTATTGTAACACCAACAACACCAGTTGCCACAAGCCCTGGGGTCGACTTAACAACATCCCCAGCTACGGATATTGTGTCGCCAACAACAGGATTACCACGTCAAACAACGCCAATTTTGATTCCACCAACAGCAGTCGATACAACTCTTGTAACACCAACCACACCAGTTGCCACAAGCCCTGGGGTCGACTTAACAACATCCCCAACTACGGACATTGTGTCGCCAACAACAGGATTACCACGTCAAACAACGCCAATTTTGATTCCACCAACAGCAGTCGATACAACTATTATAACACTAACCACACCAGTGGTCACAAGCCCTGGGGTCGACTTAACAACATCCCCAACTACGGACATTGTGTCGCCAACAACAGGATTACCACGTCAAACAACGCCAATTTTGATTCCACCAACAGCAGTCGATACAACTATTGTAACACCAACCACACCAGTTGCCACAAGCCCTGGGGTCGACTTAACAACATCCCCAACTACGGACATTGTGTCGCCAACAACAGGATTACCACGTCAAACAACGCCAATTTTGATTCCACCAACAGCAGTCGATACAACTGTTGCAACACCAACCACAGCAGTTGCCACAAGCCCTGGGGTCGATTTAACAACATCCCCAACTACAGACATTTTGTCGCCAACAACAGGATTACCACGTCCCACAACACCCGTGCTGGTTCCACCAACAGCAGTCGATACAACTATTGTAACACCAACCACACCAGTGGTCACAAGCCCTGGGGTTGGTTTAACAACATCCCCAACTACGGACATTGTGTCGCCAACAACAGGATTACCACGTCAAACAACGCCAATTTTGATTCCACCAACAACAGTCGATACAATTGTTGCAACCCCAACTACACCAGTCGCCACAAGCCCTGGGGTCGATTTCACAACGTCTCCAACTACAGACATTTTACCGCCAACAACAGGATTACCACGTCAAACAACGCCAATTTTGATTCCACCAACAGCAGTGGATACAACTATTGTAACACCAACCACACCAGTTGCCACAAGCCCTGGGGTCGACTTAACAACATCCCCAACTACGGACATTGTGTCGCCAACAACAGGATTACCACGTCAAACAACGCCAATTTTGATTCCACCAACAGCAGCCGATACAACTATTGTAACACCAACCACGCCGGTCGGCACAAGCCCTGGGGTCGATTTCACAACGTCCCCAACTACGGACATTTTACCGCCAACAACAGAAGTACCACGTCCCACAACACCCGTGATGGTTCCACCTACAGCAGTCGATACAACTATTGTAACACCAACCACACCAGTTGCCACAAGCCCTGGGGTCGACTTAACAACATCCCCAACTACGGACATTGTGTCGCCAACAACAGGATTACCACGTCAAACAACGCCAATTTTGATTCCACCAACAGCAGTCGATACAACTATTGTAACACCAACCACACCAGTGGTCACAAGCCCTGTGGTCGATTTCACAACGTCCCCAACTACAGACATTTTACCGCCAACAACAGCAGTACCACGTCCCACAACACCCGTGCTGGTTCCACCAACAGCAGTCGATACAACTATTGTAACACCAACCACACCAGTTGCCACAAGCCCTGGGGTCGATTTAACAACATCCCCAACTACGGACATTGTTTCGCCAACAACAGGATTACCACGTCAAACAACGCCAATTTTGATTCCACCAACAGCAGTCGATACAACTATTGTAACACCAACCACACCAGTCGCCACGAGCCCTGGGGTCGACTTAACAACATCCCCAACTACGGACATTGTGTCGCCAACAACAGGATTACCACGTCAAACAACGTCAATTTTGATTCCACCAACAGCAGTCGATACAACTGTTATAACCCCAACCACACCGGTCGCCACAAGCCCTGGGATCGATTTCACAACGTCCCCAACTACAGACATTTTACCGCCAACAACAGAAGTACCACGTCCCACAACGCCAGTGCTGGTTCCACCTACTGCAGTCGATACAACTATTCTAATGCCAATCACACCGGTTACTACAACGCCGGAGATCGATTTAACAACGTCCCCAACTACAGACATTTTACCGCCAACAACACAAGTACCACGTCCCACAAGGCCTATTTTGGTTCCAACCACCACAGTCGATACAACTATTGTAACACTAACCACGGACCTTGTACAGCCAACAACAGAATTACCACGCCCAACAACGCCAGTTCTTCTTCCCTCTATTACAATCGATAGTAGTATTCCAACACAAACCACTACCTTTGTTCCGCCAACCACTGATGCTTTCAGAACTGAACCTGTGACATCAACTCCCCCGTTTATTCCCACTACCATATTTATAACAACAGATACTTTTTCACCTACGACTACACTGCCGACTACAGCAGAGGTATCCCCATCACCTTCACAGCCTTTGACTACGCCAAGTATGACTGTAAGCACGACGCCATCAACTCCAGTACGGTCAACCACCCCCGGTAAAAAGCCTACCCCAGGGCCAGGTGAGCATTTTTTATTTTAAACATATTCGATTGCGGTAAATCGTGTGCTTAGATTTGACGTCTTAGGGCTTATTCCGTACTAGTTGTTTCTATATTTGTTCCTGTAGGTGAACCCATTTGGGTTGAAATTCTATATTTCCCGTTGTCCATTCCTGTAGGGCAGTGGCGACATCAAGCGGTCGACGCCCCTTGTGTGACCGATTGCGTTGTCTAACGTTCGTTGAATTATTCTTCAACCAATATAGTGTGCATATCTTCTGTCGGATAGGATGGATTGTCCCACTTATAAATTATTAAGTGAACCTTTCTGAAAATGCCGCGAGGTTTTTCTGGGGGCTTTCTTTCGGCTGTTTTCTATGATACCGAGATTCCCACTGTGATTCTAAATGTCCTACTCGGGTATGGCTATGATTTATAGACACTTCTATTTCCTGATTGATTCAGACCTACAAGCTATACTGGGAACAACTTGTTCGTTTTGAGAGAAAAAACACAGGAGTAAATAAAATTGGATGCTGATTTGATTTCAGACCCTTGTGTGGATTGTTTGTTCCTGAATGGCATTGGGTATAATCCCCACCCTGAAAATTGCCAGTTCTTCTACCAGTGTGTCCCCAGGGGATTTGTCTTGGTGCCGTTCGTGAAGTCATGCCCGGCTGGGGAATTCTGGGATCACACGAAACTGTCCTGCGCTCCCGCTGCAACAGTCATCTGTCCCATTGGTACGTAGAGTTGTCATGTGGGGCGACATCCTCTTTTTTTAATATTCTTTTGCAAATTACATGTAGCTCGTCAGTGGAAATAGATTCATTGGGAATCCTCATCCTCCCAAACTCGTGAACGTGTCAGCGCCTTTCAGTTCTTCAATTCTGATCCAACAGGTGGGGTTTTAATACCTGTACATTATGCAAGAATTTCGAATTTCAAACCAGTAATAACACTTTCGAATGAACATATGGGAATGAATGGCACATCATGTTTTATTCCACATCGGCAATATTTCTGACATAATTCTGTTGATGCCAAAAGTGCAGTAAATGAAACATTATGGTTTTACGACACGTTTGCATTGTTTCAAATCGTGCCCATACCCAGCAGAAAATAAAACGTAGCTTAACAGATTTACCATTGCGGTTTCACGCCGTACAGGCGGGGATGCCTATTGAAACTGTTCCAAATATTATTACTTTTGTTATTATTAGTAGTATTTGCACTTTGTCATTTGACGTTTTTTTCAAAACTGCTAAATTTTGAAAAATCTAACTTGGGAGTAACTATGCCAAACATGTTTGTAGACTTTCGCCACTTTGCGATTTTTTGTTAAAAATACTGTAGTTGGGATGCCATATGGGAGTTCATAGTTACTCAAAGAACCCGTCCAAAACCAAATAATCGATCGAGGTAAAATTTACACACACAAAAGATCGATTTATATGTAACTCGCCCTTTCAAGTGTTGCATAACTAACATTCATAAAAAGCATTGTTCTGGATAATTCTGGATATCTGTCACTTTGAAAAAAAATTACATAAAAGCCCTGTATCGTTGACAGATATAACATTTTGCCATCTGCTATGCTGTGTTCTTTTCGACAAACTCAATCGGCAGTAAATCAGACAGTGCCAGAGTGTTTGTGTTTCAAAGGATTGTATTCTTTCTCTTCGTTGGATATTCAGTGCCTAGCAGCCCGGGGTCCATGTTGAGAGATAACCCCAGCTCATTTTTCTCTCTCCAGCATACACTCAATGGTTATTAACCTAACACAAATGTTAACAGGCAACAAATGTCCGGACCTCAGCAGGGTTGATCATTTCGTCCGCCAGCAAACTGCGAATGGTCGTGGGTTTGCCCCGGCTCTGTCGGGTTTCCTCCCACCATAATGCTTGCCGCCGTCGAACAAGTGAAATATTCTTGAGTACGGCGTAAGAAAACCAATCAAATAAATAAATAATCACATTTGTGTAACTCTAGCTAACGGTTATGTTAACCTATACTTTTCGGCCCTTGTCTTACAGATCCTTGCAGACTGAACAGTTCCCTAGAGAGCTACCCGTATGTCGGCAACTGTAATGCTTTCTGGCGGTGTCAGCTGGGTTTCACGTGGAGAACGGAGTGCTGTGAGGCCGGCCAATCTTATATCCCGGATTTAGGGTGTACATCCTCGATACCTTGCCTGGACAGGTGCCCATTCCTCCCACGTGCTGTTCCCTCCACAACTGCCGAACGTACGTACCTCCTCCTACTTTGTAGCTGAGTGTTACACGAAATGGTCAGAAAATGAAAACTGTGCTAAAGAAAAGTTTATTATCAAATACATCATAATTACAGGAGCTGTACAAGATATATAGCGATGAATTTACCAAATATATATCCTATTCGCCTCCCATCACTTCTAATTACCGCATTTCGCCCGTTGTTTGCATAACACTTTCCTTGGCTATCGCCGAAAGCCCACTAGGCCCAGAACTATGAGATCGGGGTTCAAATCTAACTGTCGCGGATTAGTCTGCAATAAAATTCCGAAGGATTCATGCAAATTGAAACAGTCAGCAGTTTTAAATGATGACGAAAAGACTCAATGAATAATATCGGCCGTTGAATAAAATCAGCATCCAAATCGTGCACCATTTTAGTATATATGGTGTCGATAGTCAACTATGTATCTCAGTTACGCTTTGATTGCAACTGTTCAGCACTCTCAGAGTCTTAGTTTACTCACATAAGAGGAAATAACTATCTGACCCTTCTGTCAAATAAATAAATAATATTTCATTTTCTTTCTGGGATGCTAATTCTTCTACTAAGTCTGATTATTTAGATACGGATTTAGCTGCTTTGCCAATTAAAAAGGGATTTGGAAACTTTACGTAATGCTGTTTCTGGTAAATATGATCTAGAAGCAAGAAACTTCTGTGAGATAACCAATAATCCTCTCACTTATCTCTCTTTGTAGCGTGCAATAAACGTGCTGTAGCCGGAGACCAGACAAGGTATTTCGAACAGATCACGCGGCGATGGGAAATTGAGCGTCAGTGCGCCCCGAACACTGCCTTCTCCCAGGAAACCTGTTCCTGCTCTGTTGTGGTTACACCCCCTGGGGCTTTCCCCACACAAGGTAGGAGGGTGCCGGGTGTGGAAACACGCCCAACTATGTCACTTCCGGTCTAATCATTGCATTCAGCTTGTAATGGGTGTCAACATTACACGCAACGAAAAAACATAGAAAGAACCGGACAGGGGCTAAGAGCCAAATTCGCACTTAATTCATATCCATTCATCTAGTATGTTGCTTATTAATGTGGTTTTAAAAGCAGCAGAACAATATGCATTTACCGCACAGGTCAGGATATTGATTATTCTGTTATTTCTAGGAATTAATGTTAGTGTTTTTAAGAAAGGTAGAAGTTTCCAACAATTTTTATTTCTCTATTTATGTACGTCTTTCCTTCCAGTGTGCAAACCATTCCTGTACTTGCCGTTCGACAATGATTTGAAGGACCACTCCGAAAACCGGCTCTCCGTGAAAGTCGAAGGTGCAGTCGTGTTGATCAAGAACTCCACCTTCGGCAACGTTGGCGATGGATCCGCCTGCTTTGACGGCAACAGCCGCCTGCTAATCTATAGTTTCGCCGGTCGAGATTACGGCCGGAAGTTCTTACTCCGCTTTCGGTATCGCGAGGCCATGAGGAACGCAAGCACCGGCGGTCTACCGGAAGCCCTGGTGACGAACGCCGACTGCTTTAGTCCCGCTTCAGTGACCGTCTTCTTCAACCGGACTCAGAACACGACGGGAGGCAAGCTCCGGACAGCGCTGACCAACGCACAGTCTAGCATAGACAATGTAATTCTCTACCTTTCACACACTCACCTCCAAGCTGGAGGTTTCTAAAAGATACACAATCTGTTCCAATAATAAATAGAAGTTTAGAGTACCCAGAGCCTTTACGTGGGGCAAACAAAAGCATGCGGCTGTTTACGACTAAGGTGCAGTGTCCAAGATTCTGGCCGTAGCACCAAATTTAGTTCTTTTGCATTTTTTTTTTTTCATGTGTATATCTCATTTGTTACATTTGAAGCTATTGTCAAGTCTAAATGCATGAAGCTGGCGTAATTTTGTTTAATTTGACGCAGGAGACTTGCCGTTATATACACTTCTTAATACCCAGGTGTGTCATGCGCAATGGAAACTGCCATCTGGTTCATATTTCTGGCTTTGTTTGTTCTTATGTTACACAGTCTCTCTAGTCAGAGGTAGTATCAGCTCCCTATGCTGACCTGTCACTGGCTAGATCTGAACACACCTACTTTCAGCACATTCGACGAACTCTCTTTGTTCTGAAATGTCAAATCTTTGCACCAGTCAAAACAGTCCTCTCAATATACAAAAAGCCAATTCAATTTTCTAAATACGTAGGCAAGAATCCGGTCAACGCAGAAGTGGGCGAGGGAAGGGTATATATTTCTGCACATCTAGTTAACCATAAGCCCGGATGACGAGCGGCTACCAGGTCGGACTTAAGCGAGACATAATTATTCACGTGAGGTAAAGGTTGATCGCAGGGGCAAATAGACAAGTTGGTCAAGGTACAGTACTATATCAGGCCCCTGGCCAAAGAGGCTGCATGTTAGAATCCCACAGTCGCTGTTCCCACTGCGGCTTTTATTCAAAAGCTTTGTCAGGTGCCCGTCTCAGGTCCGTGGTTCACTGCGGGCATACATATGAGCCTTGCTGAACATCGATCAATGAGTGACTGAATCAATCAATTAAGGTAGGTGACATCGAACTCGGGGGCCAGTGGTATTGTCGCTAATTGCATGGGCATATGGGGCGAATGAATGAATGACTATCATATAACGCCAAATCGCCAGTACTGCAGCCACGTTCCACCATGTAGGCTTTGCTTATTGAAATAAAGGTTATCATAGTGGGTACTGTTTTTCTTCACAGTTCGGAGTATGGAAAATGGTGGAGTACCGCTATAATGGGACGACATTTACACTCACGGTAAATGGAGAAGTGAAGAGTGTATCGGCGGCTGGTAAGACCTTTGATCTTTTTTTTTAAACTGCCCTCAATTTCCGGTGGGAGGTTGTTGACGGAAGGGGTGGGGATTTCCAAACGGTTTTCTTAGAAAGGCAAAGCAAACTACCATTCTGAAAAGCCACCAATTCGAATCAATAACTAACACGTGTTCATAGATTTTATTCATGTATTTTCTTGCCCAGCCACGTTGCTTTTCATGTGTTTTGCTGACGTGACTGATAATTATTGTAATAAAGATGTCAATGATTTCATTTTGTACACTGATTGTGCTACATATATGTATAGGAGAAAGGGGTCATCGATAGTCCAAGCCTAACGCTGGTTTTTCGTCTGATCGTATGTGAGAAAGTCTTCCGGCAACCCGCGGGAGGCCGTGGGTTTCTTCCTTTTCTCTCACTGTAATGCTGAAAATTCGTATAAGTAAAGTATTCTTGAGAAGTAAATAAATTCTGATATAGCTTGGACACTAACGTTGGAAAAGACCCAATACATGTATTAGCAATAGCACGTATTACATACAGTAACATAACAAAACAAGGGGAATAAGCAGACAGTTGTTTATGGGTTTTATTTATGATCCAGTCTACCTTACCCAATCTACAGCACATTCATAAATGTAATGTTGAGAAACGTTGGGTTCAAAAGAAATAACTCTGTGACACTTCATTTGCAGGAAACATACTGCGAGTACAACCAGCGCTTCAGATAGCCCACGGCTGTCCCCTGGACGAAACATACCTGGGATTTGTAGGATATATAGATGAGGTAACATCATCGTCTTATTTTAACTTTGAAAAAAAGTTGTCAACGAATCTTTTGTTAAGAAAGCTCATTAACCCAAGATCGTGTTGAAAAAGCTTGACCTCACTGACGCATTATGAAGACATGGCGGCTCTGGGTGATTAGACTGCGAAGACAACTTGTAGATGTATAAGTATTATCATGCCGAATGCATAGGATACAGCTGGCCTCTTGTATCCATAGGAAATTATTGGCATTCTGTCTGCAAATAACTTGCAGTATGCATTCATAGGGAACAACTGGCCCTTTTCCGTGTGTACAGGCAACAATGGACATTCTGTCTGTATAGGCAACAATTGGCATTCCATATACGCAACAAGTAATGCAACTGACTTTATACATGCCTGGGCTGCACTGGGCATTTCCATTGCATAGACTACAATTTCCATTCCGTATGCATAGGCCGCAGTGGGCACTCCGTACATGTATAGTCTACACTGGTCATTCCTGCTCTGAAGCAGTTGTTATGCATAATTTTCCTGGGTTATGCTTCTGCTTTGGACGACGCCATATATAAGTGAAGTGTCTGTGTGTCACGTATATTCTATTATATGGATAATAGCATGTTGGAGATAGAGACCAGAGCTAGGCCACTTTGTGATCCAATCCAGATTTGGTTAACAAAACGTGCTGGTTTTTCCCAAGCTATGCTAATTCGGCTTCCTTCATCCATATACCTCCCAAGTAAATAAATTCGCTACTGCGTGAAAATGAAGTGTATTTAAACAAATTATTAAACAAATTCAGATCAACACGCGACAGGCCTATGATATAGTGGGTCAGAAAATGAGTGTCGTCGTAAAATAGAGAGGTTCAACTCATACTTGCTCGTTTATTTTCTTTCCAGGTGGAGGTGTACTTCAACTGCTTCCCTGACGAGAGATGATCTTGGATGTAGTAATAGCTTAGGAAAACCCACATGCCACTTTCCACAGCACGCGTTTCCGGCTTCGAGGATAAACGTACTCTGGCGACCAGAAGCAGTATTTGGTGGATTGCAGTTCTAATAAAAACGAATGCACATTTGAAGATGTGTTCTTTTGGAAGGACGCCAGCCAGATTTTAAGTGGCAGTTTCCCCTTTTCAGGGTCTTTACTCTTGGTTATTTTGAAATGTTTGAAAAGATATTTTTACAGTGAACAAAACTTCTGTAACGGAATATTTTTATCTTTACACTGAAACGACCGCGTCAATCTCGAAGGATCAATCGACGACATATGTCTTTTGACAACAAAACATTCTTATCAGCAATGATGTATATCGTAATACATCTGTACCTTCTATTTTTTGTCCTCCGCTTGTTTTTCGTTCATACGATCTCCCAACTTAGGAACTACTGTACACGGCATTTCCCTGTCTAAACATCAGTGATTAACTATAATGTTTAACTTTTTGGCTTTGGAGAAACAGTCCATTCATTCATTTCCTAATCGTTTGAAAAGTTTTACAACTACTGTACCCTCAATCACCGGGACAATGTATGTGATTATTTAGCCACTAGTGGTCTGCGTCTTGCCGATATTTGGTTATAATGATCATGTATGTACTTAATCTGCTAATAAATCTTTGTATATCAAAAGATATTCGCTTTATGCTGGTGTTATCTTGGTCGCGTCGTAGAACGTGGTCCACCATAATCGTGACATTATCTGCTAGGATGAAAGAGTATTCCAACCTTCATTAGTTCCCAGACACAAAAACTCTTTCCAAAGCATCCCATATATTGTGCCGTGGCCCTGACAAACCTGTTTCCTGTCATTAGTGTGTGCATATTTCGGAATGACATTAAGTACCGTTTCGGATAGTTTATGAAATAATGTTTGATTTTTAGTAACAGTAAACTAATGTCCACGCCTATGTAAAGAGAAATTCGTGCCCATTAGTACATTTTGTACACAAACATCAGCAAGGTCCAGAATGCCTTAATTCTCGGTGTCATAAAGTGGTATAAAGCTGCCCAATACATTCCGATTTATCTATCAGACGCCTGTTTCATGTCCCATGTGGTGATTTGTTGCTTGAATGACATAGCAGGTGTTATTTTGAAAACCTATAAATTTTAGAACACTAATGTTTTGATAACTATGTTCTGATCAGTGAACAGTTATTTCATAGTTGTTCAACGCCATACCCACGAATATTTCATTCACAGCATGGTCGTTAGTCTCAGGGTAAATCTTCGACCTTTGGTCAATTACTTCCACGTGTGACTAACCGTGCCAAGTGCGACGTGCAGATTTTAACTCCACATTTCTAGGAGACACATGATACTTAACGCCTGAATGATTGCAGAAGTCTCCCCTGGGGCAATCAGAGTCTTCAAATTCCCCGCATGATCTCGCCATCTCTGGGAATGCGCACAGACTGACCACATTCCCCACCCCACACCCCCCCCCCTTTGTCCACACTGTAGGCTGTGTCCGTGAATAAGCCCACGAAGTTCAACCAACAACGAGGGTCATGCATAAGGTACTTATTGTTCGGTATTACCAAGGAAGAATGTTCAGCGTGCTGGGAAAGTTACTGCGAAGACAAGAGTTATATTTTGATGATGTATGGACTGTTGCCATTAACCAAATTGCTTGTTGATTATCAAATGTGGCCAAGGATCCGTCTGTATTAACCATGTTAACATTGCAACAACGGTAATTTGCTGATTAACAACTGCTTAATGACACAATCCTCACTGATAGAATGGTGTTGACTGGTGCGATTGGAGGACTGCTCTGGTTAAATCATTTTGCCAAGTTAATGACGACCTCTCTCAAATACGATATACAAATCACAGTGGTCAACAACAATTAGACTTCAAAAAAACGTTCGACTGTTGAAATAGCAACACAGGCATACTCATCGAGAGGTTATTGTTACCAATTAGCGAGAGGGTCTACCAGTGACCTGTCCTAGGTGAACAACGTACACAGACAGATCACACTGGTTTCTTTTTTCAAGCACAAACGTATGGCTTCCTGGTGCAATCGACGGCATAATGGTGAGTGGATATTTCGAAATATAATCAGGGAGCGGGATTCCCTAGTGTTTCTGCCCAGTGATAAGCGCAGTCGAGCATCTAGTGAAACGCAAACTGAAGAGGTGACATTTGTGACGATTGAGTCTTATGCTGTCACATGAGATTAATATTGTTTAGTATGATATAAACACCCAATCAAATTAACTAAACTAGCAAATCAATTACCGAAGGTTGTTCTATGTTAGAGACCAGCCAAATATATGAAACAAAACAAAGGCCGTTTAACTCCGATACAAAAAAGAATTAAAACCAACCAACACAATTTACACAAGGGGAGGGAGCGGTAGATGATTAAAGCCCTGACTCGCTTCCCTTAGCGAAGAAAGACTCACATTCGAATCCGGTCCAGGCTGTTTTGGGTGCTGCTTAAAATCAGCGCGCTTGTCATGTACCACAAAATGTGGGTGTTTTAACCTTCCTGAATTTCATTTTCCTCCAATAATAAACAAGACAGCCAGCAGAAAAATATTCTTGAGGACCCTTTGAAACACCAAATAGTGCAATTTGCCCGATGCAAGTGAACAAACCATCAAATCGCAAAGGAAACAAATTATGTTGTAAACAATGTATTATTGTTTAAATAGCACTGTGCTGATATAGCAGGTCACAAAAAATATACACATATATACTCCGTGATATGGTCACACCCAGCTGAATGAAATCGGTTTCGGCGGTGCAATGGCCTCAAATTAGCTCACAATCACAAGTCCACCGAGCAAACGCTTATGAAAAATGGATTAGGATCCCATCGTAATAATTACGTTTTCTTTTGTCCTTGGCTTTTAAATAACTGGAAAGTCAGATATGTGCGAGCACGTCACGTCTTATAGATTATAAAGATCTCCACATCTCGTCGATGTCTTCTGAGTACACGGAGATCACAACTGCTGTCCAAGTCGAACTGTCCGTAATGGCGTTGTGTGCATCCACAGTCTAATCGGTCCAAGTCTGTTAAGTGACGATCAAGGAGCACACAAATACACGTAAAGCTGGAAAATAAAAGAAAAGGAATTCGGTTAGAAATATTACCCCACCCATCAAAGCGATGACAATAATAGGTATGTAAAGAGCTTAAACAACAAAAAAAGACTAAATGTATATATGCCAGAAAAAAACCTGATCACTGGAGTTCAAGTAAGTGCTGAGCTGTTATAAGATGTTCTTCGGTGGTCACCGTACCTACGAGGGTACAGTATTGGGGTGGATAGGTCATGCAGCTGCAGTTGGTGGAATTATAACACAGGTACGGTTGATTTTTTTAGCCCTTGGACCAGATCGCTTAGTGTCTGTGGCATTTCGTCTCACTATTACATGCGCTTGAACGAGTTGGGATGATTTATTGAAAAATATAATTAGGTCTAACATTACGACGTTTATTGCATTTTCTGCCGTTTATCCTTTCCAAATGTAATTCTTAAAGAAAAGGTATGAAATCGTCGCCTGCAGTGCACGAATCCCAATCACAATTGCTGGTGTTTGAAACGTGCTGTACCCGTCGCTACGGCCTTCTGACAACTTAAACTGACAAACTGCCATAGTCAGTGACGGACAGATGCGACGTTTCAGGATTGTGGATTGTGTATTTGGATAAAAATTGCCCAGGTTTACATTTATTACTTACCTTGTACTTTCGACTGATTGTGAGCTTTCTGGGATTTTGTGTGCCAAATAAAATCGAATAATTTAGGTTATGGGTGAGGTGCCTCAAATAAACCAAAAGGTCGCGAACAGTACATAAACATGCGACGTTCTCTGATGGTGGGACGTACATTTACAGTACAGTACAGACGACCAGTACGACATGTTCGTTCTGTCTTTGAGGTCATTGAACTACGCTGATAGTTAATGAAGATGCTTCATTAAATAGACGTACATTACTAACGCAAAGCGCTGATCGTTTCGGAAAGTCGTGGCCTTCCTCAACTAAGCTAAATGCATTTTTATTATCACCTTTTAAAACGATAATAGGTTGTTGCCCAGCTATGTCGTGAAGTTTATGAGCATGGAAAACCTGGCGGAAGGTGGTTAAAATCAGCGAACCTGGTCAGGTACCGGATATACACACTGACGTGAAGTAGGAGACAAATCAATGGGAACAGGGTTCAGATGCACCATCTCAAGCGACTAGACCCGGTTATATGATTCTTGATGTGTTTGAGCCACGGAGATCATGACATTCCAAGCTATCTTTGTACCAGTTCAAACCTAAGGCGCACAAAAGGTAAACTCTACTTAATTAATTAATTTACCTGATGGGCACTAAATCTTCAACGGACTATAGACCTAGGAGGTTAACATAGTTTTGCAATTAACGTTCACTTCCGTGGACATCGTGGCAATAAATTGACAAGAACCTATTGATGATAATAAAAGATACAACAAATTAACCAGATTAGGATGACTCCTGTAGTACATGTACATAGTCATGCTCGTCTAGAGGCAATGGCACGGTGATTACATGATTAAACAAGAATGTGACAGGGGGAGTTATTTTGAGCTCTTCACTAAGTACAGCCAATTAGCCGCAGGGGAGAGAAAGCAGCGTGGTCGAAAGACAACGGAATTAAATTACACACAGGTCAAATGTTTTCATAAAAACTCTGCTCTGTGTTATACCAGTAACCCTGAATCTCAGGCTGCCTCGAGAAGAGCCAGACAAATGCAAACCTAGAGTGCCTTATCACTCAGTCAAGTAAAAGCAAAGATTAATGTCGAAGTTCCTTGCAAAATCGAACGTGGGCAATACCGACTTTCTTAGATTATATTATAAAGTAGTAGACAGAGCTAACATGTAAATCCCCTGCAAAGGCCCACGTGGGAACTGCAAGCTTGGATTATCTCATGAAGATAAACAAAACAAGCACCCGTTAACTCTCCTGGACACAAAATATTTAACAGATATATTCTTATAACCAACTCTCGTCTCTTCTATCCTGGATGGATCACTTTACTGTAGGAACAGGCCTCATAACCACACACGAATGCATACTAAACAAAACACCATAACTGGGCAAAGCGGTAGACTAAGTCGGTTTGATGTCATTGGTGAGCTAGATCCATTTTGTCTTATGAAACAGCCATGGGTTAGAAAATAATACAGAACTATACCTTTGAGTATCTTTTCAAAACATTTCTAAAATCCAAAATGCATAACTGCATAACATATTCGAAATTAGCTTATGCAGCGGGTTGAATAAATCTAAAAAAGGTCTTTACACGATATAAAAGACAACAGCATACAAAGTAAAACCAGGGCAGCAACGACAGTGTGGCGGTTGATAAATAGCCGATATATGCGGTGAAATATGGTCTTTTGTCAATTTATTTCAGTTAGGAATTTATTCTATAGCAACAACCACTTACACGTCCTCTTGTGCCACTGCTTAAGCAGAATTAAGTAATAAAAATGCAGTGATATTAATTGCATTTTATCAGACATCACCAGTCCAGAATCACTCAAAATTCTATGTTGTCATCACATTTAATAGAAAATCGCATGAAAAAAATGCAAAAGGATCAGGCCTCGGACCCTCACAATCCACTCGGAATATGTTGCTATATGTTGGAATACAACATAAAAAACAACTCTGTAGAGAGTCTGAAACAGTTTTTACTACTCACCTCGTCTATATAACCTGTAAAATAGTCAAATTGTGACGTACATCCATAACCAATGTGGAGAGCCGGGTGTGTTGGTGAAATGCCACCTGGACAAACGGTAAAGTTGGTTTGTTACGAGTTGTAAAGTTGAAAACGGTGGTGTTCTCGAAGTCAAGTGAACTCAGTTACCTTGAACTATGACTTTACAGTACAAAAAACAACTTTATTTTCAACCAAAACAACTCGGCAAGTAGAAGACTTTGCACATGTTTGGAAATATATAGCCAACATAATCGGGTTAATTTAAACGTAATTGTTTGGGAGGCTGAAGTTCAGTTTCAGTTGCCCCTCAGGAAAAGTACATATTTCCTAAATTTTAAACTCTAAATTTAAATGCGTATTTGGCAAAAAATGATAACTATGACAGCTAATAAGTGTAACTGATAAAGGAAGACACAGATAAAATTGGGTACGCATTCATATAACCGTTTCCTGATATAAATAAAGTAAATAAAAGTTGAAGCTGCGCGACTAGAAAGACAGTAGTTTGTTTGACAGCCTCTTTCTGTATGTCTGTATGGAACGAAATACCCAAAGTGGACACGATCATGCCACTCACCGATAAGCTCCGTAGACACTCCTTCCCCGTTCACCGTCAGAGAGAGGTCAGTACCATCTGACGTGAACTCAACTTCCTTCCAAGCCGGGCGCTGAGCATAAATCAGAAAATTTTAAAGTACGTAGAAAAAACAGGTAAAGAAGTAGTCAACAAGGAGTATTTGAGACATCTGATGTCATAATGATCATACATCTCGCAACTTAGAGGAGAAAAAAACATGAAAATGATAACAATATCAAAGGAAAATACGTCAAAACTTACTTGCAAACATGGTTTTTAATTTTTTTTTTTTGATTTTTTCTTCCAGGAGAAAAGGGTATTTGAAAATATTTTTGTATGGTGGGTATTTGGGAACAACTTTTGGTATTTATCATTATTGCATAATAATGTTCTAAATAAGGATGTGATGCATGTGTAATAAATTTATTTGAATGCAAATTTGTTGTTTATATCCAGACATATGCATTTAGCCTGAATTGTGATCATATTTATGAACATATTAAAATACAAATATGGTCGAAATCCTGGTGAAATGCATTTGTTAACTGAAAAGTACAAATTCTAGTGCCAAAATAGTTATTAAACATGTGTTACATTCTCATTTATAACATTATTACACAAAGACTATATATACCAAAATGCGGTCCCAAATACCTACCATACAAATATTATTTTAAATGTCTTTTTCTCCTTACAAGAAAAATGAAAAAAAAATATTGATTTTACAGCTTACTTTTTGTACTCTTTCATCTGACCTGTATGTCATTTATATGTTTTCTGCAACTTTTTTATTATTACTGATTTTGTGCTTGAGGTGTTAACCATAAAATCGGTAGTTAAAGTCTCAGGTTCTGAAGTGATCAGGTGGTTTTCAAAAAAGTTAAATTTTTATGTTCATGTTACGTCACATGCGCGTCACTGCTACTTTTGTCCATTCTTACACTGTTTTCAAACACTGTCTGATTTATGGTGGTGGCTAACTGATATGTTGAAGGTTGGTCAGTCAATAGAGCGGCCTGAGCAATAGAAATTCCCTTTTATATCGCCACTCGATGATTACATTTTTAGCGGTATGCAAAACATTGTTTTTATGCTGCTCAGTTTGTGCCATGAAGAAGAGCTTTTATCAGCTCCTAAAACTCGACAGACCAAAGCCACATTTTCAATTTTAAAAAATCAAATGGATATTATTAATTTGTTAAAACTACACCCAAGATGTCGACATAGTATTTTGGTTTTGTTGATGGCTGATACAAATACGTTTTAATGGTACGTACAGAACGTCACGATGTTAACAGGAAGTCGACTTACGTGCGTATCCTCCACACGTCTCACACCGCCGCCGTTAGTGAGTATATGGGCGTAAGTGCCTCGCGTTCTACGGTTGTACGCCACCGCCAATGACTCAACCTTCTGGCAATCGCTATTCGTCACAAGCCCTTGTAAATGTTTTCCTGACCGGTATCCATTGACCTCTCGATATCGAAATTTGATCTGGAAACCACTATGGAAGTTAGCGTTAGCAAACTCCCAGATGGACACTCGGGCGGCCCCGCTAAAGTACGCCGCCCCGCCACCCACCGCACCGATGTTCCAGCGTTGGTCGATGAGCACGCCCTCGCTCTGGACAGACATGTAGTTACCCGAATAATCTTCTGTGTCAGAGTCAAATGGCAGATACAAGCTTGGACGACACACACGGGATCCTGCAACCAGAGGAGTTGATAAGTCAAAGGCGGGGTACTGTCGTTTAACTATTATGAGAAATTCTTACAGATTTGTCTTAAGAATGTCACTTATATCTTTTAATTTTTATGCAGACATCTACATCAAAGCCAATGAGTAAAACTAACTCCATGGAGAGAAGTTAGTTACACAGTACCTGGAATTGTAGTGTTTTAAGATAATGTTGAAGTGCTAAACACGCCTCTTTCTCTTTTCTACAAGTAAGCTACGTAAATTTCTTTATGCTCGTGTGCGACAATCAATCTATAAACAACGAAATTACTGGCGGGGTCAGCATGTGAATTGTTCCAGTTCGAGATGAACTGATGTTTCCTCTGGTCGTAATGGAACTGCTACGAACATTTAATTAAACCAGTTGTATAACTAGATTAAACCATTCTGAGCTAAGTAGTGTGCATTGATGAAAAGAGACTCGTTATCCCACAACACTTAAGTATGTACACCTACACCAATGATAATACGCTAATCTGCACAGAAGCCATTTGCGTCCGCCATGGCGCAGCATCAATTTCATACAATTACGTTTTTGATTTAAGAAATACTCATTAACACTTTCAAGCGCATTCGCCCACACTGCTCTTTTACAGCAGTTACTTGTCCCATGTAACATACACTACATGTAGGAACATTTCTTGGGGATCTTTTCCATCTTAGATTGAAACTAACGGTCTTTACTCTTCAAATTTCACATAAATCTCAAATAGTCCAAAGATGTGGTATGGGAAATCAAAGAGTACTGAGAGCATTATTATTATTATTATTCTGGTCCCAGTAGTGAAAATAGCCAATTGCAGATGGCAACACCCAGGGGTCTGGGTTTGGTAAAACCAAAATAATAGACTACCTTCTTCAGCTAACACCACCAACAAATGAAACACGAAGGTAGGAAAAGCAATTAACTACCTTGTGATTTAGAAGTCGCAAAAAAGGAAGAGCACTGCCCACAGAAAGTGCAAATTTCGCGCCGCAGATAACGACCAGGCGGGTCGATAACTCTTACGTTCATAAGCCGCCAGCTATACAAGCAACAGTGCGATCATCAATGGTAAATACCGATTCTTTTTCCCCCAACTCGCGCTCTATAACTGAAGGTTTGGCAACAACAGGGGAAGAAGCGCAGCCTGCTGCAAGAGCACTTTAGGGTAAACTCGTAGAAAGCGCGGGAAATTGACCTCTAGGAGAACAACTTCTGTTTTGGTTTGGAACTCTTCGCTTTGTGCACATCAAAAGGAGTTTCCGGAATTGTTGGATATATAGAAATGGCTCAGTTTACAGACGCAATTTACATTTTGCATAACAAAGCTAAAGAGTTCTAAACCAAAAGGACATAACCGTGTTATCCCAACAGGCCTATACCGATCTCCACTGATCCCGCCACCATCAGTAAACCGTGTCATTCATCAACCGTTCCGCATACTCATAGAAACTGCCGGTGTAAGTAAAACCGCCTTTGGCTCCATTTGCGTGTTTTCCTGGTTGTTTTGTTCCGCGATCATCTCCTTGTTTGGATCTGCTTCATGAGCTTAATGAAGGACAAAACCTTGTCAGATTATCGTGGAAGTATTAAAACATCACATATCAATATCTAAACACGGCAAAAGCAGAACTTAGTAGACGAACGCGAGAGGGCTTTGCACCAATGAGGCGGAGCAGCACTTGATGACAAAACATTGCGAATTTACTCAAAACACCGATAGGAAAAACAGTTACGACTGATCTATATACAAAGTTGTTTTAACATCATGTGAAAATATGAAGGCTCGTGTTTTTTCGCCTGCGGCTTTCTTTGACATCTTACATTTCAGTATTAGAAGGAAGTTCATTCTATAATGCGTAAATCCATAAAAATGTTCAGCAAATCTTTCAAACCACAATTTGGAGCACGAATTCGATACAATTTCTTTTGGTTTTTTTTCACAGGCCATTGCGCCTTGAAAATTAATTCACTTTTTCGCCCCATAAAGGATAAAGGAATGCACGACATGATGATCAAAGTACAGCAGACTCTTTTCGATAAACCTACGATATTTGCGGGATTTTTTTGATGTGTGTGTGCGTTTCCTAATCGAACTAAGCCCATGTCCAAGAACAAACCTTACACGTGTTGCTGTAGTCATAACGAGACTGATTAACTACGACTGACTACAACCAGACACAAACAACAATGTTAATGGTACATACCTTCTGGCTCTCCTGCGATGGCTAAGGGCGGTCTGCGCCCAACAGGCTGAAGCGGAGGGGCAGACCTGGCCGGGATTTCCCGGGGTGGAGGCCGTGGAGGACGGTAGGGTCGAGGTGTCAGGCTATACGAGCAGCTGCAAGTCTCTAAGCTGAACATTGAACCTACGGCACAGTAGCGGACGTAGGGGCGATGACCCGGGACGTGCTCTATGTAACGACTTGGGTCTCTATTGTGGGCAAGTCTGTTACAACCTGGAAGTGAAGACACATGGAACAGTAATCAATCCATGAAGACAGAATGTATCTTTGGGGAGTGTTAGGAGAGGTGTTCACATTCTTAAAGCTATAGTAGAAATGGTACCCATGAAATGAGAACACACTGTGTGTGATGACAGAATATGGCACACCTTATCAGAAACTTAAAACTGTTAAATCTGTGAAGAGTAGGTAAAGACTTCCTAAGAGAAATGTATTTATTTATTCTTTTGTCTGGCGTCTTACATCGTAAGAATGTCAGACTAACAAATACAAGACATGGTTGTAAGGTTTATGGCTGGAATACTACCTCTATTCATCAGGTCATTGACGAGTCCAGTGACATAAAGCCACAATTAAAACAGTGTAATTTAGAGAAAGAATTTAAATAATAGCAGATTTCAAATCACCATGGGGCTGTGTGAATGCTATAGGAACTTAACATTTCACGACAAGTAGCTTTAAAAATGATTTAACATGAGCCTGGAGAGACTGGGCAGTTCCTCCGAACTCTCTGCGTACACACACTTACGTGGCACTGGGTTGGGTGAGGGTTGTGGGGCTGGACATGTGTCCTGACACGTCTGCGAATACGTACACCCCACCCCAGGCTCGTAGCCGTAACCAGGGTGACAACACACCACGCCCTCGGTTCTGCGGGTCTGACATTGCCAATAGATGATACAGTCATCAGCATGTTGGTAGTGCTCAACCATGGGATCCAAGCATGGGTCTAAAATACGAACCGAAACAAATATGTCACTCCTCAGGTTAAGACAAAACCTAAATGTACTATCCCACAAAGTGGGTTGCCCGAATTTACATGTGAAAATGTGATCTAAAGCCGGCATACTGGAGATGCAAAAATGATACGTATTGGGTTAAAATAATTCTGATAATTTCAGTTTAACCCTAAGGTATCATCAAGCATAAAGAAATTTAAATTCTTTTACTTAAAATTTTAAAAAAGCCTTTATTACTATCTTATACTTTCAGAGTTCTATCGTGGCTTGTGTTAAACGTTGTATTGTTTTGACCCAGGACACCCATTTTAATGTATGTTTAGACGACTAAATTTGTTGAATCGTCCAGGTTTCCAAGCATTCCCAGAAATAATAAAAGCCGTTCAGATCACGGATGTCGAGAGCACTTGTGGCGTTATCAGTGGCTGAGTTTAAAGCTACACAATACGCGAAACTTGTGCTGTGTGAAAACTTCAGTCTGTGATGTGTAACCTATCCAATATGATTTTGTAGCACACAAAGCCTGTGATGTGAGGCCCATCCAACAGTGTTGCAACACACCAAGTCTGTGGTCCGAGACGTATACAGGGGTGTTGTAACACCTCAGGTGCGAAACCTTCACAACAGAATTTTGACCATCAAATGCTCTCATTTGAAACCCAGAACCAAAGCGATGTATGTAAAGCTCTGGAGACACTTAATCTGGCAGTGGAATGAAACAATATCAAGATAAATCTCACCTGCATCACACTCCACGTCCCTGGCGTTCCGACAGGTGAGAACGGTTTGGTCCCAGAACTGCCCTGTGGGGCATGAGCGTACCACCGGGTTGACCAGGCTCCCCTGGAAGATGCACTGGTAGTACAGCTGGCAGTCAGATTTGTGCTTGTTATAACCGATGCCGTTGACTACAATACAGCGGTCGCACGGATCTGCACAAGAAAGACAGAGTTGTCCACATCATGTTTTCAAAGACATTACACATGAAAGCTGGTGGGCGGAACACAAAACGCACCATATCGACGTGCTATGCCTGTCTAGAAATTCAGCTGTACCAATTACAGGTGTTCTTGGATGATTCAATGATTATGCCTTAAATCTGCGTAAGTCATAAGGTGTTGACGAATGTGTAAAAACTGCGTGACGGATACTACGCCCTTGAGCTAGCTATAGTCTGCTTGTAGTTCGATAATAAAATTAATTTTAGAAGCATTGCTTTAGGAAGTCTTCTATAGGATGATGGTAATAGTTGGGCTTATATGGCAGATTGTAATTTATAAAACTTACGGTATGGCCGTGTAGATTTCTGTGGTGTTGGTTTGCCTGACCGATTGGTTTGAGTCCCGGGAAGTGACGCTGGCTGGGATGGAGATTCAGTGGCCACTTCGTCAGGCTCCGGACGTTGGCGGCGGGGCACAGGTCGCCGAGACGGGCGCTTCGCTGGCGTGGTAGGCCTTGGCCGTGAAGGCGATGGAGGCTTTACTGTGGTCGCATGTGGCGGTTGTGAAGGTGCGGACGGCTCTTGCGCCGGTGTCGCCGGGACGGTTGCTGCCGGTTTGCCTTGCGCTGGCGGAGCACGAGGTACAATCTTAGGTGGCAGTCTTGTTGCTGGTGGACGTCTCCTAGGTTGGGGCCTCTTTCTTGGCGCCGGTCTTTTCCTTTGTCTGTTTCCCTGTTCCGTTTCAACTTCTGGTTGATTGATCTCCCTTTCCGGCGGGTTAGCATTCTCAGGACTGGAGACGGGTTTGCCGTTTACTGGCTGGGGTAGGGCCTTTACTGGTCGGACATTATCCTTGGAGACAGGCTTTACAGCTGCCGACGAATCTGCAGAGGAAATGACATGTACCGTTAACAACATTAAGGGCACTACTTGACGCATATGACACCTGACACTTGTTGTAAGTCAAGGGCTCTGGCTTCAACACGAGGGAAACCACTGCGTCTAGTAGAATGTCAGGCAAACCCACTGACATAAAGCTTCAACAGAAACTGCACACGAACCAGTCACCTAAGCAGCTAAGGACAGGTAGAGCTTCGACGTAAGACTTCTCGACTGGCCCGGGGATCACCAAGACAGTAAGCCTGTGGGCCTTATTTGTCTTTGCCAGGAAGTTAATGTAAGGTGCATTTATATTTTGCTTTCATGAAAACGTACTGCTATCAGCTTACAGATATCTATGTTCTGTAAGAATGACGAGAGTACGATACCCAGCACGGGCAATAAAATAATACAGCAAAGCTGATCATACTTAAAAGTCTAGTATATATGGTCAGACGTTCGAAGCTTTCAATCATCAGATCATTAATTAATATGTGAATTTATTCAGCAGACCAGTTATACGGCTCTTTTTCTATTTTTATATTACTTTCTTGAACTGCTGATTACCATTGTATAGTTCACAAAATGGTACATAAACCCTCATTGACAAAGTCACACCCGCAGACTTATTAACGCTTCTATTTAAGCACCTGTATGGCTGAGGATTTGAACAGTTTAAATGACTCCCGGTTACAGTCACATATTCGTTACTGGACGACCCGCAATGTAAGGCGTTTAAGTTTACATTGTCTGTAATTAATAGTTCTCGAGTAAAACGTTTGAAGACAATTCATTGCTATATCTACTATGTCTTTCTACATGTACTTCCCCCCATATTACAAGTGACAAACTTTAGTCTTACGCGTGCATTTATTGGCTTAGAAAACGCAACCCATATTGTAATCATTGACAACGTATGTTATTTCATCCTTGTCTAGTGGTTGTTTGTTCTTCAGTTAAGATGCAAATGTTACCCTTAATGACTCAAAGAAAACCAATAATCACGTAGGTGTCGGTGCGCGAAGACTAAAGTGGGGTCATGGGTGTTCTTTTAACATACCAAATCCTTGTCTTCACATTGCTACATGGAATACTAATAAGGTGTATTTAATGACACCTACATTTATTATATTCCATTGATCTTTAGCGCGATTATTGATTGTAACGGAGTATTCAAAATCATTTCAATCATATGTCGTCAGCCTGGCTTAAGAACGGAGCAAACCGGAGTGCTCAGGATGAACAATTAAACTTTAAAATGTACGTAATACAACTCTTCACTGAACGCCAAGAGCCGAATCGGAACACGCCTCTTCGTGGACCAAGGGCCACGTTGTCACAGTAGGCGAATTGATTAGCCATGTCGGATATGTCATTTACTTGACGCTAACGTGTCATGCGTTCGCCGTTCTGTGGAACACCATCCACTGGTGGATGTTGTTCAGGGATGGAGCCATGTATGGACTCCTGGGCACCACCGTTCCTGTTAAGTGTAATTTTTGTTCTGGGCCAGTGCCATCTGTACACTTACGAGGAACACCGTGTACTGATGGGTGTTGTTGTGGGACAGTGCCATATGTAGTCTGCTGAGGAACATCGTATCCTGGTGAATGTTGTTGTGGGGCAATCCCATGTATAGACTGATGAGAAGCACCGTGTAGTAGTAATCGTCGTTCTGAGAGAGTGCCATTTGTAGACTCATAGGAACCACCGTGCTGTGATGGATGTTGTTGTGGAGTAGTGTCATGTGTAGACTCATGACGAGCTCTGTGTCCTGACGAATGCTGCTTTGGGGCACTGCCATGTGTAGACGCCTGAGGAGGACCGTGTCCTGATGGATGTTGTTCTTGGGCAATATCAGGAGCAGACTCCGGATGAACACCGTTTCCTTCCGCATGTTGTTCCAGGACAGTACCATGAGTAGACTCCTGAGGAGCACCGTGCTCTGGTGAGTGTTGTTGTGGGGCAAAGCCATGTGTAGATTCATGAGTAGTACGGTGTCGTGAAAGGTGTTGTTCTGGACCATTGCCATGTCCAGGCTGATGAGGAGCACCATATCCTGGTAAATGTTGTTCTCGGTCAGTGCCATGTGTAGACGCATAAGCAGCACCATGTCCTGCTGAATGTTGTTCTGGGGCAGTGCCATGTGTAGACTCCTGAAGAGCACCGTGTTCTGATGGACGCTGTTGTGGGGCAGCGCCATTTGAAAACTCCTGAGGAGGATCGTGTGATTTTGCATGTTGTTCTGGGGAAGTGCTATGTGTAGTCTCATTAGGAGCAACGTGCGCTGGTGAATGTTGTTCTGGGTCAGTGCCATGTGTAGACCCCTCAGGAGCACGGTGTCCTGATGGATGGTGTTGTTGGGCAGCGTTACTTGAGAACACCTGAGGAGGATCGTGTGATTTTGCATGTTGTTCTGGGGCAGTGCTATGTGTAGTCTCATTAGGAGCAACGTGCGCTGGTGAATGTTGTTCCGGGTCAGTTCCATGTGTAGACCCCTCAGGAGCACGGTGTCCTGATGGATGGTGTTGTTGGGCAGCGTTACTTGAGAACACCTGAGGAGGATCGTGTGATTTTGCATGTTGTTCTGGGGCAGTGCTATGTGTAGTCTCATTAGGAGCAACGTGCGCTGGTGAATGTTGTTCCGGGTCAGTTCCATGTGTAGACCCCTCAGGAGCACGGTGTCCTGATGGATGGTGTTGTTGGGCAGCGTTACTTGAGAACACCTGAGGAGGATCGTGTGATTTTGCATGTTGTTCTGGGGCAGTGCTATGTGTAGTCTCATTAGGAGCAACGTGCGCTGGTGAATGTTGTTCTGGGTCAGTTCCATGTGTAGACTCCTCAGGAGCAAGGTGTTCTGATGGATGTTGTTGTGAGGCAACGCCATTTGACGACCCCTGAGGAGGATCGTGTGATTTTGCATATAGTTCTGGTGCAGTGCTACGTGTAGGCTCATTAGGAGCCACGTGCGCTGGTGAATGCTGTTCTGGGGCATTGCCATTTTTATTCCCATCGGGGCCGCTGTGTGCTTGTGGGTGTTGCCCTTGGGCATTCCCATTTACAGATTCCTGAAAACTAGCGTGTCCTATTGCATGTAGCTCTGGGATAGCGTCATGTGTAGACCCATGAGGAAACCCGTGTCTTGGTTTATGTTTCTCTTCTGCAGCGCCGTTAGTAGACTCCTCAGCAGCACCTTTTCCTGGTGGATGATGCCGCTGGCCAGTGCCATGTGTAAACTCTACAGGAACACCGTGTCCTGGTGGATACCGTTCCTGAGCCGCACCATGTGTAGTCTCCTGAGCAACACCGTGTTCTCCTGTTTGTTGTTCTTGGGCAGTGGTATATGGAGACCCCTGAGGAATATCATATCCCGGTGGGTGTTGATCTGGGGCAGTGGCATGTGTAGACTCGTGAAGAACATTGCGTCCTGCTGTATGTTGCTCTGGGACAGTGTCATGTGTAGACCTATGATGAACACCGTTTTCTGGTAAATATTGTTCATGGGCAGTGCCAGGAACACCATGATCTGATGGATGTAGCTGTGGATCAGTGCCATGTATAGATTCATGAGATGCAGCGTGTCCTTGTGAATGTTGCTCTGGGGTAGCGCCATGGATAGACTTCAGAGGAACAGCGTGTCCTGCTGTGTCTTGTTCTGTAGCAGGGTGGTGTGCAGGCTCAGAGGTAGCACCGTGTCCTGATCGGTTTTGTTCTGGAGCAATTCTATTTGCAGACACATGAAGAACATCTTGTTCTATTGAGTGTTGTTCTGGGAGAGTTTCATGTATAGGCTTATCAGGAGCATCGTGTCGTGGTCGATGTTGTTCTGCGCCAGTGTTATGTGGAGCAGTGTCTCCTCCTGTATGTTGTTCCAGGGCAGTGCCATGCGTAGACCCTTCAGGATCAATGTGTCCCAGTGGGTGTTCTCCTTGGGCAGTGCCATGTGTAGACTCTTCAGGAACACCGTGTCCTGGTGGGTATGGTATATGCGCAAGGCGATGAATAGATTGATGAGGAACACCGTGTTCTTTTCTATGTTGTTCTAGTGCAGTGCTATGAGTAGACTCCTGAGGAGCACTGTGTTCTTTTGATGGATGTCTTTCTAGGGTAGCGCCATGTGTATACTCATGACGAATACCGTGTCCTGACGCCTGTTGATTTGGGGAGGTGGCATGTGTAGACTCGTGATGAAGATTGTGTCCTGCTTTATGTTGCTCTGGGGCAGTGCCATGGGTAAACCTATGAGGAGTACCATGTCTTGGTGAATGTTGTTCTTGGGCAGTGTCATGTGCTGACTTATGTTGAACACCGTGTCCTGGTAAATGATTATCTGGGGCAGTGCCATGTGGCGATTGATGAGGAACACCGTCTGCTATTAGATGTTGATCTGGGTCAAAACCAAGTGTTGTCTCTGGGTCAGTGCCATGTATAGACATTAGACGAACACTGTGTCCAGATGGGTGTCGTTCAGGGGGAATGGCATTTTGAGACTCGTGAGGAGCGCCTGGTGCTGGTGGCTGTTGTTCTGGGGCAGTGCCGTGTGCTGTCTTTACAGGAGCAGCGTGCACTGGTGAATGTTGCTTTTGGGCAGTGTCATGTGTAGACTCCTGAGGAACAGCCTGTTCTCCTGTTTGTTGCTCTAGGGCAGTGTAATCTGTAGACTGCTGAGCAGCACCGTGTCTTGGTTCATCCTGTTCCGAAGCAGTGTTATTTCCAAACTCATGAGAAGCACCGGGTCCTCGTAAATGATGTACTGGGTGAGCGACATGTGTGAACACATCGGGAGGTGCGTGTCCTTGTCGATGTTGCTCTGAAGCAGTGTCATATTTGAATTGATGCGGAACATCGTGTCCTAGTGTATGTTGTTCTGGGGCAGTGCCATGTGTAGGCTCACGAGGAGCACTGTGTTCTAATAGATGTTGTTCTGGGGCAGTGCTATTTGACGTTACATTGTGTTTTGTTGTTTCCTGTTGTGAATGATTGCCTGGAGATGACTTATTTTCTACAGCTTGATGCCTTGGTGCTACAGCATATGCAGAGGAGACTGGATTTTCATTTCGAACAATAGGCCTACTATTGTGGTCTCTGTGTACTATGTCAGTTGTAAACGTGTTTCTATCTTTTACAATGCCGTTTTGTTTCTGTATCTGAAATAAGTTAATCAATTCATTAAGCAGATATATAGCTTCCTGTTTTCTTCCAAAAATGTGAGCCTGGTCAGGAACAATGAAATAGGTTTGAGCTGATTTGTTCTGTCGGTGTTCTTGTTGCTGAACATACACATTTGATTCTTGACTCCTTGGAGACACATCAGAAATTGACTGCTGCAAGTCTCCTTGGTTCTTCTGCTCCCCATGTGCCATACTGTCGCCAGAATCGTGCACACCACTTGATCCTTCGGTGTTCGTCTCTACAGGTGTCCCGCCGACAGATAAATTGTGTGCACCAATTGATTCTTCGGCGGTCTGCTCCACTCCTGTTCCACTGACACTTGAATCGGGTGAGCCAATAGATCCTTGACCTGTCTCTTTCCGCCGTGCCTTAATCACAACGGAATCGTGTGCACCACTAGATCCTTGAGTGGTCGGCTCCATAGGTGTCTCGCTGACAGCTAAACCATGTGTAACGCTTGATTCTTCAGCAATAGGCTCCATAGGTGTTGCGCTGACACCTAAATCGGATACGCTACTCGATCCTTGAGCAGTGTGCTCACCATGTCCCCTATTCACCCCTGCATCTTGTGCACCACTCGATCCTCCGATCGACTCCATAGGTAGCCCTTTGACAGCTGAAATTTGTGCACCACCACCAGTTTCTTCCGCCATCTGCTCCATAGGTGGCACACTGACGTGTGAATCCTGTACACTACCTGATCTTTCGGCTGTCGATTCCATACGTGCCAAGCTCACAGCTGAATTTTGAGCTCCACCAATTATTCTTTCGGCGGTCGGCTCCATAGGTGTTTCGCTGATGCCTGAATCCTGTGCACCACTTGATCTTTCAGCGATCGGCTCCATAGGTGCCACGTTGACACCTGAATCTTGTACACTACTAGATCCTTGAGCAGTGTGCTCCTCATGTGCATTATTCACACCTGAATCGTGTGTTCCACTAGAGCCGTCGACGATTTGCACCATATGTGTCCCGTTCATATCGGGATAGCTTCCTTCAGCGATCGGCACCATAGGTGCAGTGCTGACGCCTGAATCTTGTACAACACTTGGTCCTTCGGCGGTCCGTCCGATAGGTTTCCCGGTGATACCTGAATTTCGTGCTCCACCACTAGATCCTTCGCCGCTCGGCTCCATACGTGACTCACTGACAGCTAAATTTTGTCCACCATTACTTGATCTTTCGGCGGTCGGCTCCGTAGGTCTTTCGCTGATGCCTGAATCATGTGCTCCACTAGATCCTTCGGCGGTCAGCTCCATCAGTGCTCCACTCACGCCTAAACCGTGTACACCACTTGGCTCTTCGGCGGTCGGGTTCAAAGGTGCACCGCTGAGGTCTAAATTTTGCTCACCACCACTAGATCCTTCGGCGGTCGGCTCCATAGGTGATTTGCTGATACCTGAATCATGTGCACCACTAGATCCTTCGGCGGTCAGCTCCATAGGTGCACCGCTGAGATCTGAATTTAGTTCACCACCACTAGATCCTTCGGCGAGAGGCATCATAGGTGTCCCACTTTCTTTGGCATCGTTTGCAACACTTGATGCTTCAGCGATCAGTTCTATAGGCACGCTGACGCCTGAATCCTGTACACCACTTGATCTTTCCACGGTGGATTCCACAGGTGACCAGCTGACACCTGAATTTTGTCCACCACTAGATCCTTCGGCGATGGGCTCCATAGGTTTCCCGCTGACACCTGAATAGGGTACACTAATAGGTCGTTGAACAATGTGCTCCCGATGTGCCTTATCCACAACTGAACCGTTAGTACCACTTGATCCTTCGGCGGTCGGCTCCATATGTGTTTCGCTGATGCCTGAATCGTGTGCTCCACTAGATCCTTCGGGAGTCGGTTCCATTGGTGTCCCGTGGACCCCTGGATCGTGTACAACACTTGGTTCCTCGGCAGTCGGCTCTTCAGGTGCCCTACCGACAGCTAAATCGTGTGCACCACTTGATCCTGCAGCGATCGGCTCCACAGGTGCCCGGCTGAGAACTGAATTTTGTGCACCGCCACCAGATCCTTTGGCGATGGGCTCCATTGGTGTCCCGTTCACACCTGAATCGGATACACCACTAGGTCCTGGAGCACTGTGCTCCCCTTTTGCCTTATCCACACCTGAATCGTGTGCACCACTAGATCCTTCGGTGGTCGGCCCCATAGGTACCCCGTTGACATCTGAGTTTTGTGCACCACCACTTGATCCTTCTGCGGTCGGCTCCATATGTGTTTCGCTCATGCCTGATTCGTGTGCCCCACTTGATCCTTCTGCGATCGGCTCCATTGGTGACCCGGTAACACCTGAATCGGGTACACTACTAGATCCTTGAGCAGTGCGCTCCCCATGTGCCTGATTTGCACCTGAATCGAGTGCATGACTATATCCATCAGCGGTCGGTTCCATAGTTGTCCCACTGACGGCTAAGTTGTCTGCGCCACTTGATCTTTCGACGGTCGATTCCACAGGTTCCGCACTGTCACTTGAATTTTGTGCACCACCACTAGATCCTTCGGCGATCAGCTCCTTAGGTGTTCCGATGAGAGGTGAGTCGGGTACAGTACTAGATCCTTGAGCAGTGTGCTCCCCATGTCCCTTATTCACACCGGAATCGTGTGCATCACTAGATACTTCGGCGGTCGGCTCCAGAAGTACCCCGTTGACAGCTGAATTTTGTGCACCACCACTTGATCTTTCGGCGGTCGGATCCATATGTGTTTCGCTCATGCCTGATTCGTGTGCCCCACTTGACCTTTCTGCGATCGGCTCCATTGGTGTCCCGATGACACTTGAATCGGGTACAGTACTATATCCTTGAGCAGTGTGGTCCTCATGTGCCTGATTCGCACCGGAATCGTGTGCATCACTAGATGCTTCGGCGGTCGGCTCCACAGTTGTCCCACTGACGGCTAAGTCGTGCGCGCCACTTGATCCTTGGGCGATCGACTCCATAGGTGACGCACTGACACCTGAATGCTGTACACCGCTTGATCTTCCGACGGTCGATTCCACAGGTTCCTCATTGACACCTGAATTTCGTGCACCACCACTAGATCCTTCGGCGATCGGCTCCATAGGTGTCCCGTTGATATCTGAATCGGGTACACTACTAGATCCTTGGGCAGTGTGATTTTCATGTGCCTTATTCAGGCCTGAATCGTGTGCATCACTATATCCTTCGGCGATTGGCTCCATAGGTGCTCTGTTCACACCTGGAATTTGTGCACCAGCGTTAATTTGTTCGGTGTTCGGTTCCATAGACGTCACGCTGACGTCTGGATACTGTGCACCACTTGATCTTTCCGCTGTCGACTCCATACGTGCCCCGCTGATAGCTGAATTTTGAGCTCCACCAGTTGATCCTTCGGTGGTTGGCTCCATGGGCGTTTCCCTGATGCTTGAATCTTGTGCAACTCTTGATCCTTCAGCAATCGGCTCCATAGGTGCCACTCTGTCACCTGAATCCTGTGCAAAATTTGATCTTTCGACGGTTGGTTCCACGGGTGACCCGCTGGCACCTGAATTTTGCCCACCACCACTAGAACCTCTGGGGATCTGCTCCATGGGTTTCCCGTTGAGACCTGAATCGTGTGCACCACTGGAACCTTCAGCGATCGGCTCCATAGGTGCCACGCTGATGTCTGAATACTGTACACCACTTGATCTTTCCGCTGTCAACTCCGTACGTGCCCAGCTGATAGCTGAATTTTGAGCTCCACCGGTTGATCGTTCGTTAGTCGGCTCCATAGGTGCCACGCTAACACCTGAATCCTGTACACCACTTGATCTTTCCACGGTGGATTCCACAGGTGACCAGCTGACACCTGGATTTTGTCCACCACTAGATCCTTCGGAGATGGGCTCCATAGGTTTCCCGCTGACACCTGAATAGGGTACACTAATAGGTCGTTGAACAATGTGCTCCCTATGTGCCTTATCCACAACTGAATCGTTAGCACCACTTGATCCTTCGGCGGTCGGCTCCATATGTGTTTCGCTGATGCCTGAATCGTGTGCTCCACTAGATCCTTCGGGAGTCGGTTCCATTGGTGTCCCGTGGACCCCTGGATCGTGTACAACACTTGGTTCCTCGGCAGTCGGCTCTTCAGGTGCCCTACCGACAGCTAAATCATGTGCACCACTAGGTCCTGCAGCGATCGGCTCCACAGGTGCCCGGCTGAGAACTGAATTTTGTGAACCACCACTAGATCCTTTGGCGATGGGCTCCATGGATGTTCCGCTGAGACCTAAATCGGGTACACTACTAGGTCCTTGAGCACTGTGCTCCCCTTTTGCCTTATCCACACCTGAATCGTGTGCACCACTAGATCCTTCGGCGGTCGGCTCCATTGGTGACCCGCTGACCCCTGAATCCTGTACACCGCTTGATCCTAGAACTGTCTGCTCCCCATGTGTCCCTCTGACACCTGAATCCTGTACACCGCTTGATCCCCAAGCTGTCTGCTCCCCATGTGTCCCTCTGAGACCGGAATTGTGTATATCAATACTCGGTGAATGTGGATGATGACTGGCATGGTGTGGATGAGGTGTTATCTTGTAGCCATTCCAAAGAGAGCTCACGTCGATGTTCACCGCGACGTTGTCTGTCTTTGGTGTGGGGCTAGCCAGAGTTGGACCGCCTGCGCTCTGGACTGGGTTAGTTACACCTAGGAAACCCACAGAACTTTTCGACAAGGTTGGCGCTGGGCTTGTCAGTGTTTGGGAATTCTGTGTCGTTGTAGGAGATCCGTTTTGTGCTGCACTCGGGAAGCCACCAACTCGCCTGTACAATAAATTCCATGGTATACGACCTGCTGCAAAAGGGAAGGCCAGGCGACCGGGCCTCAGTGTTTGTGTTCTGTCCGTTATGTAGCTCTGAGGTAAGTTAACAGAGGGATAAAGCCCTATGCCACCGGGACTTGTCCACCAGCTTTGTCCATAAACGCCGTTGCTTAAGGAGCCGACAAAGTGTGTTGACAGGCCGCTCTGGCGTGTCGGTAGTCCATGAGTGTTTCTGTAATGAACTTGTGTTGTTCCTCCTCTTTGGAAAATGTTTGGGAACCTTCTGGACCAAGGGAATCGCACTACAAAATCGAAGAATAAATTTGTTAGAAAAAGAACAAGATTGTACCTGCTAGTCTTTTATAAAATGGCTTCTTAAAATGTACTATAGTGGAAAGTGAGTATAGTGAAACTTTTCACACGGTTGGACAAATGACAACATAAACCTTAAAAAAGCATTCTTAAGTCATATCTAAAGGTATTTTTGCTTACCTAAGCGTTTTTATCGCGCCGCTTGCTGCCCTCCTTCGTTCCACAGCGTTAACCATCACCAGCTGTTTGCAGCGCACACGACACTTGACTGTCAATAAGCCCTCGCTAGGTGCGCTCCCCCCTCCCATGATGAGTATAGACAATCCCTCGCCAGCTGCGCTCTCTCGATGATGAGCATAGACATTCTCTCGCTAGGTGCGCTCGCTCTGACACAAGCATTGACAAGACATCACTAGCTCCCTTAGTTCAAAAGCGAGCCGACAATCAACAAGAAAATACAGTACTGTGTGGAAAGAGGTGCCATAACGGTAATATTTCCCGCACTGCTTGTGCCACTAAACCAAGTATCAAAGTCACTGGTTTTGATGTGCGTCATGTTTTTATTGTCTGTACTTTGAGCAATTGTTTACCGTTATATAAGAAAATGATTGATTGATTCATTGATTTGCTAATATTTAATGCCATACTAGCCATAAACACTGTGATAAAAAATGACATCCACAGCGGAATGACTGTGTTCTTTCTTACAAGCCTGTGATTTATGTAATTTATTACGGCTGTCATATGTACGCAATTCTATATATGGATCATAAATTGGCTCCGGTGCTATTACAAATAACACATGCTTACTCGTGTTAATCAGGTATAAGATTATACTGATGAAAAGAAAAAAAAAGAAAGAAAAACAGTAATAGCTTTTTCTCGACAAAGCATCTCATCTGTGTTTATAAAACTCTAAACCCCCTGCGCCTTTTCACTCGAACAACGACTGGATGATGTCGTTACACCATAACCCAATCATCTACATGTACATGTCACAAGCCAGCTGCTTTTGCCAGATTTGGATCACTCATGTCATCATTAATGTGATTTACAATGACACTGCTCATGATTACTTCCATAAAGACGAGAAAATCCTGAAACTGAACATACATCCAATTGATTTTTGTCACTGGCGATTTTTCCCATGTTTTATTATTTCTCATACAATTCACTTTGAGGGATTGTTTAAAGGGCATAATTCATACACCAGATATGTCGCATTAGAGAACTGATTTCGAGCTAAGGGCGAAAGTGGTCAGTCCAGTTGTGATCACATTGGCCCTACATATGAAGATAGACTAGCCCCGTGCGACCCCTTTCACTCAAGATCACTCTGGTAAGTACAACCTTCTCCACTGTCGCAATACCAGATCACACGCACTCACCACTAGTCTTCTGCTCTTTAGATTTAAAGTTAAAGTATTAGCTTGACAGGCTTTATAACAGAAAATGACGGTTTTCCAAAAGAGGGAAAGGCATTTACCGGATTGTTTGCAGCTAATGATGTGGAAAAAAAACTACACTGTTAGGCCTATGAAAATGAAGAAGTGTATATCCAGTCATGAAACACAGACCATGCGACATATTGGCTTTATCAACATGTAAAATAATCGAATATAATGGTGAAAAGGTGTTTTTCTAATGTAGACGGGCATTCAAACATCTCACATTAAGCAAGATCACAATATTATGACGTCACTGACATGATTCAGATTAGCCTTAGAGCTCTCTACATATAACCTTGGATAAAAGCAGACTGTCCATGTAAAAGTGATAAAGATTAAAAGGATGGTAAGACACTTTAAATGGACAGGTGAATACTATACGTAAATATATTTTCATTTATTTACTTTTTTCAAAATTTTGCAAGTTAATTTTTGTCAGATATTTAAATTCGGTCGTGGATTTTATGAATCCTATAGCTGGGATTAGCCAGTAGAAGAATATAAAGAAAGAATTTGGCGTGACCTCAGATTACCTTGATATTGACGGTATGGTCCATAAACTCCACCTAATAAATCGAACATCTTCATCTTTTAATTCAATGAGATAACCAAAACAGTAAGTCAGCATATTTATAGAAACAGCTTACAATACACTTCCTCTTGACGCTCCCTTCATTTTTAAGCTGTTTTATGATTGCTGTTACGACCGAAGAGTAAATCAGACTAGCCTTTGGACCCTGAATGTGTACTTTTTCTATACAAGATAATATTCCTTCAAATACTGCCATCCGCTTCCAGGAAAAATGGTTGTGGCGCAAAGACACAAAGCTATTTCCTTCCTGGGCTTTTTTCGAATCTTCAGTATTTTTGACTAATTGCACATTTTATCTGGAAATCACTAAAATCGTGATTCAGTATATATGTGTTCGTTATTTTAGTCTGCCCTGAGAACTACGAACTACGTAACTCTGACAAGTTTGCATTAACTAAATTTATTTGGGTTGGAGAATATATAAATCTCGCAAATAAAAAGAAATGCATTTCAGAGTCACTAGCACACTTGAAAAACTAGGCTATTTTAAATTCATCAGGATGTTATATTTGGATGACAATGGTCCCTTCCACTTTCTGAAATTTATCATGGAATGTGACTTATCCCGTTTCTAACGATCCCGCAAGACCGACTTTAATTTACTTTTGTCTTAAATGACTCTATGCTTAAGGGGTATGCCGCTTTTGTTTTCGTTGTGAGTCAGTCTTTTATTTTTACAATGGCGAAAGTGGGTCACCGTGGACATCAAAAGAACTGTCCCTGGCGGAAAAAATGAGAGAGAAAATTTCAGGCGAAGCATTCTTCATGGGACATGTGGACTTTGCACATATGAGGAGTCTACAGCCTGTCTTATTATATAAACAGACTGCATCAGAAAAACAAGTCATACTGACAGAAAGCAGTGGTAAAATGCTACCAGGCGTGAAATCCTCATGTGAAACGACCGGGGGATTGCACCTGTGCTTGTAAGCTAACTGAAACTTGTAACCAGCTTTACAACAAAGAGAAGCCTGCTCGCTATGTCGCTTGGGACGTTCAGCGACAACATAAATGCCCACGCATCACGCATATGTAATCAACATCAAAAGGAGCAAGCCCTAAAACGTTTTAACAACACAGTATATATTATCAGTTAGTCACAGATACTTTAAACTAGGACAGAATTATACTTATATACATATCATTGTTAATTGCTGTCTACTCCTAAGTATTAATATAACACAGCAAAACGTGTAAGTTTCATCTTATTGGCATCATAGTTGTTTACTTTGTGAATTTGTACAATTTTGTGATGTCTGATATGTGTGATTCAAATATAATAACAGGTAATTTTAGCCATTGCAAAAGTGCACTTTAATTTATAGGCTGTGTGTACAAATATCAAGCAGTTGAGCTTAACCATCTATCCTTTTGCTAACTTCTGTTAGATTTAGCAGCTGATATGTAAAGTATTTCGTATCAAAGAGAATATTAACTGGTTCTCGGTTTGATTAAATTATGTAACAGACTTCTTAGAAATTGTTTTTAAAAACACTGACATCACGACTGTCTTAAACTAACAATGTCTCGTTTCATCATGTATGATTCTTTGTCTTTGATATGAAATTCAGTCGATGTCAAAGCAAACAAAAGTGTGTAGCATACATAATCCTTGCGCAAGCGCGGTAAAAACACTGCGTCAGCTGAATTTTTAGTGATGTGGCTGCATGTGTGCTCCAATTTCCCCTGCAGGATGTTCAGACGAAATTTTCTGCCAAAGCAATTCCACACAGATTTAAGATATTTGCACTAAAATTAACTCCTAACAATCACGCACTGAAGCAGTTGAACTCCAGCAATTAGCGCACATCATGATTCGGGGACTGACCTGATGCGGGTTGTGCCGGTTGAGCAGCCTGGCAGGTGACACCCGAGTTGAGGAGAGTGACCAAGAGGAGGGGCGCAAAGGGGGTGAGCTTCATTGTGTCCTGTCACCATCTGCACGAGAAAAATAAGTGAGAAAATACGCAATGATACAACAAACACGACAAATATTTTTGACCATGAATTAATCTGTCCTGAAGAAAGCACGGCAACACTTTTATGATATGATTCAAGAACATTTCAATTACACAATTAATTTATTTACTTGACAGTTGATTTGGAAACTGTACATCCCAGAATGAGATATCGACCTTTAATGACGAACTTTTCCACGTGTGACGTGCAGATGTGGACGCGATATTGGTGAAAGACAACTGATATTCAACGAATGTAAAACTGGAGAAATCACCTGGGAGCTAATAGCGTCGTAATTATCGTAAGAGGCAGGATTGATGGAACGGCCATACAATGAATAACGGGAAGCGAGTGCGCATGAATCATTTATGTATTCATATTCTACATAATTGGGCCTCACATATTAATATCAAATATGTCTAATTACATAAACAGTTGGCTCAAAACACTGAATATCTGATGAAGGGAACGGCATGTGATTTGTTCACTGACATCAGTGGAAACTGACTGACAAGTTCAATGCGAATTTCTGTCTGCGTTCCAATCTGATTGACATGCACTTCAATGGTACTATGGTATTTGTGTGTTTTAACGATTGTCGTCACATCATGAACCATCATACTATATCCTCCATTCATTTACGTATAGATAGTTAGCGTCACTGAAAACGCGCACGTAAAGCGTACTTAGTTTTTAGTTGATGTGATTTATTCCATTGTTAGCGCGTCTTAGCTGAATAAGTTTATGTAGAAATGCACCTCTTAGACATTATATAAACTACAAGTTAATAAACACCCCTTGAAAGTCAAACCGATTCGTAATTTGGCGTATGCACAAACAGTTGTTACACGCAGCATTTATTGTCAGGAATTATACAATGGTATCAACAGGGAATGGAATAACACCTGCTTCTTTAGAACAGAGTTCGGACGACACAAATTATGCCCCTATGCCAAGAAAACAGCAAAAGTATCTGTATACAGAAACAGATGAAATTGTTGTGTGTTTTATTTGAATCTGTTATTAAGATAACTTTGGGGTGGGGTGGGGGTGGGGTGCTCTTTAACGCAACAGAACTACCAGCAAAGTATCATTCTGTACAATGGCAGTCAGTTTAATGGAATGAGGAGACCTGATGGTCAGCGTAAACCATCGATCTCTGACATGTAGCTGACTGCCTTTCTCACCTGCGATCTACAGATATGCACATCAATCAAATCGCTGCAAGACGAGTTGCCTTCAACCAGTTTTAGACTGCGCCAGCGGCCAAGTGGAGTTGGCGGCTCGTTGTCACCAATGCCCCGTGAAGGGGGGGGGGGGTAGTGGGAGGAATCTACAAATTCCCTTACGTCACTAAATTAAGTAGTCAATGATTTGTCTTCTCTGCATTTATACTTCTTCTCTCAATATGTCGCACCAATTTCTTTTTGTGAAGTTATATTTATTTATTTATTTATTTCATTGGTGTTTTACACCGTACTCAAGAATATTTCACTTATACGACGGCGGCCAGCATTATGGTGGGAGGAAACCGGTTAGAGTCCGGAGGAAACCCACGACCATAAGCAGGTTCCTGGTAGACCTTCCCACGTATGGCCGGAGAGGAAGCCAGCATGAGCTAGGCTTGAACTCACAGCGACCGTATTGCTGGGAGGCTTCGGGCCAGTGTGCTGCGATAGCGCGCTAACCGACTGAGCCACGGAGACCCCAGTGAAGTTATATCGAAAATATTGTAAGAATGACATTCAGTGGCATTACACGAACAGGAGTTCTTTGGTTCTGTCTCACTTAGGTTCAAACTTTTGTTTTACAATGTGGAATGATGTCGCACTTTCAGCTCAGTCGAATTTAAATAAATAATGAGAGAGTTACTCTCAAAAATTAATCTGATAAAATTAAGAGAAAATCTGTTTGCGGTGTGATCTTGTAGAATTTGTTATGTTATTTTAGCAGATTATTCTATCAATGCACGTGTAGCTTATTCTCCGGTAAAATAAAACACACATATTCTATTATTTCAAAGTTTTCAAAACCACGATTACAAGTTTTAATGTATCCGAATTTCAAAACATAATTAGAAAGTAAAAAAACAAAACAAATAACACTGGCCCTTCCCCGCACCAACATTTAGCTATGTGTGTACGTGTTTTTTTTTCTAATGAAGATATGAAAAGTCTAGTAGGAAATCTGATAAGTTTATGTTTTCTATCAGTAATCTGAACTATATTCCGTAATCATTTTACCAACACTCTTTATGACAAATGGCTCCACGGTAATGGTGTGTTTTCAAGATTGTCGAGACATATCATGAACGGACTTATTCTACTCATTTGCTTATATATAGCTTTATATAAATATACACGTATAAGTTTATGATTTATTTCAGTCATCTGAATTATATTCCTTTGTCATTTTACTAGCACGCCTCTGGCTTCAAAACATTCAGACAATTTTGCATTTAGCTTTTGCGTAATTCATCGTCGTAGCACACTGTGTTTACAGATATCCCTTTTTCATGCCTGATTCGTGGTCTACGTGTGCCGAAATACCCGAGAACCTCTAAGACAGGTTGTTGTGGTTATTTTAACCTTCAGCCTCCACGGGATACACATGAGCAAAGCTAATCTTGTGTTTCTACATTAGTATATCTAGGTTGTTGAAACGTCTGCTATGACAAACGAAAAGAGGTAGGGTTACTTTTTATTTTTAATATATTATTACTTTTCTGTGGATTCCATTTTTGTTTGAAGAATTTTAGCCCCCTTGCAATGCTTTTATCAAACCTCATGCTCACAAAGCTGCATTAATGTACACGCACAATACATGCACAATCTTTTTTGTTACTCTATGTGGAATAACTTCAACGTGCCTGAAGATAATCGAGACTTGAAAGCTACTAAGGTCTAGTTCACGGCAGAATATGCAAAATAGCTTCTTGTACTGCGAACAAGTTTTGAACATAGAAACTGTTGTACGTCATATTTGTTGTAGGTTATTACCTAAATAAAATCACATATGTTCTCTTTTATTTTACATCTTTCTTCCTTTAAACGAACATCTCTCGCGCCTAAGTTTGTATAAATGCCTTTTGAATTGCATCCAAATGAAAGCTTTTAATTTGGCGTCGCTATGAATATCCATCAAATTTATGAACTATGAGATAAATTTTCCCATAGTAAGCAACAGTTTTAACCTTCACCCTCTGTGTGCCTTTTACAGTTTTGTACATGTATGTAGAGTGAACTTTTCTCTTATACAGTACTGTAATATAATCCCTTGATTTAAATATAGATGGCTTACCAGACTACTATGGAAAAGAAGGTATCCCCTGATGCCTCGCGTTCTCGTCGGACGGCACCCGTGCGTTGCGCGCCACTCACTCAGTATTCATTATATATAATCAGTGTTTCGGGGAGGACAAAAATACCACGAATACTTAGAACGTCATGCACCCAGGCCAAATTGATTTATTTACCCGATTTGTCTGGCCAATGGAAAAGTTGACATGCCCGTCTACCTAGTCGTCATGACAACTCGTGCTGACACAGTTTACCTGCCATCATGTCTTGACAACTAGGATCTGGATTGGTCGGATGGCGCGGAATAATGTTGGAACGGTCGCGTTTTCTTTTCTTAAAATATACAGTAGTTCCCTTACACGCTTTATTTTCGGATATAGGGAGAGCTGTATGTCTCGATGATATACAGCAACATGTCGTGCATAAAACAAGGCAATTTGTACACATATACGTTTGCATTTTCCTCCCTTCTCCCCGCTCACTACTCATTCGACGTCCGTGCCACAGGTATCCATTTAAAATCAACACTTAGTAGACTTCTACTACACGTGTCATAGTTTGAACATCCTATGTTAAAAGTTCCTTTTTCTCAGTTTCACTGCAGTGTGGTGTCAAGGTTAAGAAATTCCGAAGTTATTCATAAACTATAAGTAGATAAAGTATACAACCGATATAACTTCATATCGTCGTATATAGCTGACAGTTTGTGAATTTATATATTTGATTTTCTTATTTCAAAATATGTTATAAATATTTGGTTATGCGCTTGACAAACAACTATAGTAACATGGTGACACATTAACCTATTTAAAGCATTACGCGTTGATTTAACATCGTAATGACTACATACACTTTATGCTATGACGTAGCTAACAAATTCTACAAATCTTTTCATATAGAAAATCGCCAGTTAAAAATATAACGATATCTTACAGAACTGTGACAAATCTGACTGGACGTGTATGTGTAAGCGTTGTCATACATGTGTATTTATTTCTCGTTCACTGAGACATTATATAGGTTACTTAAAATAGTGATGTCGCTGAATAGAATCATGTCACTTTAATACAGATGCGTCACTTAAAGCGAAAGACAGAGCATGTTCTATGTTAAGATTGCCAAAAAAGCTGAACAATATCATGTTTATTTCGGTGAAGTATTTTTTTTCTAATAACCAATAAGACAATGGAAATTGACATTTGACCGTGCTCCATCAACGGGCATGAAACGCAGCCATTTCATCCGGGCTATGACGTTATTCTTCCAAGCGTGGAACGCTTAGGTATATATGTAAATTTATGACATAAATGATCTAGAAACCTACCCTTGCCATAACACAATGGTCTGGAAATAATTTGAAATGTTGTCCACACCTGCTGTAGTTATACTTAAAACACACCACGCTAAAAGAGTGTCCGGTCCCTGTATTATTACATGTTACATTGAGTCCACTCAGCAGATTTACGTCACACCTATTGAACAGCGGGTATCTCCTAGCTCTTTGATCGGTGAGTCTCACATAAGCTTACAAGCATGAGCGCTTTCAGACTCCTAGTCAGCGGCAAGTTACCCCTCCCCGCCCCTCTTCAAACGAAGACATTTCAGCAAGGAATTCATAAAAAATTCAGACAGCTTTTTGAATTCAAAGAGAATTTTGTAATGTTTCTAATGAACAATGTCTCAGTGATGCGCTGTCCTTTGCTTTAATGTACTGACGCCACGTAATGTAGTGATACAGCAACGCCGACGGCAATTTATAAACCACTGAACTGGCATTATTTACAGTGCTGTGTTTCACATTTAAATCAGAAGCACATAAAGGAAGCTGTTTATTCCATTTGTTTGTTTGTTGTTTAACGCCATACTCTTTACTTTCTTTTGTTGTTCTTCCCGAAGCGCCCGGGTAAGCCACCAACGCTGGGCAAGTTACTGACAATTAAATTTATTGCCCAAGGGCATCTTTCAAGCCCACACCCCCATATTGGAGGGATAGTGTGCTAACTACTTGGCTATTGTCTGCTTGCCATCGCAAAATATAAAGAACAAAGTATGACAGTATCGTTCAGAAGAGCTGATCTCTATGACACTTTCTATGTACCCGAATACAGATTTAAATATAAACTGCCTCAAGAGAGGCACATGCACACAAAATATCGCTAAATTAAAATACAACCGAAGTAACTCCGAATATTTAATTCGTCATACATTCCATGTGAGCTTCATAGCTAATGCACCTTTAATAAGTAAGCTGTTGTGGTGTTTAGTAACTTACTGAAGAAAACACTAGAAAAACTTACTCAGTAAAGAAGCAACAGCGGTAAAAACAGAAAGAGCCACAACTAAACCATGACATTGAATCTTGTAAAGAAATCTGTGTGTTTAAATAATCTATGTCATCTGCATCCTTTGCTTTCTTGTATTCATATTGTTATTCCATTCACCATTGCTTCCCCAACCCGTCTCTTTCTCCGCTATGGTCCCTAAATCATTTTCATGTATTGTTGCTGCTACTTACCAGCTATCATATTCACCTTACGTAATCATGTGTGTCAGCTTACCATGCCTTTTTTAATGTCACAGGTGTATAAGCCTGGTTGTATCTATATTATGCCTATTTCCAGATGGTGGCACAAATTAAGTAGCCGAAGTATAGACTGACTACCTCAATACGACTTCAGTAGTTATCTTCCTTTTGTGTTATGCCAAATTTGTCTACGGAACCACTGGAGCATCGTGAGGTGGAAACATTGCTGCTACGTGAGCAACACAATAGCAACCGAAAAGTATTATTACGAAATCATCTCACTGGATGGACGCGTAACCGGTGACGCGTTGTCAAACAATGCACAGCAAAGCGGCGTTTGTGGAAGACGCTAAATTTTTGACATAAGTCATGCCTTGGTGTTGCATCAGAGACGTGACACTGACATACTCATTGTTTAGGTGGTGATGCAGCCATCAGTGCCCAAGTCCCGCCCTGATAAAACAAACAATTTGAAGAGTGTAGAACTAGGTTCAAAAATTTCAGTCAGCAGTGGACGAAAAAAGGTATTGTGGCCGAAAAATGTAAATCGGGCCGAAAATTCCAGATGTGGAAGCCTGTACTGGGAAGATTTTGGACGTGTGAGCCAGTTTTGCAATTTCTGAAACCTGCACAGGCGTAAACCTGAGCAGAATAATAGGGAAATATGTGGAAAGACAAAAAGGTCAACACAGAGTGCGGCAGAAGTGCTATTCAGGTACCAACAGACAAGTACGGCGCGACCTGGCCGTCAGTCGACCATCAGTGGTGCGCCTGACTAGGTTGAGGCTAGCGGCTTACGTCAGCTTGTCTAGTTGCCGATTCGTATAACACAACACATAAGCTCTTGTTTGATTAGAACTTTGTGACCTGGTGTATTCTTCCACCTTCCACATGGTGTATTCGTCCACTTGTGGCCTGGTGTACTCGTCCACCTGTCACCTGGTGTATTCCTCCACCTGTGACCTGGTGTAATCGTCCAGTTGTGACCTGGTGTATTCGTCCACTTGTGACCTGATGTATTCGTCCACTTGTGACCTGATGCATTCGTCCACTTTTGACCTGGCGTATTCCTCCACCTTTCACATGGTGTATTCGTCCACTTTTGACCTGGTGTATTCGTCCACTTGTGACGTGGTGTATTTACCGAATGAGCTTTTTTTGCTTACTTTATAATTAACAGCATTCTAAAATTTTCATTAATTAACTCCCCTCCTTTGAACTGAAGCAGATTTATCACATGGAATTTCGCCTATAGATATATTTTTTTTATTTTCACGGGCAGTACTATCTTTCTAAACATATCCTCGTCTGCAGCCCATGTATTACATCATTTCTCCACAACAAAATACTTTCCCCCGTCTTTTTTAGTTCGCTATACAGCACATACTTTCCTAGCCCTGAAGTCCCATTAGTCAAGCCTACCCCAGCCTCCTTAATGATTACAGCTATCAGACTGTAACTCATGCACATACGTATGCCGATTACCACAGAAATGTCATTCTTACTCACATCCATAACCACATCGCCAACAATGATACCGCAATATCTATATATTAACTATATTTAGAAATCTAGCTGGAGGCGATCTGATTCCTCGGGGGGAGAAATGTCTTGGTGTTCTTTCGGTGAACATTTTTAATTAATATTTGCTCTAAAGGTAATACTATGATTGACATATTGCTTTGTGGTTTTGGGAACGTCAACGAAACGGGTTTCTCGGCAAAATGTAACATCCGAATCGTAACTCGTCATGATGTACAGCTGTAGGTCCATGGTGAACAATGAACAAAGCAGTTCAATACCAACATGCTAAAGAACCTGTTTCAGAAGAGTAACGCTGAGAAAGTAGTTTTTCATTCATTGTATAGAGACCAGAATATGCAAATCAATCATATTGCCAAAGGGATAAATTTGACTTGAGTTGACATTTATAAGTAGCTCTTAAGTTATAAATGCTTTCATTTTAATAGATTTATATTTATGTATATATCTGTTCAAATGACCTATATATGTATATATTGGTATGGCACGTGTTTTTATATAGAAATCATTCGTAAAACCTTCTGGATACGAATGCATTTAATAAATTTGAAACCATACAGCTGCGATTGCCATGACTTTTCTATGTAACAAGTTTCACGCACATTACTATGGAGTTCTGTCAAAATTGGTTGCTACAGTAATAATATCAAAACTTCCCTAAAAACATTTATGTAAAACACATTCGATTATTGATAATCCCAAGAATAGCATAACGAAATGCCTGCATTTTGCAGAAGAACGCCGCTTATAGTAATATCTTGAATAAAATGCAATGTAATCACCGTTATACCATTACCGTTTTCTGTACCCCAGTGGAAAGCTATTTTCTGTGCCACAATAGGCAACTGTTTCTGTACCGGAGTGGAAAGCTATTTTCTTTGCCACAGCAGAGAATCTTTTCTTTGCCGCAACAGAGAACCTTCTCGGTGCCACAACAGACAAGTTTTTCTGTGCGCCAATAGACATCTTTTCTGTGCCGCAATAGATGCTACTCTGATGTAATTCTGCACAGCTTTCGTCAAGACGCAGCGAATAAGCAACGTTGTGAAGAAAATATCTTTTATGCAGGTTCAACCCAAATAAATATCGTCTCTGACTTTTTTCTGTTGCTGTTACGCTATGTACATGTATATAAATTCACGGCTATTACGAGACCGTGCTGTCTACTTTGTTGGACACTTTAAGGCGTACAGATCATCGTGTTATTCTTGGAAGTCATGACACATGCTCAGGATCTTCGTGACACCGGAGCTTACTGTGAACAGAGCGGTGCGAGATGTAACCGGCGATCTGTGACAGTGCAGAAGGGCGGTCCGCCCCAAGGCTAAGTCAGACGAGTGTATCATCCCTGAACCATGATCAGCCTCAGGGCGTAAAACATGAAACTTGCGGAGAATACATAGTCAATACCACGCGTCCGGTTACAACGTACAACAGATCTGACATGTGATCTACAATATGAGATCCAATTTGGCTCTGATGTACACAAACATGAAGCATTATGAAAAGATCGTAAACATAGCTCATATTTTGTGTAATACCACTGGACGCTCTAGGGGGCATAATGTAACAGTGGTAAAAACGTTGTAATACAGGTCGGTCAGTAAGCATTAGAAACATTAGTCGTGACCCTGATTAATGGAGTGCGACGCGACGGACGTTCGTCTTTCCAGAAACAACTGTGAAATATATGAGTTACACTGTAATGAGTTACACTTTCTCGTGCAATGGGTATTCCGATACGGATTGAGCATTGTTCCCTTGTATAACACGAGCGCCACGTTACCAGTTTGCCCTCAGATCGTCAGGGCAAAGAAAGGAATGAGCCCGACTGAGCATTGTAATACACGAGCGCCACGTTACCACTTTGCCCTCAGATCGCCAGGGCAAAGATAGGAATGTGCCGGTTTGAGCATTGTAATACGAGTGCCACGTTACCAGTTCTCCCTGAAATCGTTGGGCAAAATAGGGATGTGCCGGTTTGAGCGTTATTCACCTGTAATACATGAGTGCCACGTCACCCGTTCGCTCTTAAATCGCCGGGGTGGGGGTGGGGGGTGGGGGGCGTCCGTGACAGAAGGGTTTAGCGCGCCAGCACGACGTTATGACCCCGTGCCTCTCACCAATGCGGTCACTGTGTGTTCAGGTTTCAGCTCATGCTGGCTTCCTCTCTGGCCGTACGTGGAAAGGTCCGCCAGCAACCTGCGCATGGTCGTGGGTTCTTCTCGATTTCCTCCCACCGTAATGCTTGACACCGTCGTATAAGTGAAATATTCTTGAGTACGACGTAAAACACCAATGAAATAAATAAATCGGATAGTCAGCTCACGGATAGAAATGTGCCCGACTGACCACTGTACCCATGTAATACACGAGTATCACGTTCGCCTTCATGTGATCAGCTGAAAGATAGGAATGTGCCGGACTGACCACTGTAGCCTTGTAATGCATATGGGGAGAGTTTTGCTACAAAGACGAAAGGAACATAAGGAATGGATTACTGGATGACATGACCATAACATCACTTTGGCAGCATTTCTTCCATATTTCGGGGAAACAACCTTAAGAAAGATTATGCCTATATTTAATTACGTCTGTTTATATGAGTATCGCCACTGATAGTTATTTTATGTTGTGTGCTAAATGCATGAAACATTCTTGAGTATGGCGTTATAACTTATTCCAATGGACGTCCCACGGTCACGTCAGATTTTTATTGTGGTGCTTTCCCGCGGTGGCCTCCACCCATGCGTGAAATATACAGCCAAAAAAAGCAATCATATATATATATATATATATATACAATGACAAATACATATTGTGTTATAAAGTATATAAATGCTGATATGATATCAGTTTCAGTATAAGGGCAATGAAAATACGTGCAGTGACCAAACAGTGCCAACTGTAGAAGCCTGAGAAATATTGATAACAAAGTCCTTGTGTTCAGCTCTTACGCTCGACATTGATGACGAGGTAAAATGAATGGCTGTGGGGGCTGTCTTTATGACTGATAGTGATCCACTGTCTATCAGAATCCCTTAAACTGGTCTAGCAAGATCTTGTGTTAGATCAGAGCGCTAAATTCTGACAAATTGACCTCACGCTCGTGCTATAAACTGACTACATGAAGAAAAAGAAAACAATGCTTTCGATTTAGTCTGTTCAAAGTGCTTACTGCAATGAAAGTCAGATGAACGGAGAAAATGTCGCCTAATCACTTTCATTCATATACGGTATGACATCGAATGGTATATGTAGTTATTTTATAGCAAGCACGAATTCTCAATGCAAGATGCCGGTAAACACTGGTGTCGTCTTGCCCACAGGCCCGTCGCTGGGAAGGCGATCCAAACAACAAAACTGATAAACATTATACTCTGATATAGAAAGAAGAAGAAACGTAATTTCTACTAGTTGGAGCTGATCAGCATTACTGACTGTTGGGACCCAAATGTATGTAAATCGTAATGATTATAGCATTTTTCAGCATACTTTAGAAGTCATTCATTGTCCTCGACCGAACAGAGGCAAGGTGTTTAGTGAAGCTGCGAAGTTTACATGGAACGCTAGACGATTTTGGTTTTTGCTTTCCTTTGTATCTAACTCTTTCGGGTTGATAAATATATAAAGTAGCTTCTTTGTTGTATTACAGTGTGGCGTGGACCATCCCTATTCGGGTTTGAAAAGCACCAAATATTCATATTCATTCACTCACTTACACACTCAAAATTACTGACTATAGAATGAATGAATGAATGATTATGGCTTTACGCCACATCGGTAATATTTCAGCCATACTGTGGCGAACTGACTATAGACTGACATTGCAATTTCATACATGTACCCTGACAATTAATAATCATGAGTGCTTGACAATATGCCTAAGTGCTAAGAATAAAGTGTTGGAACGCTCGACGTAAAATTACGAAAAAGATTTATCAGTATTTTGGACCCGACGAACCTAGCACTGCTTTGTACACTTTGTCTACACGGCGTTCGGGCATGTCAGAGAGGATTCAGGAAGTGAATGACGTCATCATTTCGGCCAAAGTGGAGGTCTACAGGGTTGGTTGAGCAGGCTCGCTGCTAGGATTTCAATGTGACTTTCTTCTAATACACATGAGGTTTTTGTATACAGTTATGGCTCAAATGAACCATTTAACATCATCCATGTTAAGTAAATGGCCCATAACAAAAGATAAAGGGCCAAAGATTTTAAACGACTGTCGGACAGACAGGCAGACAAAGCTATTTATAGAGCAGTTAGTTGCAGCCAAACACCTACATCAGTTTAAAATCAGAAGGTAATAGGCCTATTTGTCAACGAAAATTAAGCCGACATCTGGTGAACACGTGTGACGTGATGATAACACAACAGAGAGAAATACTTTTGGTGTCTTTCACAAGCGCAATACTGTTGGTATCAAGTGTGCTGTAAATTATTGATATCGACCGACGGGAATACACTTGCAGATACATGTTTAAATAAATGTATAAATATGCATAACTTGTATTTGGTCTAGCAATAATAACTAGATCAGTATTTAGCGCGTGCTTCAGAACGAAATTGCTTCAATACCTGACAACATTTGCATCAACGTTGGAAGCAGAACAGCGCTGTTAAGTCAGAAAGCCATAAAATGTTGCCTGCTTGATGACATTTGTTTGTCTTGGATAGATTATATTTTTCCCACCCAATGTAACAGACATGACACAAACAATAACACCCTAAGCACTACAGTCTTAGAGCTTGATATATAAATATTCCGGCTGAGAAGAAATATAGATAACTGAATCAGTTCTAGTTCAATGAAGAGAATGCCAAGGTTTGAAGAAATTGGCCATTTTACCGATTTCAACTGTTATATATTTTGATATTACAGCAAGACTACACCATTTTGATCGAAATTTAGACGACGTTTGCGTCTTTAGTGTTAGTGTTTCATGAATTCCACTATAGCCGTTTGCTAGGAGACTAGGTCCCTTGAAAATCAACCACAGCCTTCACTTAGCCTGAATGAATGCAGCTAACTTATCAGTGAGCAACAGTGTTTTCGCCTCGTTCCCAGAAATTCGGGGAATAAAAACTGAAGCCATGCCATTTTGAACATTGTTACACATTATGGACACGCCCATAAGTCGTCAGGACTTAAAATTGCTGTAGGCAGGCAATGATCCCCAGTGCCAGATAGCCCTCCAAATCGTAATGCTTGACTTTGTTCAAGGGTACACACATGGGGTTCCCTAGCCGCGACCTTTTAACCGTTGAGTCAGGGAAAACCCTATTCACGTAATTACCCGCAAGGCGAGAAAGCCTGCTAAGTAATCTCAACAACAGTTTGCATTGCTCACTGAACTTGCACGCTGCACGCTATCTGGCCCAGTGAAAGATGTGGTTCATTTTGTAGTCCAAGGGACCTAACATACTAGCAAATTCAGTGCTCAAAACTGTACGTTAAGAGTTATCTTTCCTCGAATGAATCATACTTTGTAAAGGTATATAATGTTGAACATTTTTAAAGGCATATTACATTTAATTATTTGTTTGATTAGGGTTTTACGCCGTATACTTCACTTATACGACGGCGGCCAGCGTTATAGTGGGAGAAAACCGGAAGAGCCAGGGGGAAACCTACGACCATCCGCAGATTGCCGGCCAGATTGAAGCCCAAGATCACCCATAGCGTTATATAAAGGTCACTTATTACGACTCATTATGCAACAGTCAGGATTCCATTGTCTATATAAGACCACCACACAAGAACACACACTCTGCTAGCGAAAGGCGGTCGGTCTTGGCCGATTGGTAAAGGCGTTTGACTTTGAACCTTTAGGGCTGAATAGAATTTGTCGCGGTTGAATCCTACGATACCATTGGGCAAGGAATATTTTACTTATTTCAGGGCCTTGGTGGCAAACAGCAACCGACGACCTATAGACGGGCCTGTTAGATTGCCGAAGGAAATGGTTGAGATCATTTGTCTTAAATCAGTATGACATGAGCCTGTTTGTCACATACAGGAAACTTCATGAGTTGCTATTACATGACTTCATAGTTTACGCTGGGCAGTTCCGTTTCCTCGAACTATTCTTGAGAACATTAATAAATAAATACCAAGTCTATGTCACACTGTGACGCACTGCGGGATTTCCTCCTGCGGTTTATCTTGTAATGACTAACAGTTCAGTCCCACACTTCTTCATTTAAGCTGCCTCCACAAACGTCATACCATGCCACGTTGGGAATAGATTCACGGTGTGGTTATAAATAGTTCGGTTGCGAGTGATTTATTAGCATAGATCGTGCATAAAATAATGTCATATTTGTTAATAATGTGTTCTCTTGTTCTTCAAGAGGCGTGATTATATTGTTCATTTTTAGTTCCTGGAAAGTAAGACTGTCGAATAAAACATTTGTTTATGTGCACGAAGATAACTATATTTAAGGATAGATCTACATTTTACCTAGTCCTACTGAACACCAGCAGTAAAACACCTTAAAATATAACCCGAAGGCGTGTTTCTGTCACATAGCTGCATTATTTAATATCAATCAGGTTGTCATCAAAATTTACCTTTGTTTTTAAATAAAGACAATAAAATGCGACGTTAGAAATTGCATGAATTTCTTAGATGAATACAGGTACTAAGCTGTCAGTGTTTATTAATGAATGTGTCGTATTTTATGCTAAATCACCTGCACACTTGAGTGCATATGCCCTTATTACACCCGAATTAATTTCTGTTGGACCTGTTGATAAGTGGTATTTTCTAAACCTAAATTTAATCCCGTCTTTAATGGATATCCTTTAGTAAGCATTTTTAAAGCAAATATTTTTCACAAAGAATGTCCTGGACAACATCGCTGTGAGACATAAGCAGAATGTTTTCTGCATTGATCTTTTGTGCGTGATTCATTAAGGTTAATGTTTATTAGGCAAGTGCACCAATAACAATGCCTTAGCAAACATGCTGACTCAACATCTCGTACATTTTACAGTGAGCGAATACAACCTTAGGACACTTTAAATGACAAATATTTCTCCGCTATAACTACACAATGTGCAGCAAACGAATTGTGAAACCAAAATCATATCCATGTACAACACACTCTCCTGGTCCAGGTCTTAGTTCATTTGATTTACACTTCGACGACTTTTCAAAATGTTAAACTCATTCTTCTAGTTTAATTTTAAACGTACGCCATCGACAAAAACAGATGTACAATGTAAAATATATAAAAAAGAACAAAATTAATTAGATGGCCGCAGTGAGGTGTGACATAATGGATTGACATGGTTGTTAAACTGCAATCAAAGAGAGGCAACCCTATCACAAATTCCCTAGTAATACACATTCGCGATCATGGATACATATACGAGACCTGGCCTGATCGAGACCAGGCTCCTGAAGAGATCCGCGTCTTTGGTGTAGCGCATTTCACCAACAATTGATGGTAAAGGGGTTACGCCACTATTTTGTGAAAGGCCTATATTTTCAAGTTGCTCATAATTGCGCATGAGCAGGACACGTCATACGGTAGACAAACAAAAGCACATGGCCATTCATGTATATCTCTCAATATTACAGACTTCGGCAACAGGCCAGTGTAGAGCTCAGTTTTAATTTTTTTTTCTATGTGTTTTACAGAGTTTTCCACTTGAAACAGCCCTAGAGCGCATAGTCTCAAATGTCACAAAGACACATAAAATTCGCTAAATGGACTGAAATGTGTGACTCCCTATGATTATAATGTTGATCTGTTGATCTACCAGGGAAGGAAGTCCGGTCATGCACTATCGAAACAGCTCTCTGACTTTTTCAGTCGCTTGTTCTAGAGGCTTCTGTGTTTTTGAGTTTCGTGTCATTATACATAGAGCGTACATTATGGAGAGATGTACTCATTTTGTAAACATGTTTACGAACAAACCATCCAGCACTGTCTTTACATCAGTAAATATGAGTGACGAAATTGTAAAGCTCGCTCTAAAGTCTTTTACTCCTGTCCACTTGAAAGCAGTCGCATTTACCTCTACTTGATAAATTTGCTGGGGTATCCTTGGAGCTTGGTTTTCAAACCATTCGACAATTTTGTCATTATCTACTCCATTTTCTCACCTTCACACTTTGTGAGCTTGGATTTCGGCACTTGCTATTTTGTTTCAGACATTCTTTTGGAGATTGTATCGCTTATTGTCTCTTTGTGCAATTACGTACATTGCATATCAATTTACCCTGAAAGTGACTTTGTGCATATTACCGAGGAATGAAACATACATCGCCAGCTCGGCCTCACGGACGCTATTGTCAATCTGTCTGCCCAGGAAAATTGCACCATGCCGGCGAGTTGGATATATACCATAGTCGGCGTACCGTGCCCTCTGCTGTTTGTCACTGACAGGACTGTCATCCTTCTATCTGAGAATTCCCAAGGACTGTGGATTCTATATTTACGTGGATTGACCTGCCTTTGGAAGCCAGGATATTCTATCAGGACTTGCACGCTGTCACCAGTAAGAAACTGTATATTTTTGTAATTTTCTGTGATGTTTTGTATATTGTTGTCGGTTGTGCTGTATGTCTGTTTTTTCCAAATATATGCATTGGATTTTTTCAAGCGTCTTCGTGTTTCTTTGTCATCAGGGATTTGATTTCGCTCGAAACATTCGATTTGTGCCCAACTTGAATGACAAAGATGAAAAAGAGTTCTTTCTATCCTTTGAGAAAGTGGTTGTCAGCTTGCCGTGGTCTGAACGGTTTTGTACAGTGTTACTGCCGAGTACATCTGAAGAAAAAGCTGCAGCGGTCTATTCTGCTTTGTCCGTGATCAGTCTTCAGGTTACAAAACACGTAAGGCAGTGGTCTTGTGTGCTTATGAGCTTGCACCGTAGGCCTACAGACAGGAGTTCAGACTGTTATGGAAACACTCTGGTGAAACTTATGTGGAGTTTGCCAGGGGTGGAGAAACACTGCTTGATATTGGTACAGGGCTCTGAAGTTAAATCCCTCTGTTGAGAATTCATAAGAACTGTGGATCCTATATTTACGTGGAATGACTTGCCTTTGGAAGCGGAAATATTGCATCCGGATTTGGAAATCATCAGTAAGAAACTATGCAGCACATGGCAGCATGGGCTCGCCTTTCCACGAGGAGACACAGCATATTCTAAGCACTGTTCGTCGTCATATGAGTGAAAAATTGTTGAGTATGATGTAAAAGCCAAGAATACATACATACATACATACATTCACACTATAAACAACATGTTGACTTCAGTGACCTAAATGCGTATAGTGGGGTCAAAATCTTGTCTTCTCTCCTCTCTGCTTCTCTGCATGGATAGTTGTCGGTGTTGTGTGTTTTACATACAGGGGACGTGACTCCCAATTGACAGTAGGCTATCTGAAAACTGCTAACCCTCCGGTCCGGGCGAAGGACGGATGCTGTCATTTTTTTCTTATCAAATATAGGCAAAGTTTGCCGTGCGTAATATTTTCCTTAGGAGACTTAACATAAAAGTGTCATTAATTTGTTAGAAGCCTAATTGAAACAACATGGTTTAGTGTCGAAGTAAGCCTGTATAAGTTTCATCTAGATACGATCACTTTGCGGAAACCTCATCTATACACCTCAAGACACCTCTTGACTATTGTATATTTGTTTAAGTGGCATTTAGAAGTTGGGATGGAAGTACACCAAAGGACTCAACTTTATCCCCACGACCAATACCATACCTAAGGATGACTTCATCATTAACATTGAAGATGGTCTACAGCAATTAGCTCCCGGGGGCCACATTGACTACCTGAGGCATCAGATAGCAACCCTTCTGGACAAAGCCCAACCACAACACAACAACCTAACCAAAGAAGAGAGGAAAGCAATAACAGAACTGAAAGAAGACAAATCCATAGTCATAGCACCAGCGGATAAGGGGAAAGCCACTGCTATACTTGACAAATCGGCCTTCAACACACTGGTCGACAACCTACTGGGAGACGAATCCACGTACCGAACCCTAAAAACCGACCCCACCAACAAATACGACCGCCAGCACAGATCGTTCCTTAACCAACTCAAAACTAATGGAGAAATCACCCATGAAACCCAAAGAAAGTTAATTGTACAGCACCCACGACCACCATATGCCCGCGCAACCATCAAGATTCACAAGGACCCAGTAAAAGCCCGACTCCTGATATGCTCAAGAGGGACAGTCTTCTACAACACTGCCCAGTTCCTTACCAAAATCCTAGCACCATGGTCCAAAGCAGCTAACTCCTTCATAAACCACTCGGCAGAATTTTGCAACAAAATCAGACAGATAAAAGAACCATGCCAACTCGTGAGCTATGATGTTGTCGACCTTTTCACTAATGTCCCCACTAACCTAGCTCTCGATCTGATCAGACAAAAAATAACAGACACCCCACCCGTCACCCCGCTATCCCCAGGAAGCATCGTACGCCTGCTAGAACACTGCTTATCATCCACATACTTCACATGGGGTGATACTATCTACGAGCAGATTCATGGCCTCCCCATGGGATCCCCACTCTCCCCGATAGTCTCAGAGATCTACCTGACAGAACTGGAGAACAAAGCCTTGTCGACATCACCTATCCAACCCATTTGCTGGATGCGTAAAGTCGACGACACTTTTGTAGCTCTACACCAGAACGATGATCCGACCGTATTACTAGACCACCTGAACTCTCAACACCAACGCATGAAATTTACAATGGAAACAGAAACAGACCGTGAAATACCCTTCCTAGATGTCCAAGTAAAGAGAACCACAGATGGCCTACAAACCACAGTCTACCGCAAAGCAACCCACTCTGACCAGTACATCCACTACAAGTCCAACCACCCACCCAAGATTAAGACTGACATCATTTCAACCCTCACTAGGAGAGCCACGCACATCTGCACCAACAAGATAGATAAGGGGATAACCCACCTGCGAGCGGTCTTCACCCAACACAATGGATACCCAGCAAACAAAGTCAACAAAGCAATCCAGAAAATTATACACCCGCCACCCAACCAACTGACTAGAGTCAGAGATGAAGGCCCTGGAATCCGAATAAGCCTCCCATATATCGGTCCAACCAGCCACAAAATTGCCCGCCTATTAAAACAATCCACAGGAATAGAAACCCTCTTTAAAAACCAGACTACACTCAAATCACTCCTCCATGCCACAGGGAAGAGGAAAGCCACTAAGCCCTCACCACCCAAAGGAGTTGTATACCAAATAAAATGCAACTGCAACGCAACCTACATCGGAGAAACGGGAAGACCTTTAGGAACCCGAATTAAAGAACACAAGTCATCTGTGGAAAAATCTGATTCTAAATCCGCCATTAGTGACCACATCCAAGAAAACCCACACCACAACATCAAATGGAACACAATCAGAACACTAAACTCTAATCAACCCAACTGGAAAAAGCGTAAACTACAAGAAGCCATTCAGATAAAGAGATTAAAGCCTAGCCTCAACAGAGATCAAGGGATTTACCTTCCCTCAGCTTATGACCTACTAATCCTCCAAACTGACCTGGAACCCCACCGAGCCTAATCCCCCTGAATATTGTTCTACATGTTGACACTTGTATCTCTACTTGCTATATTTAAGAGTGTTGATGTCTTGATTTCACTCACTTGATAACGATGTTAGTATCTACATCGAAACGTCGTGATAATAAACCAAGAAGTTGTATATCCATAAGAAAGACATGTTCCAGTGTATTGTATATTACCTGACTCAGGTAGAATAGACGATTGTGGAGTTATTAATGGATTTATTTGTTTCTTTCAATGTTTTACATAACGACATATTCAAGACTTTCACCCGTATAATGAAATCAGAGTACCCGGTGTATATCCCTGACCCTTGGCAAGGTACTTACGAGCTTTCCCACGTGTGACGTACAGATATACACGAACGTCAAGCCAAGCAAAGGCTAACTTGAGCATAGTGGGACAGGTTATATATGGGCAAAGAGAATATGGAAAACACAACACCTGCCCAATATGATCGCTGTTGAAGTAAAATCAGAGCAGCGACGAGAGTGTGACAGTTAGCGAATGTTAACGCGTAAAGAGTGAAGAACGGCCTCTTGTCAGTTTACCTTAGTTAGGGTTTTATTTTAACTGTATGAAAATGAAAAGTGCTTTAGCCCATTCGTCGAGGACCCGCTCCCTGGAGTAATTAAAGTTGATAAAGAGATAAATTATCATGCCATGCTGAGCTTAAAATGAGTACCTAGGCAGTCATAAAGCCCGCACAAGATATGGGTTGATCGAGGCCTGTGACAAATAATTAAAAACGTTAGACTGAACAAGAAAGCTAACAGAGCAATGAGATATAATTACATATAAATCGTGTAGATATACTGTAATTGATATGGTAAGGCATTATACGGAGACATGTTTTCATAATATAGAATTCAATCTTGAGACAAACCAAGCCAAAGATCCAAAGTATTAATAGAAAAATAGATGTGCAGTTAATAGGGAGTATCACTAAACAGAACTGCACTTGACTTTTCTGTGACTCTACTTTTAAATATACACCAGCTTACCCTAAAGCTTGATGTTAAAGATCACAAGAAGCTATTTGGAAATGAAATAATTTTCTACTGATCAGATAATAAAATGATAAAAACAAGACTAAAAATTGATCAAAATGCCACTATATATATGAAAAGATTCTGCTTTTGGACTAAGCATTTCCGGAGAACTGAATCTTTTACTTCTTTACAACTTTTGTTAAATGTGACAGCAACACTACATTTTAAATAATTTTGTCATCTGTTATACGACATTAATGCACGCAAATATGTGGGGTCATGCTCTGCCCTTCCTTCCCTTCTCATACACAGATCTGCTGGAGCCAGTTGCCAGTCAGCCGTGTAAAAAAAACCCTCCAGCATGAGACTCGGGTTAATGCTGAATTGAATTCATACCTCGTCACGGGTCACTTCACATTTATTTTTGTTTACCCAGCAGTGAAAGTAGGCTCGTTGAGTATCTCAACTTCTTGCAGTTTTTTTTACCGATTGTTTTTCTTTTTGCCATGTTTTCTTTCTCTCAGCAGAACAACCATTAATTTTCACAGGCGTTTAAGCAACCTTCAAATCACAATTTTTGATATATTTTTTGAAATTATAAACACAGGAAAGAGGTAAAAACGAACGGTCTGTGTTACTACCCGGGATGGATCCGGTGTTATTACGTAAAACCAGATACACTGTGAAAAAATTGCTCAAACCCGTAAAAATCTATTATTTTCATGAGAGGAATTATAATTACATTGCACATTTTTAACGTTACATTGTTAAATTTTCTTTCAAGATGTTCTACTACATGTTAGCACCTGAACCAGATGTCCACGCCACTCCAAACGTTGTATACAAATGAATGACTATGGCTTAGCGCCACCATGGCAATATTTCAGCCAAATTGTGGCGAACCAAGGTTACGTGTACGCCTGTCCGATTTTACCATGCCATGGTTCACGCTGTATAGGTTTGTCGAGTTGATGGCTCGAATCGGATGACAATAGCATCGACACGTTCTCTTCAAACACTAGTACCTTGAGGCGGTGAGACGGCCACAAAGTGTAGGAAGTGTACACACCATATGTGGCCATGGGGGCCACAAATTGTGTGTTATATGTGGCCATGGCGGCCACAAATGGTGTGTCATATGTGACCACGGCGGCCACAAATGGTGTATCTTGTTATTAGAGTCAGGTATTTGTCTCACACTGTGTAACTGTATTAATACTTAAAAAGACAACAATTAAGAAATATTTGCCTCTCATAAATTGACTCCCAATCTAACAGACTACAATGATAATTTGACGTAACCTGTGCTCAACTTTTACAACACACGTGTCAGACTGTGTAATGGCTTCGCTTTGTTACCAGCAACATCACTGTTTAAAATTTTGATATTTTATGACTTGAAATGTTTAGTTTAAATTAAAGTTACATATCTGACATGAATTTAATAACAGGATCATTATATACCCTACAAAGATACCGGCTAAGTAGAAAGTGCCGGTGAAGTTGACAGTATGTGGCTATACTGTATGTGTCTCTCTCATGTATTTTGTGGCCGCCTCGCTTCCTCGAGGTTCCCCCTTCTCGCAGATTTCATGCCATTGTAGCATTTCGTAAATCGCATGGTCTGACCGAGATTTAGTGATGACTTGTTCTGTTTGCGCTTCATTTGAGGATTTCCACGATTCGGCGTATCGCCATAGGAGGACATTGTTTACAGTACTTATTAAACACAGCAAACTCTGCAAAAGATGATTACTTTCGCCATTGCCGGTCCCTGGCTACTCGTTCTTCATGTTTCCGCTGTGTCTCTAGGTCTGTATGTTGTCCAGCACTTAATTTGGTAAAGGCATTCTTTCACTACTTGAACACTACTATTTCCTCCTTCTCCATGCCATGTTGCTATCGTTTAAGTGAACAAAAATCTATTTTATTGTGTTTAATCCAAAAATAAATACATCATTTACTGTTTGGCTTTAAGTGTGTTTAATCACACACCAAACAACACTGGTAATCAGATATGGACAATGTACCTTCACTGGAATGCGGATAAATTACTTTACCTCAAACATGGATCGATCAGTGTATCTCCACAACTGAACAAGACTGTTAGCGTTGAAAAGTTCAAGTGTGTTGTAATGCGCATTACTCTTACCTGCATGATATAAATTCTCCTGCGGTAATTATATACAATGTATAAACAACGAACAACAAATATTTAAAACGGTATACATTTTCAAATTTATTATCTTCACATAACAGCATTCAAACTTATTTACACTCGAGAGACATAGTTACAATTTTACAGTAAGTATTAATCAAACCGGACTGGATTACTAATGTCGGTCTATGGCAGCTTACGTATCATCTCTTAAGTTCTTCATCTTATGTATACAAATGTGGGATGAAAGAAACATAAGTTAACATGACTAGATGGTCATTTCTATAAATAGTAAATTAAACTGTTACACCACTCCTGTGTGTCTTTCGAAGATCACAAACACCTAATAAATATGCAAGTATAACTTGCACTTAACTAATATGCATATTCTCTTTGATATACAGCAAATGGATGGTGCGACATTAGTGCAGGCATGATGTCCACGGATATTGTAAACATCTACATCATCCCAGTGTAAATCCGGAAATGTCGTCGTTGGGGTTTGAGCATCACATCTAAAGTATTAAGAGATGTCAAAGCACAGGTATAGATCGCAAAGCTCTTACTCAGTGTAAGGGTAAGATAAAGCTCAGGAAAATTTCTCTGCGACTGTCAAAAGACACCACATCCCACCGAGAATAGCATCGACATCAGGCAGCGTGAATGTTGCCCACAGGGATTCACGCAAAGCCGTTCATTTGTGTTTCGCTGATATCATTGGAGAAAATGGCAAGCCCATCTCTACTTAACTAAAGCGTCCGTTTGCAGCTTACACATGCCGGCATTTTTGATAAGTATAACGAAGATATCCTCCCTCGTTTTCAACATGGATACGAAGAGGGAAGCCATTGTAAGGAGTTTCTACATCGACAATGGAATTCAGAACACAGCAGGTGGATTATATGTCATAGGAATCGACTTTCTTCTTCTTTACAACGGGCATTTCGATATCCTCACCTGTAGAGACAACAACAAAAACATTCCGTTAATGCGAAATACGAAGTCGGCTTAACCTAAAGGCACTGGGTGTTTATACGAATAAAATGAATGGCTACCCTGTAGGCTTTTCAAAATCCTGACGACCAAGCAAGTAAGTAAGCACAATTTTAATCCAGGCTACACCGCCGAAGGTGACATTTCGACCGATGAAACAAAGCGGAACAAAATAAATCTATGCTTAAAAAATACTACCCGTTACAAGAAAAGAAAAGAAAAAAAAACACGCAGAGCAGCCAATCAGAAGTTTAAGTTGACTCATCAGTACAATGGCCACACAATGAGTAATATTAATCAGGTCAGAGAAGATATTTGGGCTTCATTATTTTTTACATTTCTATTTACTTAATCTATCCGATCAACTATAAAACACGCGGTCGCGTGTTGAGTAAACAATTCTTAAGTACAGTGACAACAACGAAATGCCCTTACTTCATCATTATTAAGCATAGCGTATGCCTATCGATGATTTGAAAACTATTATGGGGGCTTTAGTATTTTTCTTAATCCGCTCCCCTCCTGCCGAAATTAAACAATGTATATAATGTGCAACGTGGGCTTTAACGACTACATTAATAGAACGTGATTCTCAATATCATCAAAACATTGTTTTCTTTGGTGCGTATTCCTCTGGGATAGCTTTAAGAAATTCATCAGCGCATCTGGAGTACTTAAAATGTGAAATACCCCAAGAAAGTACAAAATTTAGAATAAATAAGATTTATTTAATAATTTACTTGATTGGTGTTTTACGCTGTACGGGACAATATTTGACTCATACGACGGCGGTCAGCATCATGGTGGGAGGAAACCGGGCAGAGCCCGGTGGAAACCTACGACAGTCCGTAGGTTGCTGGTGGGCCATCACAAGATTGGAACTACTGCTACCAATATGTTTCTAATAAGGACCATACAAATCAAGAATTCAATTGAGTTTATTATGGTAAAACAAAATAAATCCATAAAAAAATGTTTCTGCATACGAGGCTTTTAAATGGTCTTTCATGATAACCCTCTCAGTTGTCAGTTTGTAAAGCCTTTCAAGACTTTCCTTCGGTTATGTATGTTAAGTACCGTTTCCCAAGACTCTTACCTCGTCGATATAACCTGTGAATCCCTGGAACTGATCACACTGAGCCCCGATCTTCAGAGCGGCTGTCGAAGTACTAATGGCACCTGTCAGTTACAATCCAAACATTATAATATGTCTGTGCACAGTGTAGACAGTTGATATTCCTACAGGACTATTAACAGTTCAAAAGCTGCATTACGGGAACGGAAAGCTTTGCGGAAACGCCGAAGGTCACATAGGCCCACATCCAAATGGAATAGGTCGCACGTGAGAACACAAATATCAAACGAAAAAGGTTTGCCTACGCGAGGTATTTGCGATCCTCGTGTGAAAGAAAAGTTTTTCTCTTGTTTCTTTCACTTCTAGTCACACAAGCGTCGAACCCGAATTAACATCTTGGAAATCTCTATGGCAAATCAGTTTTTATTTATGATTTTAGAATGCTACGTGAAAAGACGAACAAATTTTCAGTCCAATAAAAAACAAATTACATAAAAAAAAGATCTCAAGAATACGATATATTTCCAGTTTTAAAGGCACAACACGGTGCATTTTGGCCTTTGTGTGATAAGCATATCGCGGTGCATTTTGGATATTGGTAGTATTTATTTATTTATTTCATTGGTGTTTTACTCCGTACTCGAGAAAATTTCACTTACACGACGGTGGCCAGCATTATGGCGGGACAAAACCAGGCAGAGCCCGGGGGAACCCACGACCAGCTATAGACTAAAAGTATCGACGGGGTTGGGTTGTCCTCGCACAGATCATGGCTAAGTAATGATGAACATACAAGATAACTTACCAAAAGCTGAAGCAATGTCGGTGTCTGGTCCAACCTCCAGCCGTAAGGTTTTGCCATCGTATATGTAACTAACTTCCCGCCAGCCCTTTAGAGCCGTCGTCTGTGGAAACAAAGTTTATGTTTGGATATTTGTCATTTTGACACAAACCCGACGTCACTTTTACCACTTTACAGCTGATTATGGCTCTTTGACTTAACTTTCCGCGTGTTTCAATAAGGTACTGGTTAATGTGAATTGTGGTTTCAACTTGTTAACTTCGATAAAATCATTAACATAGATACGTCTTGCATTACGCTTAAAGTTATCTTAAATCTTGCTGAAAAAACTTAGATTTTACAGTTTACAGCGATGAAAAAAAAATGATGGAAGAGACAGTAAAACAGATATGTGGGATTCATGCGTTTGAGACAGAGATTTAATAATATAAAACTCACCGATGGCAACAAATTTCCTTGGTTGCCTTTGCCATCCGTCGTGATAGAACAGAAAGTTCCTTTCTCATATCGGTCGAAAGCGATGGCGATAGTGGCCGGCTGGTCACAGGCACTGTTGGTGATCAACGCCTCCTGGCGACTATCTAAGGTGACTGAGGGCAAGGGGTAATACCGAAAGGTGATTTTCAAACGTCTCCCAAACCAAGCGTTGCTGTAACTAGGGATGCTGAGGAAACTTTTGCCGTCGAATTTGGCGGCACCTCCACCAATGGTTCCTGGGGGAGGATTGGTTCGCTCGATCACGGCGCCATGGTTCTGGATGAAGGTGTTCCTCCCGGAGTAATCCTTGAAATCCACATTCAGAGGCAGATAAACTTCCGGTGTGCAAGGAAGGGGAGCTGTGAAATGTCAGATTTAGCATGCTTATTCCTCAATATTTCAGTTGACTGTTTATACACAAATTTTAGTGCAAACTCTGAACAGCAGCACCCCGTTTCATGTTCATAGCCTTTATGAAAATAGAAATCTTGAAGTTAGGGGAAACTTCGTCATGGCACGTTAACCATTCTTTGCATTAATAGTCAGTTATATATTCAGTTACAAACTACACTCAAATGTAGACTTAATTTACTCAGTTGCCCAATACTCGTGGCTTTTTGACTTCTGACCGTAAACCTTGCCTCTTATGCTTGGCGTCATATGCTAAGACTCTTGGAACTTGGACTCATAGTAAATCAGTTCAGGATTCAATTAGAAAAGGCTAATGAGTTAAAAAAAAACCTAACAGTGCTGAAACCTAACTGTTTTCGCCCCTATGACAGTGAAAAGCACGGCGCATTTTTCTTACGTGGTGGGGTCGTCTGTAGCCTAATGTCACACTCGCAGGTGAAGTTGTTGAACCCCAAGCCAGCTGGACAATGCCTTTGTATAGGGAACGGATAGTTGGGAATTGACTCCATATATTTGTTTGGGTCAGACTGAAGAGAGTATGCCCAGCACACTGGAAACATTAAAATCAAATAATATTATCGTTATTAGAGATTACACTTTCTGGATATAGCGATGACACTGTTGCCTACCTTCACTTTCTAAATAACATGTAACAGTCTGATTAAAAAAAAAGCGAGTTGAACACTATTTAGATTGAGGAACTCGTAAACGTTCGTGCCACCTTTTAACGTGTGTGGTATCCTAAACGCCCACACCTCAGAAAACGCTGTGTATCTTTCGCTGTTATTACAATACAACAGGTTTTTCCATAAAAATGATGACTTATTCCGCTATAACATACACGTTCTCTTCCCCTTTCACCTCAACATCACCACCCCTTTCTTTCAGCTCATTTCACACATATGCGTTTCCATGGAAATATATGTTTTTGAACTACCAATGACTGCTTGCATTCCGCGGGAATATACGAAAATCCAATTTTTGTAATTAAAATCAAGAAATCAAGTATGTTTTCTATATCATAAAACATAATCCATAATCTCCGTCTTGGACAGTTTCCATCGTCTCTACTCTTGTATATGTTTTTCAGTTAACACTTACGTGGAATGAAGTCGTCCTGCTTGCCTTCGTCCAGGGCACATCCTTGGGCGCATGCGGACAGCTCACACTGCCTGGACTGAAGGTTAAAGGTCATCCCCAGAGGACAGCATTTTAGTTCTTTGGTCCTGTCTCCATCACACACCCAGTACGAGTTACAGTTGGAACGGTGAAGGTAAAAGCCAATCCTGTTATCAATACAAGGATCTGCGAAGAAAAACAAAACCACCTTGTTATTTCAGAATGGGTCGGTTTGGTGGTCACACTTTGAAGTATCTTCTCTCCAGTTGTGATCATCGGAAAGAATTAGTAAAATGTATAATTATATTACTTATAAAAATACCTATTACATATAAACTTTGGTAGATTTTTCTGTTATATCTAGGCCTATTAAAAGCTAAAACTGCTACAGGATTTACTATTGACTTACTATTCTGTGTAAAATGCTAACACCATTACTCTATTACTCATACTTCTGATTGACATAATGATGAGTTTGAAATTCTTCTGATGCGATAATAACCGATCGTCCAAATTTGCGAATCATTGGCTGATTTTATAACGGTCAATTTCAACTTCTAAAATGTGGCTTGCTTGCTTTGAATTCTACATTGTCAAATTATTAATAACTGTAAGTGCACGGTTTTCAGCGCACAGGAGATCGGTATTATACGGTCTCAAATTTTAAAAACTAGTCTCCCAGCGAATGCAGAGATAGACTCACCGAAGTCACACTCCACTTGTTTGGGTGAGGTACAAGTCAAGAACCTCTGATTCCAGAAGAGCCCTTCCGGGCACTGTCTCTCCGTGCCCAGAATCACGTTGCTGGACTTCATTTCGCAGTGGTAAAAAGATGTGCAGAATTGTGGATGGTCCTTATACCCAATGCGGTTTTCAAATCGACAGTTGTCTTCACAAGGAGCTATGGATACAAGAGAAAAAAACACATTGTAAAATACAGCTGTGCGGAAAAAATGGCCCATCCTGTGCTATTCAAATCATAGATGAATATTAATGGACGCTACCTTCTGTTAAAAGAAAATTCAAATTAATTATGGCCAGTTATTGGTTGAGCACACCTAACCTGTGTGCAAAGAGATGAAATTTCTCCAATTTATCCACACAAAGCTTGTTACTGCAGGGACCATAAGGAACGAAATTTGATTTCCATATTAACTGATATAAGAGATTTCTTTTCGGCTTGCTCCTCAGAGCTACCCTACATTCTTAGTTAATATTTTCCCTAAAATGCTCAAGTATAGCTTACCTGGCGGGGAAAGAGGCGGCGGCGTTGTTGTCGTAGTAGGTACAGGTGTTGTTGTTGTGGTGGTGGTGGTGGTTGGTGCAGGAGTTGTTGTTGTTGTAGTTGTAGTAGTTGGTGCAGGAGTTGTTGTTGTGGTAGTCGTTGTGGTTGTTGGTGCAGGTGTTGTTGTGGTAGTCGTTGTGGTTGTTGGTGCAGGTGTTGTTGTGGTAGTCGTTGTGGTTGTTGGTGCAGGTGTTGTTGTGGTAGTCGTTGTGGTTGTTGGTGCAGGTGTTGTTGTGGTAGTCGTTGTGGTTGTTGGTGCAGGTGTTGTTGTTGTGGTGGTGGTCGTTGTTGTTGTAGTAGTCGTTGTCGTAGTTGTTGGTGGGAGCAGTTCTGAAAAGGAAATATATAGTTGTAAAAATATTGTAGCAGACAACATACTTCTATATCTGCACATTTCTTTTGGAAATACCTTTGAAGGGATGAAAAAGCAAATATGTACATGTCAACAGGTTAACTAAAAGGTGAAGACCACAAACAGGCCAGACGCCCACCTCACGAGATTAACAGACTGAGTGGCACATGTATAATAATCATGTGTACCAATCGGCTCCCTATTCAGACTCTTGGGCTTAAAATGCAAACTTAGCAGGAAAAGCGGCGTTAACAAATATCATGTTTTCTAATGTGTTGATGTAGTATGTTGCCTGACAGTCAGGATCAGACAACTGAGCTGTTTTGCGTTTTGAATATGACCGCTTTGACCCGGTTGTGGAATGATATATGGGATCTACACCCGACTTACCTGGGCACAGAACACCAGTGACATTGATGGTCAAGTTCCTCAAAGAGTTGAAGTCTGGTGTCTCCCAGACCAAATGGTTAGCTGAAGCTATCCCTTCCAGCTCCTTTCGGTCGATAAGAGTGCCCACGCCCAAGGCAGCTAAGGTGATGTTTCTGTTCTTGGTAAGGATAGCCTCGTTGATTGTTTTCACCGAATCCTTAGAGCGCCCATCCGTAATTACGATAGCAGCTTTCTCAACACCGGGACGACCGAATTGGAGCAACTGCCTGCGAACTTCTTCTATGGCCAGGAAAGTATTCGTGCCATCTTTGGGTTGTTGCAACTGATCGATTCTCTGGAAGATGGACTGTTTGTTGCTCATGTCGAAGTCTGTCGTGACTTTGATATCCGAACTGAAAACGACTATACCGATGACTATACCACCGATTTCGTTAAGGTAAAGTCCCTGGATGACTTCTTTCACAAAAGCCTTCTCCAGCAGGAAGTCGTTGTCAGTCAGACTGTCGGATCCGTCAATGGCGAAAAACATGTCCACAGTTCTGTTACATACTGCAAGGAAATTGAAATATTGATTATACATTTCAAAACAAATCATGGTAAAGGAAAATTCATATTTGAATACTTAAGTATTTACCACCCATGCTATGAAAGCCAGTTTACAGGTGCAGAGAATCAGAGTGTGTACAGCAAACTGGGCTTTGGCAAGTCACTGGAAAACGTTTCGCTCAAGTATGACCTAAATACAACACGCCATATTTGTAGACACTTGTACACCAGTGGCTTTTTACGAATGTTGGACGTAGCAAGTGAAGCATTATCCACAATTTATTGACGCCAAAGTCCCAACAAGTGGGATTCGTGCCCCATCGTTGTAGTATAATATATACCTGATCATCATTATTATCAGAAATACTTACAGATTTCGAATTGATTTGATGGAAGACTTCTTCCTGGTTCTGTATCACCGGATACACTGAGGTTAGATCGTGGCTGGCAGAACACCGTGGATATAAACATTACCCATATACAAACAAGTTCGACAATAATATGGCGAGGCATACTGGTATTATGGCAAAAGAGTTAGAAATATGTTAATCTGGTAAACACCGATCCTTTGTGGCCCTCTCTGTATCTCTCTTAAAATATCGAATGGAATGAAAACCAAAACCTCTCTCTGGACTTTTCTTCACAGTTGTAACAAATCATCCTTGCCCCCTTACTTATATACTATTCCAGGTCCATGACTTTTTTTTCTTTGCCCCATAGTGTGTGACGTTTCACCAGTAGCCAAGCCTCCGAAAATAAGGCGAATAATTGAAACTAATAGATATTCAGGCAAGCTTACTGGCCTATATCCTCGGGATATACCCGGCCGTTATGCAATGTTAAAAGCCAAATGATAGGCCGGTGTGTCTGCTACGCTCTTCTTTTGCTGGAGGTAAAATTCGCTGAAGCGTGTCTCTGTCAGTATACTTCGTGAGAACTTCGAGGTATTTAGTGACGTGTCTTGTGACGCCGCGTGGTACGAGCCAATGCAAGTCAGCAGATTCTGTCTTCACGGTGAATGGACAGGTCACTTTGATAAAATGTGGTACTTGGAGATTTTCCAACATAAATTAAGCCATATTATGTAGCTACACCTCTGAATGAAATAGAATAGTGCAAATGTTTCCCCTTTTTACACATACATGAAATAAAAAAGTGTTATTAAATAACTCGCATATGATTGGTGAGTATACTCCTTGGGCAGAGATTGAAAAAATAAAATGACGAGCGTTTGGCTTGATCCCTTTTTAATATTTTGTCTTTTAATCTAATTTAGCAGAGCGCAATGACCTAGAAGCCTCCGATCAAAGTGGTCGCTGCGAGTTCAAGTCCTGCTCATGCTCTCTTCCTTTCCGGCTGTACGTGGGAAGGTCTGCCAGCAGCCTACGTATGGTGGTGGGTTTGCCTTCTGCACTGATCTGTTTCCTCTCATCATAATTCTGGTCGCCGTCGTATAAGTGAAATATTCTTGAGTACGGCGTAAAATACTAATCAAATACATAAATAAATATAATCTCATTTTTTTCCTTCTTGTAGTTTCCTTGTCAACTTTGGTGGACAGGTACTCCTCAGAGAGTCGTTGTAAATCGACCATGTAGAGAAACGCTACAGCAAACTTATTTCTCAGTACGTGAATTTTGACATCGAGCACTTTTTTCACTCAAGATAAAAAGAGTCCGACTGTATCATGTGAAATGTCAAAAATGTGAGGCATTTCTTAAATTACACGTATATCTATAACAGTTCTGGCTCAGTGAAGCGCCTGGTGGACTGTCCAGTATACACATCATCTGTAAAGATCAACTTTGAAAGTAGAAAATGGTATCAACCCAATATTAAGTCGGCATCTTAATCAACGAATATTAGGGAGAGTTTGTATGACACATAGAATATGTGTACGTCTGTTACGGGTTTACGTTGTACTTAACAATTTTGCAGTTACATAACGACGCCTTCTTCAACAAAGGTATTATGAAGACAAGTAGAATGTACTGGGTTAACACTTGAAGTTCAATAGTCAACGTTTAAAGAAACACGAAGGCTGATTTCCACTTCGTTATATGACGTCACTCATTAATGTCACACTTGCCGACCAGTGTACGCGCTAATTACCCCTCGAGATCTCATGAACAGTGGCCGGGTTTCATAAACCTTGGGTAGCGTAACTTACACTAAACCGCATCGATGTTCCAAGAGACCAAGAGGCGGACATGATTGTAGTTATGTTTATTTAACAGTACTTATAGGATCTAGAATTTATATATGTTAAAACATTTCTTGTTCTTCCGGAAAATCTATATAATAGTGCAGATCTCGCCAATGTCAGATATATAAAATTAGAATGGTACTAAAGTTTTCAGCCATAATATGGGTCGGTTAATAATTCCTTATCATGTATGTCGATAGGTGAGGAGCTCTGTCCCACATGGACGTAAAATTTATATACTGGCTTCCCGAAATATGCTATAATGCAGTATCTCTGAAAGTCGACAGCCCGGTTTCGCCAGTAGTATTCTGCATCAATACAGCTACAAAAAAACTGCCGGAGCGGCGTAAAGCTTCATTTATTCATTCAGTCTTTCAGTAACAGAGTTAGTGAAGCAATAACAGGCTAGTCAGCACTAAATGCTTTGTAAATATTGCCGCTTTGTCTGGAGTTGTAAAAATGTATTAAAGTCTGTTAGATGATGTTATCAGTTTGCCTGCAGTCATATTAACATTAGTATAATGTTTTCCTCCTAATATCACCGGAAACAACCACTGTCTTAAACGTCTTTCTGGTAAACCAAAATATCTTTTTTTTTTTTTGGTTTTTTTTGCTTACTCGTCTTGTTGCATTTCTTTAGGTAGGTATTGGTAGGTAGGGCAAATATAAATATCTTTTACCTAGGTGAACGTGTTGTACTAGCACATTACATGTATAATGGCCGTTTTCAATTCGTATCACGAAAAGACTTGAAACATAGTGCTTAGTCCTGAGATATGTTCGGTTAAGGCTAAATGTTACATTTTCTGTAAATCAGGAAACAGATAATCCTTAATTCAGGAGAAAGGCAGTATTTAATCCGGGAAAGAGGTAATCCATAATGCTAGAAACTGTTCCTCCTTAATACTGGAGACATCAGTAGTCCGGAAAAGCTGTTTGTATAGAATTAGCGAAACCAGTCTATCGTTATCATGTGATATTTTTGCTTCCAGCTACGAAAGGATGAAGGCGTAGCTGTTCATCTCCTATTCAAAGCAAGAGGGTTTGAAGTGTAGCTCCTCTAATACCCAGTGCATAACGGTTCGAAGAGTAGAGTTCCTCCTACCCAGTATAGAAAGGCTTTAAATGTAGCTCTCCTCCTACCCAGTGCAGAAAGTTGTTTAAGTGTTGCTCCTTTCCTTCCCAGTACTTAAAAATTTGAAGTGTATGCTCCTTCCAACATCGTGCATGGTAGTTTTCAGTGTATCATTTTTAATGTCTGGCACATAATGGTTTAAAATTTAGGACTTCCTATTCCCACACCCTAAAGATTTTAAATGTTGTACTTCATCCACTATTAATGGGCGAAAACGTTAATTCGTAGCATCTTTCCTGTCCAGGTCTATGAGATTTTGAGCATATCTCTTCCTTCAACCGAGATGTTATTGTTTTGAAGTTTAGACGTATGTAAAGTTGTTCTATGTTGGTCTAATTGTGTGTTAAAATTAGTATTCGTCACGCTCACTGTGATGGGATATGCCGGTTGGTTAGCGTGCGGCGCAATGCCTCAGGAGCCTCTTACCAATACGGTCAGACTGGCTTCCTCTCCGGCCACACGCGGGAAGGTCTGCCAGCAACACGTGGATGGTCGTGGGTTTCCCCTGGCTCTGTCTGGTTTCTTCCCACGATAATGCTGATCGCCGTCGAATAAGTGAAATATTCCTGAATACGGCGTGAACACTATTAAATATATAAATATATATACAAATAACCAGATAAAGGTGAATGGACAAAGTGCAGCTGCTTTCTTCTTCCATTACTTTCTTTTACCAAGTCTGAAAGGCGGTGAATAGTGGGTATATACTACAGCTGTAAAATTCTCAAATAATTCGGTCAGTCGTTCAGAAATTTATCTTATCTCGATTTGGTGACCTGGGCGTGCATGAACACCCATACATCGATAATGAGACTTGCTTTGTAGGTATATTTTTGTGAATAGTATATAGGGTGTGGTGGTGTGTGATGCCCGTACAAAGTTCCTAAGGCTATAAACACGACAAATCAATCGCGGATCGCTGCCTCTGGCTTTTCACCGTGATATCCACAGATATCTCCCAATCTGATCGATTTACATTGATATCTATCATTAATTGTGTCTCATGATAGATCCTCGGCTTTATCATCTTTTCCTTTCTTTTCTTAAATATTTTGAAGAGATGAATTAAAAGTAATTTGTAAATGGGTCAATTCATCACGTCGGTGAACCCTGCCATGAAATAATAATAATACTTAGTAAGCCGTCAAATTTTAACTTGACAATGCTAGCCGAAGTCATAGGCAGTACAAATCAACAATATCAAATGACGTCTCGCTGGCTTTCTAGTTGCGACTATCCTGCCTTACTTCGCGTGTTCAGTTCCAGCTCTCCGTGTTTGGTTTGCGTATTTAAGTCGGGAGGTGTGTCTGGTACCTGCCTGAAGTCCGCGGTTTTCTCCGAACACTCCTTTTTCCACCTCCCGTAGACCTGATCGCGGTCATATAAGTGACAAAATGCTTGACCACGACGTAAACTCCTAATCAAATAACAATAAAAAGATCCATCAGCCTTGCTATAGAGATACGTGGAAATACTCATGGACAACCTCATAAAATTTCGGTCGTTATTTTCAGAAGTACAGGATATTTATAGCTCTTTAGGCACACAATTTCTGATTAAAAAATCCCACACTATTATTTCATCCCACTGTATTATGCTAAAATGACACATAATTCAAGAACACGGTTATTCAAGGTGAGAAATGTGAATCGGTGCATAGCTAATCTTTAAGTGTCAAGTCCGACATTTGTATACCGACACGGCTTGTCCCACAAATAAAGAACATTTAATCAAGTCTGTAGTCTCATGGCTTCCACAACCGCTAGAGCTTATACCAATGTAAGCGCGGAAAGTTAAGACCCAGTAACGCACAGTCTTAGAGTGACGATTGAAAAAACCGGCGGGTGCTCCACGCACGAACTAATAAGGATATATGTTCAAATCCAGCTCTCCTCGGTTTGAATACGGTTTTAAGTCAGAGGAGGGGCCTCATTGGCCGATATGGTTAGTGTAGCCAAGGACCCAGAAGCCTTTCACTAATCCAGTCATTGCATATGAGTTCGTCCAGCTCATACTAGCCTCCACTTCGATCGTAAAGTATGTTTGCCAGGAACCTGCGGATGGCAGGGCTATGTCCAGTTTCTTTCCACCATCGTGCATCGTCATTGAACTTGGTTTTTTTTTTGTGACAAACTATATAGAATCACGTCTGTTGGAGCAATGTGAAGAATTCTACCATTTTACAGGTTTCAACCACTATCTTTTCTGTTCTTGGATGAAATAATGGGCTTTATAGCTGTTATAGGTTACATACTAATTTACCTGCATATTTGTATCCCTGGTGTTATGTAACGATAAAATATTCTTCAGTGGCGTCCCAACTAAATAAATTCTCGGCACGGTCAGGGTGGAGATGTTGGTAATTACGTATGATGGAGTACAGGATCATTGTACCTCCCGTTTAATGAAACTCAGGAAATCCTCACACAATAACCCGCCTTAATCCGTGACTGTTTTTTAAATGGTCTGTTTTCCCCTCTTTCTTTGTTCGTAAAGTACATGTTTTATCTCGGTATAAAGTAAATCTGTTTTCTCCTTTTTTCTGTTATGAGGTATATCGAAGTAGTACATCTCCTTCGATAAGGTTAATGTGTCAGTTCTTTACAGACAGAGGTCAGAGATCGTGATCTCAGTTTCGGGATAAATCCGGCCAATGAATTATTCAGGAGGGTGTTTCTGGTGTCATCGAGGACAGCATGTACTCTACAAGTTTCTCAGATCACCTACATATATACATGTATTACACAGCTTACGTTTTACTTTTTCCGATATTCAGTTTCCTATCTGTTATATTGGTGTAACACGTGGTCATTTCTATGTACCCAAATGCGCCAAATCAAGACTTATTATGTCCAAGGCATAGGCCAGGAAATGTTTCACTGTTCGTGGGATCTAGGTGACATAAACGGTCTACAGCGCTCCTGGGGCCATTTGAGTAGCCCTGTGTCGGTTTCCACTCGTCTTCCACCGAGCTGACGCATAAGTCTGTCTGTCATACGTGAGATGGTTTATCAGAAGTCTGCGAAAGGTGGATGGTTTATCCCCGTTTTCCAGTTTCCTTCACCCATGAAGGTGGCCTTCATTGTAAAAGGGAGAAATTCTGGTGTTACACACGAGTCTGATAAAGAAATAAACGTTCTGCCCCACAGGACTGTTCAGGGGAGATGACTGGCTTTTAAAGCAGGAGATATTCGAAAGCAGTTCTCTCTGGGCCGCTTGTAGTTTTATGTAAAAAAGAATAACAGGTTCCTGCCGATGTGACCGTTCTCTTCCATCCATCAAAGTCACTGTCCTTATATGAATGAGGTACCTAGAACAAACCACCAGTATCTAGAACAAACCACAGTACCTGGGAAAAACCACAGTGCCTGGAAGAAACAAGAGTACTTGGAACAAACCACCGTACCTAGAACAATCCACAGTACCTAGAACAATCCACAGTACCCGGAAGAAACCACAATACCTATAACAAACCACAAGACCTTAGCCACCTACATGGGAATCTTCTTGATTTAAAGCCGATATTGGCGAGTACTGAACTCGAACCCACCTTCTTATTACTCAAGCGCTTACTTTTTTCAACGAACCAGAGAGGCCCATGTAAAGAGAGACAGGGAAGCATTGTTAAGACATTACTTAGCACTAGTCATGTGTTTCCCTGCAGACTGTCCCGACTAACTAATTGGAGCCATTAAATTGTATATATAACACCTGCTATTTATTTTATTTGTATTGTTTGCTTCAGGCCCTGCTCACAACTGTACACTAATACGATGGCGACGCACGCTTAGGAAAAAACCACCAAACTATGGCGAGGTACTGACGAACTTTTCAGTTAAGGTGATGTACAAGTACACACACCACGCGTGGCCCTCAGCGAGTGTTTAACTACATAAACGGCAACAAATGTACAAATTCCCTGTCCAAGGCTGGATTTGAACCCACACTTCGTGTGTTCTAACAACTGAAAGGCCAGCTCCTCGAGACCATTGTTGCTCTCTGTACATGTTGCACAACCTGCTATGCTCACAAGTTCTCTCCATATATTCAACTTTGAATACACAACCAGACCCTGGTCGTTAGCGATAGACTATACATTAAGTGTACATGTTGTTGACCATCATGTCTCATTTTTATTATTTAATGAATTGGAGGTGCCTTCATACCGGTTGGGATGGACTCCTCTGTTCTCTGGTAGATACATGGCGTGTCATGCTATCACATACAGATGTTATGATCACCAAGATACGCCCCCTTTAGGTTTAACCAATGCATATTTATGAACTTGTTAGGTCAGTAATGACGCCGTAATCGTATTTGCAGATTCATGAACATAAAATGTCTAAATAACTAGAAACATACGACGTATGACAAACACCTCTGTAAACAGGATTGGGAACAATCATAAAACAATTACACTGCTATGATAGGGGTAAGAACGCCTAAGGTAACCTTCTGTATATTATTATTAATTACAAATTATTTTAAATGTTAGATTTCAGTGATCAGCAAAACAATTGAAACACAGACTTGTCCCTTAAAAAGTGCATTCACGCCTTACCAAATGACCTTGTTAATTTACTTATTTATTTATATATTTATTTATCTATTTATTTCACTACAAGTTGACAATGCACACAATATTATTTCACGACGCCAGTCAGTATTATGGTGAGAAGACACCGGGCAGAGGCTAAGAGAAACCCACGACCATCCCATGGTTGATGGTACACCTTCCCAAGAACGACTGGAGAGGAAGCCAGCATGACTTGGACTCGAACTCACTGCAACCTCACTGATGCCAGGCTCCTAAGTCGTCGGGCTGAGCCAGTATGCTGACCCCTATATATGCCAAGAAGGCCTCCAATATTGTTGAACATGTAGCGTCTGTGATGGGACTGATATTAATTTATAATTACATATTCAACAAAGCTAAGAACACGAAACTCAGATTGTTGATAATTTTGTTGGTGTTATGGTTATTAGGGTGTTGTTGTTGTGTCAAATGAGAGATGTATGGCAGACTGTCTTGACACGGTCACGCCGTCCTACAAGATTAATGTCCCAGAGCGCGACCTAGGCCTAAGATACAATTACATGCGTCACAGTCACGTGATGAACCTAGCGATCGCAGGCGTCACTGAACAGGAAAAAACAAAACACATCAAAACTGCGAACGTAACCAAATAGCAAAAATGCTGTCATTTACAAATTAAAAGCATGATCGTGCCATAGATAGGCGTCTTGCTGGACATTCTGTTACAGCGGTGGCACGAGCCCTGTGGTGTAGATGTCAGGTCTGAGTACTCTTTTGCAACTAATGTGCACAGTTGCAAATAGCCCGAGGCATGAAGCACTGCGCGGGAGAGTTCTAAAATAGAAATAATCCTTCCCCCTTGTCGTTGCCTACATCGAGATATCAGCTCTAGGATACACACGTACGCCAATGAGACTTTTTGTTCTGCTGGTCTCCTTTCAGAGGTTAATCGGTAAGGTCATTCGATCACGTGTAAGCATCGTTCACTTTTGTTCCATAGGTGGGTTACGTTGAAGCCAGGTTTTGCGTATGAATGTTTTATTGGCGGCTTTCAAAAATGCTGCCCCATTTTTGTGGCGAATATCAATGGATCATAAATGCTTGCGAAAGCTATCTTGGTTTCATCTATAGGGGAGAATGGGGTTACGCGCGCGACGCAGGCTGAAAGCATGGACAAGTCAGGTGACGTCACCGCCTTGTGACCGTCATGGCCACAAGAAGAAAGTCAAAGGGCAAGTGTCAATACAGAGCACTGGTAATCGACTTCGCATCACTCGAATCAGAGAATGAAGTGCGTTTGCGGAGATCAAGGGTTATCCTTTTATTTTTTAAAATATTCTATTTATTGAATTTATTACTGTTGTTCGCCGTACTCGAGAATATTTGACTTATTTGACGCCGGCCAGCACTATGGTGGGACCATCCGCAGATTGCTTGGGGACCTTCCCACATACCGACAGAGAGGAAGGCAGAGTGAGCTACACCTGAAGCGACCTCATTGGTGGGAGGTATCTGGGCCATTATTCCGCGCAGAGGTGCTAACCTCTTTAAAAAAAGTACATTGTCGCCACAATACACTTGTGATGCTAGCAGCATGATACATACTTCTGTTGTCGTAATTATGTGCACAATACTTCCATCGCGAGAATCAATTAAACAAATGTCAATTTTTAATTTTGTATACAAGTCTCTATGGATTGTTTTACTGTTACCGTTGTTTAAAACGAGTGTTTGGCAATATATGGAGCCCCACTAAAGTTTAGCGTAAAATTCCAGAATGGCACATTTCCTGCTACCATCAGTGTTTTTTATTAGTTCAATCAAATTAAACGTTGAAGTCTATTTTCAACAATTTCTTATAATTACCTGCCTCGACGTTTAATACATACATACATGCGGTGTAAAACATCAGTGAAATAAATACATACATACATGCATTAGTTTACATGGCGACCTTCCAGGGAATGATTTGCGTCAAGGCAGTAAGATTTGTTTCAGGGATCCGGGCTGTTCTAATTGACAATGGCCAATGGACAGAGGAATATAATTATCATAGTATTGTGGCCTAAAATATGTGGATCCTACACATGTAATAAATCCCCACAGCTTTGAAAACTAAACTTGCATTTTTTTCGATGGACTAAGCACGTCTCTCAGATTCCGGCGTCTGAAAGGTCAGAAAACAATATTTGCAAAGTTTACTTGGGACACACGAGTAAAACATGATGATATGATCTCCTTAGCGTAGCGAATATTACCTTGGTCTGAATCGCGCATCTTGAATCTTTTTAAGTAGCTATTAACTGGGAGATGTCCTGACCGAAGTTGGAAATACAAGATTTCCGCTTTTCTGTTTGAAAAGGAAAAATGGAGGTTGTTATGAAATTTGATAACAGAGTTAAATGAGTGATAAAAACGACCATTATCTAAAGTGCCGCACACAGTTTGCCATAGTTCAGATGATAATGACTTTACTTCATTTAGGGCCTCGGATGTGAACAGTTTGAGATTAGATGTGATACCATGCAGACTTTGGGCTCGTTTGGCAGGACTATGCTCGTTCATTGCCAGCTACCTCAGAATGCCAAGGAACCCAAGCGAAATAAATGTCAAGACAAGAAAAGAATAGAGAGGACGACAGAAAGCCTACTTCGCACAGAACAAGTTAGCATTTTGTTCACGTAAATGAAGCCATTGACTGTAAAGCACTGAGACAATCTGTGAATACAACATCTCTTAATCATAACGAGGTCATATGGATATCATGTATACCGAAACATTATACTTCAAATTAAGCAGGATTTCTTACCCCTATAACCTCGTTATGTTATCCAACTCAACTTCTACGTGCCTCTCAACGAAGTTAATAGCTATTAATGGTCTTAAATCCGAACCAAAGAGCAGAGAGTTCAAAATTGCATATATCAACGTTGAGTTCAAACATCAATGATATATCAATGATTGAGTTCAAAAGATCAGTCGGTACGTTAAGCACTTAGCCGAACGAAGTTGGCCTTCAGATGTGCTCTAAAGCAGTAACATGCGCCAATTTCGTGCTTGATTGAAAAGAATATGGCCTTAAATATAAATCTATTCTAACGGAGCTTCTCAAATTCCGGATCATGCCTGGGACATTAGGACGAATTAGGAAACACGGACAAATAAGGTAACCACGCGGGTCACGTGTATTGGGCATTTTCCACCGTGTATATTCTCTGCAATTGTATTTTAGTCCGTGAAATCTTAATATCAGGCATTATATTACATGTATATAAAATGAATTTAATTAAGCCTCCGTGGCTCAGGGTGTGATTTCAAGTCCAGTTCATGCTGGCTTCATCTCCAGCCGTACGTGGGAAGATCTGCAAGCAACCTGCGAATGGCCGTGGGTTCCCCCGGGCTCGGTCCTGTTTCCTCCTACCACAATGCCGTCTTACAAGTGAAATATTCTTGTGTATGACGTAAAACACCAATCAAATACATAAATAAATTATGAAGCACTCCCCTGGATTTCACTGTGGTTATTTTGTACACATGTGATTAATGTTCTTCTGTATTAGAAAGGTGCACAGTGTGATTGGTTGTAAACCGTGTGACCCTTTGGCTAATGAAAAACGACAAAGTGATTGGAATCCATGTGCTTTAATGATAACGCAAATGCGTGTCTATCACCACTGATTTTGATGTGAAACAATAACTTTACAAGTATGGTTGAGCCAAAAATTATACAAAAAATAATGGGTCGATTTCATACATTTATTTTAAGCCCGATTTAGTCTTATGTTACCTTAACATTATGAAATGTCGGGAGGCTCAAGGAGAGAAAATAGTACACTTATCCAATAGCCGATGGTCCATGGACTGCTTAGGCCCTGTAATATCTGAGTTCTTTGGTAACTGGAGATAGATTTAAGACGACACTGACAACTGAAAAGTTGACAGAAAGCTGGGATAAACTAACCTTTGGGGGCAAAATTCCCGTCATCTTTCTCAGTCAAAGTGCAGAATGTATACTGGACTAAATTTATGAAGGGTTTTTTAACGGTGGATTTTGCCCAGAAAGGATTATTTTCTGTGTGGATGATAAAACAAACAGCTAAATGGTGTCTATAAACCATAAACCAGATGACATATTCGCTGATCCGGATCCATCTCCAACCTCCTTCTGCTTGGCTTTGAGTGAACACCCTGGCCCCTGTTCCAAGCAGCAGTCTTATACTAAGGTGATTGTAACTACCACGACAATAAATGTTAATGAGATAGGTACCAATGGTAGTTACGATCAACTTACGATTTCTTTGTGGAACAGGGCCCAGAACTGTTGGCCTACACAGACAGTCACTAATATTAAAGCATAAAAACTTAATGACTTTATTTTTACGCATATTCAAGCGTATCAGCAACTAAGACATTTGGTGACTGTTCGATGCAACTCGGGGGAAGTGGAACGTCGTAAAATGTGCGGTGGTTCAAACAGACTAAATATTATCCCTACCCAGTTGACGATCCAGATAACTCGACGACGTCATGAAATCGTCGGCCTGACGTCCCGTATAGGACAGAGCGGCTGTCGTCCCGCGGTCGGCTGTATGTTTTTGGCCCATCGTCATGTTGTTCATTGGCCCGACGTGTTCCATCCGAAGTTGGGCCTTTATACCATAGCCGATGTCGGGCCTACATCCCATTAAGGCGATCATTTCAAGGTCCGTAACAGAACATCGTCGGGTGGATCACGTTGGACCGATGAGCAGCATGACGTTGAGCCTACATCCGAAAAAGATTATCCCGCCGACGTCCGTAACCTAGCATCCGCTCAGCGCCAGTTTTCCGACGTCCTCTTGCGGATGTTGGCCCTATATGCCATACAAACGATCCTGTCAACATCCGTACCCTCATCGGTTAAACAATTCCTGTTGCCCCATCGGCCCAACGTCCTCCACCCGACGCAAGGCCGGTGTACGATAGTCGATGTCGGGCCAATATCCCATGAAGGCTGCATTTCCATTTGTGCTGTTGTTGTATGTCAGAATTAAGCCCGTAAATTTGATATTCTAGAGTACGATACACAACAGAGAATCAAACTATAAGTTATAACTTCAAACTGTATAACATATTTTACCCGACGCTTGCCTGTTTTCTTGTTTACGTCCACCTCCGCTCTAGATATACCACGGCCATGTTTCTTTGCATTGTGCAGCATCTCCTGTCGGGAAATGTCCAGTACATGTCACAGGGAAAGCATTGTGGACTACAAACCATGGGTGACACTGTAACAGCCCAGCTGCAATGTTGTTGTCGCAAGCCAGATATCACTGGAGGAGTTCACTAGCTTGATCAGTCAAGCTTAAAGAGCCGGTTGGCGGGGCTTAATGCACTTGCTCTCCGATTTCAGCCCATTATGTTAGCTCATTCTTCGTAAAAAATGCTAATAACCCCAGGGTACCATCCATACCATCTGTAACTTTTCTTTCAAACAATATATTCACCTAACAGGTATCCTTTAATATGTCAATCATATGTGTGGGCTGGAAGTCACAATAGGGGTAGTGTATGGAAGTCCATGTTTGTCCATTCACTGAAATATGGACGTGTGATATGCATGTCTACTTTTAATTAATTAATTGCCATTGGTTGGAGGTCCTGATAGGGGCAGTATTCAAATGTCCATATCTGATCATTTGCTTGCCGTAGGCTGGAGGTCTTGACATAGGCGGTAGATATCCATTTCTGTCATGTATTAGCCATCCACTGGGCGTCATAGTAGGGGCAAAACACGGGTGTCCATGTTTCATTATTAATTTGACGTCCATAAAGGTGTCCTGATAGGTGTGGTATCTTTGGACATTAATTTCCCGTTGGCTGAACGTCTTGATACGAGCAGTAAATGTATCCAATCTATTTTTTATCATGTTGTGGCCGTCGGCTGGTGGTCAGGGAAGGTTTTCCATGGGCCGCCTAGGCCCCAGAAGGTCTGACTTAGCCGGAGACACAATTTAGGCGATTTTTGGCACCTAAAATTATGATATGAAGCTGGGATATACTGACCTTTCGGGCGAGCGTCATGTAATATTGGGGTGCTGGAGCAGCGGAACTATTGTCGAACGCAAAAATGCTAGGGTCCAAAGGCAACCAAGTTCCCGAAAGCTCTGGCTTTTAAATACAGTAAAATTTGTCGTGTGCGGCCATTGAAGGGAAACGGAAAGGTGACCGCTTACGACAGCCGACCACATAGTCAGGTTGTGAAGAGCGAAAATCACAACCGGATTTAGTTTCAGGAAATCTACACATGTACATTATAATGTTATGCATAATAGTGAAAACACTAGTCTGTTCTGCTACATATATTTCACGGAAAGATAACAATTATAGTAAAATAATAACTCAAGTGATGTCAAGTTGTTTGGGGTAGGCCTATAGGCCTCACGCGTTTAACAGGCGCTGACAGAGAAAGTTTCAGATCAGGGCACATATGACAGGAGAACTTTCTTCACATCATCATCAAGCCCTAGAAAACCATGTGCTAGTTTGGCCTACCTAGTAATAAATTACTTTTCTAACAAAGTTTTGAACTGTAAATGACAGACTGAGCTGCCGAGCGGTATGAAAATTCAATCAATCATGTTTGCCATTACCGGTGAAACAACAACAACAAAATGTACGAGTGAAGGAAGATCAATTTCACCATGTGCTACAGGCAATATTTTGGCTAAGCAGAATGAAGACACAACACCATTTGCCCGCAAAGATAATGGCCAAGCAAGCCAGATAATTTGTTAAAGAGACCATTCATGGGAGAAACCAAAGGAGGTCAGATTATATCCGGGTTTGCCCGCTGTTTAGGGCATTTATAGCTCGGACCTCAGCATGGACTAATCCACTGCAGCCGTGCAGAGATGTTCGCACTGTAACCAGCTGAGCCTGATTAAAGAACAATAGACTTCACTGCCATTGACCAGTATTCTTCACAAAGTGGAAGGTTATAACTTTAAATCACTGCAAATACTAGCGATGCCTACGGTCTCTACTTTGAAATTTTTGAATGTCCAATGCGACAATCATCATTACAGTTGAAAGTCTTGGCTACGTAGGGCAGTTTGATATAGAATTTGGTGGCGAAATATATTGGCCGCTGGACGCGTTGGACAGGTGGCCGCATATTGCAGGTCGTTTAACATGCAAAAATGTGTGGTCGCGGGAGAGAGTGGCTGCTTAGGGCAGATGGACGCTTTCTACAGGTGGCCGTAGGTGCAGGCTAAACTGTAGTCGGGGGACTCGTTCAGGATCTGGAGTATCTTTCATTTACTAAAATCAGGACAGGACGCCGAAAATAACAATGCACATTTTTCCTTTTCGGAGAAAAATCATATAATTTTGACATGGTGTTAAAAGTGGGACTATGCTACAGGTATATACCAGACTGAACGAGGGTCCAGGGGCTCCCAAGGCCTTACTGAGTAGAATCCCGCCACGCCTGGAAAGAGTGAGTGATTGCTTAGGGTTTAGAGTCGTACTTATCAATATTTCAGTCATGTGATTGAAGAAACTCGCGACGACTGAAAAAGTAAACCTTTGTTAATCTGCCGAGTAGGTACCTGGGAGGAAATCACTACACCTGAGAAGATACTCTTGATGTGATGTGCAGAATAAGTACCTGAAAGACATGTAACCCGCCACAACGGAATAGAACACTATACTTCAGGTAATGTGCTGAGCAGATATCTGACTGAGAGAACCCAACCTCAATCGAGAAGATACACCTCAGGTACTGTGTGGAAGAGATATCTGACTAAGAGAAAACCAAAGATGCCTGGGAAGACGCAACTCAGATATTGTATGGAGTAGGAGTCTGACTGAGAGGAAACCCACACCTGAGAAGTTACATATTAGGTACTGTGTGGACAATTATAAAGTAACAGAACCTTGGCACTTGAGAGAAAACATGTTGACTTTACATTCCTCTTCCTTAAGGCAACACGAGTTATCTCCCTTCACTCAATCACTTTTTGATGAAATCCTGTGTAAAATTTCTTACATATTCTTTATTCTGAATTCCTAACTCTACATTTTCTCATATGTGGTTAGAGGGCTTTGGGTTATGCTGTGTGTAGTGTCGAGTTAATATAATAATTAAAACTCATTTAGGATTAAGTCAAGCCAATCTTCAGTATGTTGGGTGTGAAAACGGCCCTTATACCCACAACTTGTTTGAAAAGGGTACTTCTTGCAGATGATTTAAGTCAGTTTTGCTGTGAAATAGCTATACAAAGATGAATGACTAGTTTGCATAATTCGCTTTCTTCATTATGCATTACCATGTATTCCAGCAGTTAGGAAACAAAAGACAGAATATCAAGTCGCAAATGTTACTGCACCAGACACGAATACAATAATACAATAACTGACATCAAAAAACAGATTTTATGGGGTCTTGTTTACAACACATAATCTTGACCACAGCACTACAATATTGGTAACAAAGCCACTTCTTTAAGAAAACTGAGTAGAAATTCGAATTTTACATTGACAAAGTCCAGAAATCAAAGTTAACTGGTCGACGAATTATGGATGGAACAGGTTGCTTACAAATATTTCTGTTCCATGCCAAATAAATGTATGGAGATTCTGAAACTAAAAAACAGCCCGACAAAATCACAGACGAGGAGAGGAGGCCTGCAGGTGTGGGGAGAATGTCTAGAGCTGCATGTCGATTGTCTTTTGCCTGTGGTGTCCTTGAGGACAGATTTTAGAAATTAAACCTAAAACAATACCACAGACTCATTCTGCACAGCACACAAAATGAGGCATGACTGTTACAGACTGGGAGTAAACTTAGTTGTAAGCAGCTAAATACAGAGCGTATAAACTATTATCTATGTAAATGTAAATTTACTGCAGGTAGATATAGATTACACGAGTGCATTGATTTTCCATACAATTTATGTAGGAAAATTGATCAATTTAACCCCCAAAAGGTACATACGCCCAAACTTGTCCATCTGTACTGTACATGTACGCCATACCACCAAACAAAGCTTGGACTTTTCTCGACATCACACCAAGAAATCAACCTACCATAACCACCATTTATGAGCTGTTGCTCAAGGAATTGGCATAATAGTATTTTGTCACTTTGGTAACCAGGGTGCGAGGGTAGTTACTGGGGTAGTCACCTTGGCAAAAAGTTTTCAGTTGTATCCGTATTAAAGCAGATAAAATTCTTATACATTCTAACTGGATGTAAAATGACAGTATATAAATTACACAGTAACTGTACACTCTACACAGTACAGTGAATGAACAACTAAAACGGTCTGTGTGGCAGTATCTCTTCAATTCACTCTTCAATTCCGAAGCAAATCTTGGCCCCATTCGCTCGAATTGTGTATGCAATTTTCAAGACGAGCACATTTTATCAATTTTGTTTCAATAATTTCTTCATATGATGTTGGTACTCAAATCAGCATATTATATGCCTAAGTGCAAAAGTAAAAATTAAAGGGCTGTATTTGGGTGGTCCACCCAGGTTGATACTTTTGTTATTTGGAATATAGTGATTTGTGGAAAAGGGAGTACATATTTCATTTCTGTGAAAATAAATGTTATTAGAAACTAAAATTTTGCCACCTCTCATCAGCTGGAGTGAAGTTATGTAAGAGCTGCTATTCCTACCCCCATTTGTGCATGTGCACTCACTGTTCGGAAAATTGACAATGTTATTCTTATTCTTATACAAAGACACCACCTTCAACCAAATTGTGTCACACATGATAGACAGCTCAAATTTTAGACATATCCTAAAACATGCCATCAGCAAACTTAATGCTTTTTGGGTAAGATTGCATGTGGAAGATTGACAAGAGATGATTGAGCATTGTTAAAGTAAGTTTCACATGTAAGCCTTGAAGAAAAATGGGATAAAAATAACTTGCAATATTTTTATACATACTCCGTAAGGGGTGGAAATAACGCCTGTCTACCTGTCGATGACAGATGGTTTTTCAAAGTGACAAGTAATGTGAAATATTACCTGTCGCTGCGACAAGTAGATTTAGAAGCCTATAACTATTTATTACCATAGCTTTATGCATGTCATTAATGGGTTCTGCTGTGGGAAAAGCGTCGAGTAGGTTTTACTTGGCGCTGTAAGGTTGATTAAAGATTTTTAAAATGTCGAACACAACGTCCGTGACTGAACTTTCATGGTACGGTAAACGCATTGCTGAGCGGCCAAAATGCACCGTTAACAGCCAGTCATATTTACGCTCACGTTCAGGGAAAATAAACTGATCTCTTATGTCACGAATTCGCCTTTACTACATTTTAAAAGACTCCGACTGAGTATCGTAAGTATTCTATCGCCATTTTTCACAAAAATGATTCGCTATTTGAAAAGAAAGGAGTCTGCTTCGCATCATTCGCCTAGGGAAAAGACTGAACACACAGCTTCTACAAGAACTAATGAGACGGACCACAATGTACCTGAAACTGAAAGTTGAGGCCAGTCCGGTCACGAAGGGAAGTTTGGGGATACGGTCGATACTAGGCCTCATTCTCTGAAACGTATAAGAAGAATAGAGATTTTTTAGAATTTAATTCTGAGCGGCAGTTCTGCAGAACATGTAGGAAATTCCAGAAAGGGCGCCGCAAATAAATTTGTCTCAGGCTGCGACTCACTGCGCATAGACAACGTCCATGCGCATGATGATGTAAATGAAGAATTCAAACACTGAGTGAACACTTTTGAGTAATCAATCCAGATGGACTCAGAGTGTTGTTTTAAAATTCTGACATCCATCGTAACCCAGTCCATCACCCGTACTGCACGCATCGTAGCAGATCCTAAAGCAAACTTAAATATATTCAAGATTGGCAAGGACGAAAAAAATTTATGCCCTTCTCGATTGCATTATGAACACTGAAGTGGAACATACAAACGGGAAGGAAAACGTCATAGTATTCAAGATGTTTTCGCTACCTCTAGATGTAACTCAGTTACATTTCAGAAACAAGAGTAGGTTACGAGACTTTTCAAAATGGCTGCCAAAGGCGGGCGGTTTGCTATGTTTGAAGTTTTGTCAGCTAATGTCGTCACAAGGCTGTGAGTCAATTAGTTTCGTCAGTAAAGGTAGTAACTTAAGAAAATAGGATTCGAGATTTAACCGGCAAATGACATAGAAGTGGGCAAAAATGGTGAGATGGAGTGCCACTTGTGTCCATGGACTTCGAGTTCGGAGATCTGACGCGTTTTTTTTGGAGTATTTGTGATGGGCTCAGAGTTTGCGATGAATCCATGAATTTGAAGACAACACTCTGAGTCCATCTATATGGACTATTATTTTCAATAGCGGTCTTTAAGTCTCATATTCAGCTCAAAGTTTGAAACTTGAGTGCAGTAAATCACACAAGAACATCAGGATAATGTAAAAAAAGCAATAAAGTACAACCAAGGGACACTATTTTAAAAGCTCTTTTCACTTTTTTAATATTAATTAAATATAGAACATGTCAGTTTAACAGATATTAATTTCTGTGCGGTAAACAACCATTTCGCCCCTGGCCTGACTTCAACTCCTGTCTGTCTGATATTCAATATTCCTGATATTTTAACAAAAAGATGACAAAATCCATGGACCATAAAATGGTTTATCTGTCTCTTAACTTTATGATACAGGGAGCTTCATACCCCAAATGCACAAAACGTTTAAATTTAAAGCGGAATCTTAAGAGGCGATTTGTTTCAATCTTTGTGGTGATTCAAATACTCCGGTCACCAACGTTTATTTTTTTTATACTTTTTTACTGCAACCTTGAAACGAAAATTGTAATGGACCACTTGTACAATTTTTAATATCGTACGTCGGACATGTATTATGGCTGAATTAGAGGCCAAAGAAGTTTGTCAACAAGCATCAAAAAATAAAAAACCATTTCCTTTCTTCATTGTTGATATTGAAATCTCTCAGATTGCTGTGAAAAACATCATTTTAGCCATGAAATAAATGGTTTCCTCAGGATTTTGAGTAGAATTCTGTGTGACAAAAAAGGACCAGTGGATTGCTGGAGGTGACAGGTAAAAAAAACTAACTAAAAAACATTTCTACCCCTCATTGATTGATTTATTTATGTGGTAAATTTGTTAGCTTGTAACCTTGAATCCCCAAAACATTCATGTATATCACAAACTTTCGTGTGGTGGTAATACCACCACAAACAGCTTAAACTTTTCTGTACATCATATCAAAAAGAAAACATGACCACCATATTGTGAGCTGTTGCTCCTTTAAGTGACATAATAGCTTTTTTGTCCTCTTGGTATAAATCTAGAGGGAGGCGATGGAGACAGGGGAGCAATCAGTTTTCAGTTATATGAAAAGCAGACAAAATTCTGATATATATTAACTAAGTGTAAGATCACAGTATATAAATTTTTATTGTATAAGCAACCTAAACTGCCTTAGTTGCAATATTATCAAACAAGTGCTCCAATACTCGGAGCCAATTCAGAGCCAAATCTTGCTCAAATTGTGCATGTGTAAGGTATAGGCCTACAGTTCAGGGTGAACAAGTAACTATGCATGACATAGTAATGAGACATTCCTGTATCAACATTAATACATGTACCACAAACTCTGATCTCATTATAAGACAAAAAATGTGGAAAGCAGGAAACTGAAAAGTGCCTATCAAAATTGAAAAGGAAATAAACGTACCATTTTAATTTCCGGGGGTATGGTTTCAAACAAACAAATCACAGTCTGAACAAAATTCTTTCACAATTAAAATGCGGCTTAATAAATGTGTATATATTTAGAAATGTGTGCACTTGTATTACGGCATTAAAAGTCCTTTGCCAAACGTGTAGGCAAAATTAACAAAATACCATATAGTATCACAAGATACAGTGTAATATGTAGAGAACAGGGATCAGCCTCTACAGTGGACAGTTTACAATAATGTATATTTATAGGTAACATGACAGCACTTAATGCCGCATATACATGTAACTATACAATATCTATCCTTATATATGCAAAGTTGTATGTCCGTTAGCAAAAACATATGAAGAAATTTGTCTTGGTTTTAGGGTACTGTTTGAAGTAAGTTCAAATGTCGAGAAACGGCCTGTCTATGCATCGACTAAAGTATTTACCTCTTAATTATATCCAAGATTCTGATGTATAAAATATTAATGCATTTACCCAAACTGTAACCATGTTTACTTGCATTGTGTATTAAGGGCAAAAGTTTTAACAGAAAAATTAACAGAGCAGAACAGAAAAACAGGATCTAACACCTGACAATGTTATCATGACATGTCAGGGCTGATTAAATACACTTCTCATTTATAGTTTTTTGTCAGAAACATAACACTGCCGTGTGTGAACTGGGGTCTGTTCTGCTAATGATTTACAATACACCGTTTCTAAAATAAAGCATGGCTGTTGGGAAGAAAACCAACTTAGTATGTTCAGGTCAAATCAGACAGACTGCGTGTAATTAAATCAAGCCAAGGCCTTCATACAAATCATTAATAACCAAGATAAATAAAGTGAAGACACTATATATATAGAAATAGCTGACAGTGCTAACTACATTAAAATAGACCTAACTGTTCTATTCAAATTCTAGTATGGTAATGGAAATGATTGAATGAATGATTGCTTGATGGTCAGGAGGTGTTCAACATGTCATAGAGAACTTGTGGTTACAGAGTCACCAATTACCAGACCAGCAGACGCGGAGACTTCTATGTACGTGGGCAAGAGTGGTTGTGTTCCCTTCAGTCCCCGGACAGTGGCCATTTCCTGGTTGTCACCATAGTCCAGCACTGTAAGTGACCGGTGGTCAGAGTCCAGGTACAGACCGAGGTGATGAGGTCCTCTGTGAGGCCTCCACTGTAGATGGTCAGGTTGATCTCACCACAACACTCACAATTACACCTGACCTTATCATCACGGTATCCCATCACAAGGTGCCAGCTGTGACTGCCCGGGTTTATATGCCTCACAAGACAACTCTCCTGTTCGATGCCTACATCACAGTAACAGATGAGTGGGCAGGTGATCTGTACCTGCCAGTAGTACCTGTCGGTCCGGCACTTCCCGTCTGTTACACCCCTACATCTCCACCACACCCTCTACCACGGCGCCCTCAGCGCCGGCTCTGCAAAAACACAACAGAAGCGGCATAAACAACAGCAAACCATAAACACACAGCGTAACACTGAGGCCTTGAGGTGTAAATACCTGTTCTCATACTGTTTTACCGCCTGAACACAATATCTGCGAATAAAATGACACAAACTGACCAGAGTGAAATTCTTACTTTCGAGGCTTCTGACTGAGTCAATTTGAGGTAGTGAAAAGACGGCGGGAGCTCGGACAAAAACTGGCCTCATCACTGATCGCATGGAACGCTTTTTTTCGGTCATGTAAAGAATTTTCAGGTTCGATATTGTACAAACTTATAACCTGCAATTAGAACATTACCTTAGGCTACTGTATTAAGCACTTCGTTTTAGGCGTTAGTTATTGCACATTTTGAACGTTCTCATGCGTGCAACACAAGAAGCTACATAACGTAGGCGTGTACGAAGGGAGGTAACTCCCCATGGACAGCCAGTCAAGCGTCAGTCTGATAGCACAGGATAATACATGAGACAGGTGCAGTTATGTACCTCTGAAGTAAAGAAATACTTGTTGCCCAAAAATACAGCACTATGCGGAGAGGAAACCGCCACCATCCCCAGGCTACTGCCAGTCGTTCCCATATGTAGACCTCTACATGCTGCTTTGACGCAGTACAGCAGACGCCTTAAAATATGCATTAATTCCCAACCCCTTACAAACAAAATATCCAAATTACATAAAGTTACACTAAAGGGGTTTTTAACAGAAAATTTTAGTGAAACAATGCATGTATCCATTATGTGACTTGCCAGGAAAAATCAGCCATACAAAAAAAACCTCCACACTTAGCCGTTAGTGTGTTATGTACACAACCAGCCATCCTGAATGCATAGGCACACGTATCAGTCCATGTTTCGCTGGATTTACGCATATCACCTCCCTTTAACCTACACACTTCTCAAAAGTGGTTGTATTATTAAATGCACATACGTAAACTTTAGAAACCGAAAATACAGTAACTTAAAGTAAAAGACAGCTCTTGGCTGTGTTACTGTTCACAAAAAATGTTATATAATTCTCCCTTGTGTGCGAAAACATGTTTGAAGTTATATGACTTCGTTGCCGAACTATCTGCGTTTGATGTGTGGAGGATTATGCTGCCGACTGGGAATCTTGACCCGCCCGTGCTTTTAAGTTTATGAGGGATTCATCAATCAGAGTGTTAGATGATACTTGTATCAACTGTTTATAAGCTTTGACGTAAATGTTCTGAGTTGTCTGTCAATGTAACATATAATAACATAGTGATAGCACATTGTTTTACTGTTATATGTATTTATAATAAGTGCATGAAAAACTTTGCAAAGTATTTCCAGGCAACTGTCTTCTGGCTGGGGTGAGTTTCTTGACCATTTCATGTTATAAATTGACATATATATTTAAGTTAACAACAGAACCCTAGCAACTCACGACAGTCTCAGGTGACAAGTGTGCTTCGCGCGTGGAACAATTACGTCACAGCTCACACACAATAGCCGCGTTTCATACTAGCCGACAGATCAAGGTCAAATGTCAATTTCCACTGTCGTCGTGGCTAACAGAAAAAAAACTTCACCGAAATAAATATAACAATGTGCTACCTTTTCGGCAAACTTAACTTTAAACACGGACTGTCGTTCACTTTAACAAAGAAACTCTGTTTGAATATAAATGTTCACATGCATTATATTTTTAAGGGATCGGCCTGTCAGGGAGATACTGTCTCGAAATTGTCTGGATTTTTATTATTTTTATCACTGCGTTTTTTTCACTGTACACTTTCTTGTGCACTTGTAGAGAAAACGGCTGAATCAAAAAAAAGTGAAGCTTGGCGATAATATGTGACCAGGGGTGAACCGATGCCTAAAATCTGACAGATCAAGCGGTTTGGCGGCCATCTTGGAACCTATTTTTCTTCTGAACAACAGCTGAACGGAATCTCCTCGAAATTTGGATACATAATCCTTGACCCGAGTCAGTTTTTCAATATTTATGCCGGAAAACCCGGGAGGCCATCTTAAAAAATGTCACGTGACCTTGTTTTCTCCAATTTGCCTCAATTTCCCCAATTATGGCAAAAAGAAGTTGTCGATTCACATTTAAGTTAACATGAGTTGTATAAAAATGTGCTTAGATTTTGTCTACCGGAAGAAGTTTTCAAGTTATTACAAGAAAACTGTGCAAAAATATCCCATTTTCTTAAATAAACCTTTATACATTAACCAAATGCTCTGGTGTTAATTAAAATCCCGTCGATTTCATCTTCAAACCTTCTCGATGCTTCCAGCCCCAACCAGCGGGTCTGCTCAAGGGTAAACTGGAAAGCAGCATTTATGTCCTAGCAATATCCTATCCATGACATCCTGCCAAAAATATCTTCTGACCACACCCTACTGTGTCAGTCTGTCTTCATGTCTTCCGACCACATGCTACTGTATACCTCACGTCATTGTGTCTTCTTGTTTTCTGACCACACCCTACTGTATACCTCACATCAGTGTGTCTTCATGTCTTCTGATCACACCCTACTGTATACCTCACATCAATCTGTCTTCATGTCTTCTGACCACACCATACTGCATACCTCACATCAGTCTGTCTTCATGTCTTCTAACCGCACCCTATTGTATACCTCACATCAGTCTGTCTTCATGTCGTCTGACCACACCCTACCGTATACCTCACATCAGTCTGTCTTCGTGTCTTCTGAACACACCCTACCGTATACCTCACCTCACACGTCACTGTATCTTCATGTTTTCTGACGACACCCTACCGCATACCTCAGGTCAGTGTGTTTTCATGTTTTCTGACCACATCCTATTGTATACCTCTCATCAGTGTGCAGTGTGTCCTCACGTCTTCTGACCGAACCTACTGTATACCATGTAATGATTAAAGCATGTCCATTATCCGTGCTAAGAATGTTTATTTGGAGCAATCTGACGAACACTTTGCACTACTTAAAAATGGCGGGACTGCACACAGTGTAGTGGCGCTCTGCATCCCGTCAAACATACGTAAGATTATGGAAGTCTATCATGACATCTCCTTTTTCTGTTTAAGTTTTAATTTTAGCAAACTATAAAAGAAATTCAACTGATCAACTGGATCGGTTAAAATTACTTCTGAAAGGAGACTGAACTGGCTTAATGTGGAATGTTCATACCGACAACAGATAACTGTTTTAAGAACATTAAATATTTGTTAAGATCATCAACACAATCTAACACAAGTTAACAGTTCATAGTGTTTTCCACGAAAAATGAAACAAACAATGAAGTTAACTTTCATTTAGTACACTTTAAAATTACAGTCCATGAACATCGCAACTGAGAGTCACAGAGTAGTTTAGGAATCCCTGAATTTATATAGTTTCTCACTGGTGGCTTAACGTCTTTCCTTGGTCTAGCTGGACAGGTTTTAGGAATGTCGGTGGGACTGGTCAGGTTGGGTCCGGTAGTCAACTGCTTCTGGCTGGAGGAATAACATGTAGGTTCAAGTGATGAATAAGTCTGCTGTCTGTCACCACAGGTTTCTGATATTGCAGCTGTTCAAGTAATTGGTCCACAGCTGGCTATGAGTATGGGTCAGAGCTGGTTGTCTGATTAACATACAGTAAATCACGGCGATTCCTTCTAAACACCCAACCATCTGTTGTTTGCACGAGATAGGAAGGAGGGGCTACCTGGCGAATAACTGTTCTCTTCTGTACCCAGGATTTCTGTTATATATACCCACCTTTGATCCAGGGGTCTACGGTAGTAGCGATCGGCTTCCTCTGTCATGATACTGCTTCTGTTTCCTCTACTGTTCCAACTTTCTTTGAACCGTCAATCTAGAGTTTTTAACTCTAAGCAAATCTTCCGTTATGGGCAGATTTGAGTGAATATGGCGATTCATTAACAACTGTGCTGGAGAACTTCCACTCTCAAGAGGTGAACCACGGTACACTAACAATCCAAGATATGGATCATCCCCACTGTCACAGGATTTTTTTTAGAATCCTCTTCACAATTTGCACAGCTTTTTCTGCTGGCCCATTAGACTGGCCGTACAATGGGCCAGATGTTGTATGGGTAAATCCCCATCCTCTGTAGAGAACTGTTTGAATTCACTACTGTTGTAACGTGGTCCATTGTCACTAACAACTTCATCTGGTATGCAATGTCTAGCAAATACGGATTTTAATGCTTGGATCACTGGTTTACTTCCGGATCCACTAAGTTGACTGATCTCAGGAAATGTGGAGTAACAAACAACCACAACTATAGAGGTTTTTTTGTGAACATAACACAAATAAGTGGCAACCTTTTGCCAAGGCCGTACAGCTACTGAATGTGGCAACACAGCGGTTCACTCTGCTGCTTTGCTCTGTACGTAATACATAGTTCACAGTTTTTCACTAAACTGTCAATGTCTTGATTCATACGAGGCCAGAATACCACTTCGCGGGCTCTATGTTTACACTTTTCTTGACCAAGATGATCTTTGTGAATTTTTGTCAGCATAAGGTCACGCAGTTTGGGGGGGATCACAATTCTAGAGCCCTTAAACGCCAATCCATCAATGATGCTCAGTTCATCTCTGTACTTCCACAGTTCAGAGATTTCAGCTGGGCAAGCCTTTTTGTCATTAGGCCACCCATCAAGGATCACGCTGGAAAGAGCTGACATCACGGGATCATTAGCTGTTTGCGTTCTGATGTCATCTAAGCGTTCATCAGACACCTGTAGATTTGACAGTATACCCTGAACATACGCTTGTACATCGATCTCTGTACTGCTACCTGGCACTTTCTGTTTCTTGTATGCTCTAGATAAAGCATCTGCTGTGAACATCAGCTTCCCAGGGGTACAACACACAGATAAGTCATACTTCTGCAATCGCAGTCGAAATCGTTGTAGCCTTGGAGGGCAATCATTCAGTCCCTTTTTGAATATGGCCTCCAAAGGTTTGTGATGTGTTTCAATTTCCACAGTCTGGCCATAAATGTACTGATGGAAATGTTCACATGTATAGGTAATGGCAAGAGTTTCTTTTTCAATTTGTGCATACCTACACTCCGCTTGTGTCATAGCTCTGGATGCATAAGCAACTGGCAACCACAAGTCGTCATGTCTTTCGTAAGAGTACAGCACCAGTTCCGTTCTTACTTGTATCGCCTGACACTTTCATTGGCTTCGTTTGGTCATAAAATTGCAACACAGGTTCACGGGAAATGGCTTCCTTAAGATCCTTCCAGGCCATCTCCTGTTCATCTGTCCAATCCCATTATATGGTTTTCTCTAGGAGCTTACGTAGTGACGCAGCTCTCACTGATAAGTCTGGAATGTAACGTCCTAGATAATTTATCATGTCTATGAAACGCTGTATATCTTTTTACATGCTGGTCTGGCAAAGTCATTGATGGCTTCAACTTTCTTAGCGTCATGTTTCAGTCCATCTTTTTTGTGTCACCCAAGAATGTCAGTTCATTCACACCGTACAGACATTTGTGTGGGTTGATTTTCAGATTATTGTATCTGACAATTTATAACACCTGTCTTACACGGTTATCATGTGGCTCTTTGTCATTTGCTCAAATAATGACGTCATCCATCGACGTATCTACTCCATTAACATGTTCAAACAGCTAGTGTATCTGTCGATGATAAATTTCTGGGGCGCTGGAGATGCCAAATGGTAATCTTAAGTAACGATATCGTCCAAATAGTGTATTAAACGTGCATAACCTTGAACTTGCCTCATCAAGAGTTATCTGCCCGAATCCACTGGAGGCACCCGGTTTTGTGAAGTAACGAGCACCAGCAAACTTGGACATTACTTCATCTCTTGTGGGTAATTTATAGTGCGTCTCTTAAGATGGTTTTATTCAAATCTCTAGGGCCCAAGCATATGCGTAGCTTTCCATTAGATTTATTAACTACGACCATTGAACTCAACCATTCTGTAGGTTCACTTGCTTTTGTGAGTACACCCATTTGTCTCGTTCGTTCAAGTTCCCCTTTTACCTTACCATGGAGTGCGAATGAGATTTTATGACATGATTCTACCACCAGGGATGCAGCCTTCTCTCAGCTTTATGTTGACTTGGTTTTCAAGCATCCAAGTCCCTAAAACAATTCGGGAAATTCTGAAAACACAATAGTTTCATGTTTGTCATTGACGGCTAACACTCGTTTAATCAGTCCCATATTGTCACTCATTTTCCTGCCTAATATTGGCTGAACATTTGCTGGGCTGATGATAAACAAAGTCCTTCTTAACTGCCCCTTGTGTTCAACAGTTAGTACACATTGTCCAATAACGGGTATCTCACTACCAGCATATGCTGTTAATTTAACAGTTTTAGGATTCAGTTTTGGTGTGACAAGTAGCTTGTTAAATTCAGATTTGGGCAAAATATTCACATCTGAACCAGTGTCCAACTTTAGATGAACGACGTTCTTGTTCACTAATAATGGTACAATCCATGGCTCCCTACATGACTGAGAGTGTATGTTATAAACAAAAAGTTCTGAATGAGTGGACTCTGAGTATGATGTACTATCCTCTTCTTGATGGCAGTCTTCTACAACATGAACATTTTTCGTTTTACACATTTTCTGAAAATGTCTCATTATCGAACACCGATTACATGTTTGTCCATATGCTGGGCACTTTCCACGTACAGCGTGGTGATATCCACATCGGCTACATTCTGGGCCATTATGTTTTCCCTTCCTTTGATCTGTCTTTTTATGTGTTTTATTTCCACTGTTACTTGTACTGCTTTTGTGTATCTGTCCTGTCTGCTTACCCTTGTTTTTGCTGACTGCATGGGTTACTGTTGCTGATTGATCGTCACCAGTCATAGCCCTCGGGTGATTAGTGGCCGTTTCAGACGCTCTGCATAACGATATAGCCTTCTCAGAGATAAATCGGCCTCAAGTAACAGTCTTATTCTCGTCTGTTCAGAATTAATTCCCTCTATAATTCGATCCTTCAGGATATTGTCTGTTAACTCTTTGTACTCACAATTCTTAATGAGAAGCCTTATGTCTGTCAAGAAGCTATCAACTGCCTCACCTAGTCGTTGAACACGGTGGCTCAGTTTGTGTCTCTTAAATGTTGCGTTTTTCTTCGGCGTGCAGTGTTCTGCAAACTTCGCGAGCATCATAGGTTCAATTTTGTCCAGCTCGTCTTCCGTAAACGTGAGCGTGTTATACACTTCAATGGCATTTATGCCGGCAAGAGTTAAAAATGTTGCACACTGTAAGGCTTCAGCTTTTTCCGTCTTCTCGGACCCGTATTGCTGGATCCGTCGCCGCCAATTGTCCGATACATTTCCGTCGAGATTCAAAGGTTTCGGTGTTGGCAAGCCGTCCTCACTGATTTTGTACGATGGAAGAAATTCTGTGCTCCACTTCTCACACCATGTAATGATTAAAGAATGTCCATTATCCGTGTTAAGATTGTTTATTTGGAGCTATGTGACGAACACTTTGCACTACATAAATATGGCGGGACTGCCCACACTGTAGTGGCGCTCTGGCGTGTAGACATATAGAGCTGATATGAAAACAAGCATCGCGTCAAACATAGGTAAAATTATGAAAGTCTATCATTACATACCTAACGTCAGTGTGTCTTCATGTCCTCTGATCGCACCCTACCGTATACCTCACATCAGTCTGTCTTCATGTCTTCTGACCCTTACTGACCCCTACTGTATACCTCACATCAATCTGTCTTTGTGTCTTCTGACCACACCCTTCTCTGTACCTCACGTCACTGTGTCTTCATGTCTTCTGACCTTTACTGAGCCCTACTGTATACCTCACATCAGTCTTTCTTCGTGTCTTCTGACCACACCCTACTGTATACCTCAGATCAGTCTGTCTTCGTGTCTTCTGACCCCACTCTACTGTATACCTCACGTCCGCCTGTCTTCATATCTTATGTATATCTCACGTCATTCCCTCTTCATCTCTTATCACTACACCCTACTGTATACCTCACATCAGTGTGTTTTCATGTCGTCTAACCACACGCTACTGTCTACCTCACGTCATTCCCTCTTTATCTCTTCTCACCACACCCTACTGTATACCTCACATCAGTGTGCCTTCATGTCTTCTGACCCTTATTGGCCCCTACTGTATACCTCACATCAATCTGTCTTTGTGTCTTCTGACCACAACCTTCTCTGTACCTCACGTCACTGTGTCTTCATGTCTTCTGACCCTTACTGAGCCCTACTGTATACCTCAGATCAGTCTGTCTTCGTGTCTTCTGACAGCATCCTACTGTATACCTAACGTCACTGTGTCTTCATGTCTTCTGACCACACCCTACTGTATACCTCAGATCAGTCTGTCTTCGTGTCTTCTGACCCCACTCTACTGTATACCTCACGTCCGTCTGTCTTCATATCTTATGTATATACGTCATTCCCTCTTCATCTCTTATCACTACACCCTACTGTATACCTCACATCAGTGTGTTTTCATGTCGTCTAACCACACGCTACTGTCTACCTCACGTCATTCCCTCTTTATTTCTTCTCACCACACCCTACTGTATACTTCACATCAGTCTGTCTTCATGTCCTCTGATCGCACCCTACCGTATACCTCACGTCACTGTGTCTTCATGTCTTCTGACCCTTACTGACCCCTACTGTATACCTCACATCAATCTGTCTTTGTGTCTTCTGACCACACCCATTTCTGTACCTCACGTCACTGTGTCTTCATGTCTTCTGACCCTTACTGAGCCCTACTGTATACCTCACATCAGTCTGTCTTCGTGTCTTCTGACAGCATCCTACTGTATACCTAACGTCACTGTGTCTTCATGTCTTCTGACCACACCCTACTGTATACCTCACATCAATCTGTCTTCGTGTCTTCTGGCCACACCCTTCTGTATACCTCACGTCACTGTGTCTTCATGTCTCCTGACCCTTACTGAGCCCTACTGTATACCTCACATCAGTCTGTCTTCGTGTCTTCTGACAGCATCCTACTGTATGCCTAACGTCACTGTGTCTTCATGTCCTCTGACCACACCGTATGTTGACTGACACAGTTATAACTGAATTATCTTACCTCCCCCCGAAGAGAGTTGCGACCCTTACTGGCCGGGATTATCTGTTGTTTGCTTTCGTTACACAATTAGATGTTTCCCACTGAAATCACCCAGAGAACATTAGCTATACATTTCGACATGAGCATTATCTGTTGCTCCACGCAACGTATTTTTACCCAATGAATTCTCCCTGTTATATTTCCACGACAACTCTCCTGATTAGCAAGTATAAGCATATAAAATACTCATCGAGTTAATGACTGTACAAATCATATGTTGTGACACAAATGATTACTTTTATGCCAATATGAGAAAAAAATGTTGGTAAATTTCACAAGTATTGTATCTCAAATATGAAAGCAAGCCCCTAGTGCTATCCATTAGCAGTTGTAAATGGTAAGAAAACAACATCGGGTAAAACGTAAATTCTCCATAATCACAACGCCAGGGTAGACGTCTTCTGAAGAGGGCATAACTGTCTGATATCGTGATAATGGAGAAACTACTTACTTCTCTACCTCCTATAATCATTCCTTTATTTGCAGCTTGTTTGTGATCACAGTACGCCGCATATAAAAACAGCAGTGGCCTGTTTAGACAGATTCCATCATATGTTGAATACCTACTTGCTATTTTGTTGGAGATGTTCTTTTGGAGCTTGTATTGCTCATTTTCTCTTTGTGCGATTTCGTACATTTCATCCCAGTTTATCCTGAAAGTGACTTTGTGTGCATTTCTGATGACTGAAACATACATCGCCAGGTAGGCACCACGGACGCTGTTGTCAATCCGTCTGCCCAGGAAAGTTGCACCTTGCCGAGGAGCTGGATATATGCCATAATACCGTGCCCTTTGCTGTTTGCCACTTACACGACTGTCATCCTTCGATTTGAGAATTCCCAGGGACTGTGGATTCTATACTTACGTGGATTAACTTGCCTTTGGAAGCCGGAATATTCCATCCGGATTTGGACGCTGTCTCCAGTAAGAAACTATATATTTTCGTAAGTATCTGTATTGTTTTTGTATATTGTTGTCAGTTGTACTATTTGTCTATTTTGTTCAAATATATGTATTGTACTTAGTCAAGCGTCTTCGTACATCTTAGTCTGATCTTTGTGAGGCCCTATTGCTGAGAGTTGAATAAGCCATTTGTTTATCACTTTTTACTCTCCGATAGTGGTAACCTTGCAGTACATATACATATGCATGTAGGTCTGTAAACCCCTCTTTTCACACAAACCTATGGTGTGTAGATAGCCTGCCAATATGCAGGTCTGTGTCTTTTCCAATGCAGACTGATTGACTGACTGACGTTTTCCACTATTCTTGATCACTGTGCCAGACTGTAATGTTTGCTAAGTGTGGAGTCACTAATACATGCGCATAGAATTTCCTTCCATGTATACAACAAACACAGAATCACCTTAAAACCAGAATAACTGACCGGATTATGAGACCGGATAACGGGATGGTCAGCTACATATAAGCGACGGTAGCACTAGAAGTCGGGTACGTTCATTGATTGATGAGAACGACCAGATCAAACACGTACATGTATAGGGAGTTATTGTGAAATGAAATCGAGGATAGAGACTTCTAAAGTGAGACAACAATACTGCCACACGAAAACTCATCTACCTCATCTTACGGGACTTACCGGTCGACACAAATCTAACCGTACTACACAGCTGATGTCAACTGAGGGTCGAGTGCAAATGTGCATATTAAATTGAGGTAACGTTTGAAACAACATTGAGTGTGTCGCAACAAGCCGGCTGTTACAATTATCTCCCAGAATAATTTTAGGCCAGCCCTTTTATTTCCGCAAATAAGAAGATTTGAATCCGTATATATGGTAGATGTGGTTTTCAGGGTTGATCGGTATGGGGTTACACAACCGATACACGGTGGTGTTAAACCCATGAATTAACAAATATGTGTCGTCCATTCCACACAAATGGCCGCCCGTGTGAAAAATCTGTGAATCGCTGTGTCAAGCCCCCCAACGAAATACACTAAATATAATGTGATGTCCTCACATAGACAAGCTGCTCGGTGAAGCGTAGGCTGTGGGTGCTAATGACATATGTTTACAACGGAATACACTACACACCATACTTGTACAGTCCTGTTTCACAATGTATGTATCCTCCACCAATCTCCCGCGCAGGAGCCCAGGCCGGATTGGGGACATACCCATGTGGGAATAAGCTCTCGTCATCAGATGACGAACCAGGCCATTTACGGCTCAAATAACAACAATAAAGCTACAGCATTAACAGTTATGTCAAACAATAACATTTTTGTCCTGATCGTAACCGCTTTTAAGCGTGCTACACGTGTATAATCGTGTTTATTCTGCAGGTGCTTAACATTTACCGCCCTGCCACAGGCGAAGAAAATTAAATGTAGGCAGAGAATTCCAAAATCTTAAACCATGTTTGCCCATACTGACAGGCAGATCTTTTAACGATTAAATAACACAAGTCCAGGTCACTTTCGTTTACTTCACTGTACATTTGTCATGATATTTTCGCCCACGAACAGGTATGGCCACGTTCAATCTACTGACAGAGCCTACGCTAGAGGCGGATTTAAGCTGGCGAGCAATAGGTGGAAACCTCCTTTATGGTCTGAATTCCACCGCCTTGCTCGCAACGGTGAGAACGAGACTGTGTAGTGGGTCCAGCGTCAGGCGATGTTTTCTACCCGACAGTTGAACAACTGGCATGTAGATAGCGGTATGACTGTACTTTTTCTGGGCGTTGTAACTTTTCATCCGTGTACGATATCGGCCGTCATCATAAGTCACATTAGTCCACAACATAGGCGTTATAGCCACCTTTTTGGTAATGAAGGTTGCCAACGGCGGCTGAAAACACCTCTGTACAAGAATTGTGGGCTATCGACAACATGTATGGTATTGTCCTACAGCTATCTTATGTTATAGTATAAGCTGTGTGGGTAAGAGATCGTATGAGGCCCGAACAGCAATTCATGACCAACAGATGGACAGGGTTTCAACATGGATTTGGTTTCCACCGTTGTTGTTGTAATAATCCGCACGTATATATACCCTGGACACTGCTCCCTTATCACGGACCACAGATCTTGTATTGTGATAACTGCGGGCATAACCCACCGTTCGACACATTAGATCGCCACAGTCTAATTGGAACTGGTGTTACTTTATAATGGGCTGTAAAATGAATAACTCCACCATAATGTAGGTATGGTGACTGAAAAGAGCATTTAGAAATGCATCTGAAAATACCTTCACCGATAACAATTTTAAGACTTGTTTCACCAAATGAAATGGAATCAAATGTTTTCATTCTTTTAATGGCTGTTTGTAATGTTTGACTATATAAAGACTTTTAACATTTATACACATAACGCGTAACACAGGAGCACAAAGTGTCAGGTTGACATGAGATAGTGTTCGATTACACATTTGTGGCATTTTGTAAACTTGTGCTTTTTGACACTTCAGAAAGTGCTCTGTTTTCTGCGCCTCTACCACTCCAGTTTACATTATTCAAGGTATACATAAACCTGAAATTTCAACTATAAACCTTTAGGTTTGATTTTACTCAGTCCAGGGTTTACTCCGAAGAAAATGTATTCAATCACACAAGTGTAAATGTTACTCTTACAAAATGAACCATGTAGGTAAAGTCTGGTCCTGTGCAGTCCATCTTTCACCAGTGATGTTGCGCGATCTAGCCTACCTTCCGGTAGTTCGGCTGCGATTGCTTTGATATGATTTTACTTTACTGGTGTTTCACGCCACTGAAGAATATTTCACTTATACAACGGCCGTCAACATTATGGTTGGAGGAAACTGGACAGTGCCCATCCTCAGCTTGCTAGCATACCTTCCCACGCACGGTTGGACTGTACAATTACCGTAGATTTCTCCTGTTAAGTAGGGGGTCTATCAGTTACCTTGGTAATGGACCGACTCCCGGTAGTTCTCATCAACCTAACATTGGTCAGATAAGCGAAGCACGGCGTGAAATCCAAATGAGCTGAACTATAACTAAATGTCACTTCCAGATTACCAGACTCTCCTGTACCTAAATGCACAAATTCCTCCACCATTTCTTGATTCTGCTCCTCTGCCCTTTCTATGACTTGTGAAAAACCCGGATCATCATTGAAATTTAACGGATAGGTCCTTAAACCAAGGCCAAGCGGTGGACAAAATTTCATCCAAAGCCGTGAATAACAGTTTTGATAAATTTGCTGACACACAAACAAATGGAGCATGCAGAGGAATGAAATTCATGTTTTTTTATTTAGTTACTTTCATGGTGCTTACAGAAGTTATTTATCAGATATACGATGGCTGTTAGTTTTATATTTGCGCAGACGAAGCGGGATGTTTAAGGTCAAAGCATCGAGTTGTGACAAGTTACTGACACGTTTCCCACGCGTGGTGTGCAGATATACACATTATATTGGTGGAAAACAAGCAGAACAAGGGAATGCACACATCTCCTGTACACACCAGGCTTGCAGTGCACGCAGACCTCATGTGACTCTGCTATTTGAGGGGCAGCATCTTCTGCATTCGCCCACAACCCGTTTTCAAGAATTCGTACAGCAGGATAGGATTTCACATTCATTGTATCTGCCTGGTACGGATATTGAACGCCGCCTACTGGCTTTTAACAACTTTTGACACTTGTAATGTTCCTAACTTTGTTACTGTCGGCTCAAAATGGCACATTGGTAAATAAACAGATAACTCATTGTCTGGTATAACCTTAGAAGAAAGCGCGCTATCTTTATGGATTTCATGATGAAGTTATTATTCTCAAAATATCTGCAATCAAGAAACTGCCAAGACGGATGGTGTCAAGATGACGCTTGTGGTTACGTCAGGTCATACACCCACGTTTCTGGGGTAGTTTTTAAAGTTTTCATTGCCTCTCAGCAATTGCGTTGTAAATTATCCCCGCTACAGGATACGTATGCAATATTTCATGCAGATTTAGTTATTTATCCCACTGACGCTGAATGTCATGCTCAAGAATTTTTCACATCCTAAATGGCGGTCAGTTTTATGATTAGAGAAGCCAGAGTGCCAACGATATACATCCTATACATCTCCTTGTGACTGAAGACAGGTGTGTTTAACCACTTGGCCACCACTCACTCTCGGAATGTCAGAAACTGGAAAGGGATTCTTCATGAGGGCAAACCCAGGGCTAAATATGCAATTTCCAACAGTACAGCAAAAGGGACGCTTTTCTGTCATATCTGATGACGGCTATGAATGGGACAAACCCCAGTCCGCACCGTTATCAAAACTAACAGTGATTTCGTCCTTAGTAAAATCTCAGCATGTCCGCCAAATGTCATCCATATCCCTGAATAAGTTTTCAATAGATTGTTTCCAGACAGACAGACACATAGATAAGTGAATTCCTTGGCGCAGACACCGGGGTCATCTAAAAAGGAATGCTAACTTCATTATTGTATGCATCCGTAAAATTGTTTATTTTCATATCTTATACATATCAAACTGAAGCATTAGATTACAGGAATATTGTAAAAAGCAACAATGTTGGCTTCACATGGGACGCCGTTTTTAGCCAGAAGAGACCTGAAACATAACAGACAACTTCTGTCTGAGACCAGTACGTTATTTCATGGGTGATGGGGGCCGGCTCGGATCCACGCCAAATAGATCATTGTTCTCTGCTAACTCATGGGTATTTATCCAAGACAGCAATGAATAAGACTCTACAGCTGTAATCAGAATTACTTTATGCCAGCAAGGGACCTCTTTCATATATCGTTCAAAGATTATAATGTGCTCGTGTTTTTTGTGAATTTCACAAAACCATGTACAATTTAGCTAAAGTAAGCGCGCTACACCGATATAAATTTTACAATGTGTTTCTTCCTGGTTTTTCGCCTTTAGCACATGGTCTGGAACTGGTCGGCGTTCCACTTCATCCGAGTACATACCCCTGGGATCCCTAGCTTTTTACAGTTCTTGTACTCCTTATTGTCGAGGTATTCTGCCGGCACGGCACACCAGTTAGAGGCCCTGATGTAACCAGCGGTTTTATGAGACCTCTTTAAATCTCCACGATAGACGGCGTTGACAATGGCGATTTTCACATTTTCTGGCAAACTGCAGAACTTACTTCCGGCAACTTGTTCAGCCCTCGGAATGTAGGTTTGGGTGAGGTCATGCTGAAGAAAACGGACACAGTCCAGAATAGTGTTATCTTATGAAATCACCCCCACAATATTATGTTACACATGTGTTTGTGGATGTAAAGGGCTATTATGTTGTCCACAGCGTATCACTATGTTGCAATAACGTAAGTTTACAATCACCCAGAAACAAAATATTTCAATGCATATTTAATTTAACCGATTAGTTTTAGCTGTATGTATAAGGCCACGTGGGAAAAGCCATACTCGACCCCACTAAAGTTGCCACTGTTTCCTGTCGACTTACTCGGAATAGTGCCATACACTGGTCTTCGGTGAGGGAGGTGCCACCGCTGTAAACCGAGTCGAAGTTAACTCCGGGCAGGACAGATTCGAAAACAGACCGGGCCCCATCTCTCTTCAGGTTAAACCCGACACCTACATATATCACACCATTAATTTATTAGGATGTCAAGAAAATAAGGCGCATATATTTATATATGGGCGTATAATTGATGTAATCTCCTGTCGCATTCAGGTAAGCTATACAACTAGAAAGAATGTCAGTGATCATAAAATCACAAGTGGGCGTCTATTGTGGACATCTGGTGTTACCAACATGTTCTGAATCCGCGATTCCTTCATTTCTGTTTAATACTCACCCCAGTAATTTCACACAATTCTTCACGAATGTAGGCCTATGCAACAGCTATGAACGTTTCAGACAGCGTGTTACATTGCAACATGCCGAATGTGGTTTTTGGATGTGCAGGAAGGTTGCAGTTCACATTTGCAAATAGTGTTAAACAGTGGCAAAATTAAACGGCTCCTGATCGATCACGAGGCCAAAGTTTTTCGTGTATTGAAGGAGCTATAAAGACAAGAGGTCAGAACCCTGGGACTTCGGAAGATAAGATGCACATCTTGTCTACATTCAACCGCAAACACACAGTTCTGACGGCACTTGATACGAATCGATCCCACAAGAGTAACGTTAGCGAGATAATTTTAAACATCCGTTCATCACCATTAGGAAATAACAATCCCAGAATGCAACGGTCTCTTATAAGGGAGGCTACTCCGATGATGTTGAACTAGGATGATGGCGAGGGCAGCATAATATTTTATAGCTGGTGTTACAGGTTTGGGCTGGATGATCGTAACGAGGACAGTCATGACGATGTGAGTCTAGACGAGATATGCCTCAATGAAGATGTTTGGAATTTGTTACTTTTGGAGGCCAGATAAAAATTCTATGGATTTCTAGAGTAAAAAAGTGTGCTTGATCTGAATTACCAAGCAGTGTCTGTGACTTATAGAGAAGTACAAGGCCAAGCTACAGAGACGCAAAGGGTCTATAGTTCTACGGTTTCCTGCAGTGTTTGAAGAACACAAAAGCAAGAACAGATCTTCCATAATTATTGTCAATAAATATTGTTATATCTCTAAATTCCTTATCCTGCATCAGTGAGCGAGGATTAACAGCAAATACAAATAACTTACAGATTGTCCAGTCCACGTAGCTCCTCTCTGGCTGAGCGTCATAAGCTGTAATTTCGATGGACTCATACTGTATCAGCTTATCCTCTAGAGCGCTCATTTCTGATGACGTGAAACAGGGGCTTCCTGTGAAGGAAAAGAAAAGAATCCCATAAGGCATTAAAACAATATCCTGCTGTGAAGGTTGTGTACTAGAACAGTATAATGACCAAAGTCTTCCGCCTTAAGTCTTGTAGATCGGGACAGTGCATTCGTTGGTTTCGTCCCGCTTTATGTCATCACAGAAAAATATTTTAAAAATTAAAACGCGATTTAAAGCCAGAGAGAATGAAATTCACTTAAGGGAAAGGTCCATTGTGGGACAGTTCATCCCATGTAGCCATGTTGTGGAATCCCTGAAGAACGCCATTCACCAAGCCTGAAAAGATCACGTCATGCTTCGGTTCTTATCAAACAGACAAGATATCTGAACAATAAATCAGAATTTGAGGTAATTTTAGGTGTCAAATTCAAGTACATTGTAAGTTTCATCCAACTGGACAAACATAGACTCACATGGAATTGACACACAACTGACTGTGTTAAAATACTTACATGTTGCGAAGGAGGCAGTAATAAATTGTCCGAGAGAGTTGGCAGAAAACCGCTTCGGTATAGGTCATTGTCTGAGAATGTGAATATTTCGTGGCACATTTTTCCTTGCAAAGACAGATTTATTACTGAAATGTCTTTCCAATATCAAATCTGCTCCAAAAACCCAGCTGTGTTCAAGATATTCAAGTGTTTCAACTCTGTTTTGTTTTCGAACGGCCCAAGTTTCTTTTCTCTATGTTCAAATAGAGAATAACATGGTCAATTTGTAACATATGTATGGTCGCAGATTCTTGGATTTTATGCCCTCATATTCCCAAACCACATCTAGGTGTCGATTCAGACATTAGTACAAAGGCCGTCAACCAAACTGGACGCTCCAGGTCAGTAATGGCAAAACAAATATAAGGAACATCGCTTAAAATAGCTTTGTATTACGATACTATGGGTTCGAATACTTTGTTTTTTGTACAGACCAAGTGACCGTTGGCCAGCGGACAGTGCTTGTATCAAAGTCTTTTCAGACTCTAATGATAACTCTAATGACCAAATGCCCTGAGTTCGAAAAACTATAGTTCAGGATTTACGGCGGCCAAAGACATGCACGGTGGACACCTGGGAGAGACCGTGTCAAGTATCAGTCTCTTGTCAGCTTTCTGCTACATCTCCCAACTTTACGCCTCGTTCTCGGGTGAGTTCATTCGATGCTTATAATGTCCTTGATATGTGCAATACACACTGCTCTACATACTTTCACATATGCAACACATACTTCTTTCCACATACCTTTCGAAGTATCGGGAAGACAACATCGCCTGGCACTTGGCCCATTACACAGTCCCTTCCTCACCCCACCGGGACAGGCACGCGAACTGAGATCATACTGGCAGTTTCCGCCCATCGCCTCACATCTGAAATCACCTAATGGAAACACATACATTTAAAAATGCAATCCGAGAGTTGTTAGGACTACATGTCAATGAAGTGTGTAGCTTGAATGTACTTAGCTGCCATATCCCTGAAACAGTCGAGACACAAAGTACACCCAGAAACGCTGGGGCGGAAATAAGTCACAGAAAGACATTAAATGCATTTGTAACACATTTGCAACATCCGTTCTACATAAAGAATAGATACGCCAACTGCATATACCGTAGCGTATATGAATTTTTTCACCTGACAGAACACTGTTGTCAGCGAGTAATGCTATGGCGTTCACCTGTATTGTTCCAACCGCACACACTGAAAGGCAAGATACGTTAATGGAGCACATGCCGCTTGCCCGTATGGAAATGAATATGACGTCATCAACTGCCATGCAATCCATGGGCCAGTTGTTCGACGAAGGGTTAACTATGACCCAGCGGTAGCGCTAACCCTGCGTTGAACGGCTTATCCCAGTGTTAGCCAACACCAGGTTAAATCTACATTGCTGCATCGTGAACATAGTGTTAACTAAGCCACAGTTAAATGATTGCATTCTTTCAATCAGTAGGTATGATTGGTCAGTTTTAAAAACTGTGGAGGATAGGGTTGTAGGCATAAAGAGTTCCAGTCTGTGTCATCTCAACAAGAGGAAAAATACTTTTAACCCAGGGTTAACTTTAACGCAGCCTTGAACAATGCAAATTGAAACTAGGTTTGCAGATTTAATCCAGGGTTAGTCTCTAACACCATTTTGAACAAACGAGCCACGTATGTACGTCAAGATGTTAAATTTGAGGGGACGAAGCGGGAGTGTGGCATTCGGTAGAGAGAGCATCAAAAAATCAGTCACGAGGTTACGAATTTATTTCTACGAGTAGCCATAAAATTACAGAAATGTACACAATTCCATCTCGCGGGTAATTGCGACCTGTGTGCAAATATACATATTCGTAAAATGGAAATTACCTTTCAAACAACATCGAGTGCTTGTGTAAGGCAACATACCGTATTGTGCGTTTACCTCCCCGGCTAATATTCTGTCATGCTATATACTTCGGTAAATGAAGGGATTTGAACTTGTTTACTTAGAAGATTGCTTTAACATCATTCATAAACTTTATATAATGGCAAAATATCAGGATTTCTTTCAGTGATGAAAGTGCTACTTCGTATACTGTAGAGTTATCCCTTTTGTAGATTCATTTTAGTAATTTACACCCAGACGTCGTGACGTTGTTTCATGACGTTCCATTCTGAGCTCTGTGGCATGACGTCACAATATATGGACCCTGTAGTTGTTTTACATCGATTTTCCCTTGGAATGATCGAGGCAGTGTGTTAAAAGAAGTGTGTTTAAAGAAAACGAGTGAAGAGACATCAATTTGAAAAATAGGAAAGGAATAAAAACTGAAAATTAATGTAAAATGTATATGATCGAGTGATATGTTAGAATAGAAATCGTGGATTTATTCACTGCGCATATGCTGTGATAACTGCAGTAAACAAGGAAATGCCCAATGAATGAAACCATTATTTCTTGAGTAGGCCAGGAATTCACAGGATAAGGATCGTAGGTGACGTAACTATAATAGTAAAAGTCATAAGAAATACATCTGTACGACTTGTGAAAAATTGGCAATGAGATGTTAGCAAACGGAGGGCTTCTGGATGTATCAGCTGCGGTTACCGACAAGTGTTTTTCTTCTTTAATTTTGGTCTCATAGTTCTGTTTTCCTTCACCTGGTCCCACGTTTATGTGAATTCCTAAATCCACACATCACATATATATCTAAACAATTGCTCAGAGTATGTGTAGCAAGCTTATTTCTTTTTGTCAGAAACAGGGGCTCAGGTCTTTGGAGAATGTATGCATTTGACTTATTTCTTTATTTGATTGATGCTTTACGCCGTGCTTAATTGAGAATATTTCCCTTTTCACGACGGCGGCCAGCATTATGGTATGAAGAAACCGGGCAGAGCCCGGGAGAAGATCTCGACATCGGCAGCATGAGCTGGACTTGAACTCATGGCGATAGCAGTTGTGAGAGGCACCTGAGACAATACACTGCGCCGGCGCGCTAACCAATGCAACATGTCATACACTCGATCAGTTTTCGTCGAGTCATACATCGTACTGTCGTAAAATATTACTATAGCGGAGATAACGGTGGATTATGCTACAAAGCTAGGGGGTACAATTTTGAGCAGAATGCGAATGTGTTGTGTGCCAGCGTGAAGCTTTCACAATACAAGTCCTCGGGCTGCTTGGTAACGGCGCAGTGTTAAAGGGTTCGTAAAAAGTAAATGTGGAATGATGATTGCAGACGTAGAAGTTATAAAGGTTGACATAGCTAATTTTATTTTTGGGACATACATGTACATGTGTTGGCTTGTAATTACAGTGCCCCTCTATCCATATTTATCCGTCAATACTCGGGATTTTTGTAAAGTGACTCCAGAGGGAAATGAGGTTCTCCGGCCCTCTACAAAGGGAGGCAAGTCTTGTAGCTCCTAATGCAGCAGTGCCCTCTACTTACTTGAATAACAATGCCAACTATGGTTATTCATCATCAGGTGCTATGTTATTGAAACCTCTAATTATGTTGTTCAGAGAGGACAAGGGCGCTTCCCTCAAATAATAAGATGAAGTACAGCCTGACCTACATGGCAGTTTTAAAAGCGTAATATGAAGACAGAAAAGAGTGAGTGTATCCTTATATGTTCTATAGCATATAAGGATATACAAACTTTTCTCTCTTCATATTACGCTTTTAAAACCTCTTTATGTTGAACAAGAAGGCAGAACGTTTCAAAAATCTTAAAAGCCACTTACCCGCAATTTCTGCGATGATAGTACACATTACTATAACGACATAAGTGAAAATGAAATTCATTTTCTGTCCAGCTGTTTGTCCTTAGTTTAAAAACCGTCTGAAAGTATAAAAGGATGGCATCGAACTCAAACATTTAAGTTCAACATCATAAAACTTAATATATAGCAGGAAAAGATTTTGCACTAGTCTCAAAAGCGTGGTAATGATACTCGTCTTCATTTGTTATCACCTTAATTTAGTTTTTCAGTATCTGAAATGTTTTAAACAATTCAACTTATGGATAAAAATGACCCAATCCGTTGTTGAGTGTCTATGACTTGTTGTACTTGGGAGTGTGCTGTGATTTTCCATTTCCGTTTTATAGTAAACATGGAATTTATTGTTTGACAATTGTAGATACATTGTAATTGAGAAAATGATTGAAAACTCGGGAAATTTCTTCAAAAATTTTTGATGTTAAGTCAAGATACTATGTGGTTTGCAATGTTAGAAATCTCTTTCGCGCTGACAAATGATTGCAGGCTACCAGTAACTCACCACGAAAACACTGTCATAATTATTTGCTCAAAATATTTTCTTCATAAAAATATTAACATTCGTAGATTTTTCTCGCTTAAGACTTCTTGCGTGAAACATAGGCAGTGTTAATCTACAGAATAAATTATATTTACCCTCAATTACTCGCCGAGGTGGTTGTGTAATAAAATATCTCTCAGGCTTTAGATGTCGCCTTTCCGTCTGCAGTGTTAGCGTTCCCTCTCTCTGTGGCTTATCTGAGTTTATAGCGACAACTGTAGCTGAATTATACAGACTTGAGTCATCCAGGAACAGGTTATTTTTGTAATTGCTCGGCGAGACCCAGGCGTTTAGGAAATATAACTTTAACCCAGCGCGCTGATTTTCCTGACACAGTAAACAGAGATTGGCATGCACTGGCCCGGGAAATACAGGACGACTATGCACAACTTTCCTCCACTCAGCTAATAAGGAAGAAGGAAAGAGAAAACTGATTAAACGATTGCTTAAAGTGATACCATAGCCTCTCTTGAAATACGCGGAAATGTATGGATTTAGATTTGAAATTGTAGGCCTATCCATTGTTTTGAATTCCATTTCTGTATTTAATTGTTGATTAATCCTTCTCAAAGGCAAATGTTTTTATTTCTTAATTTGTACGCTTGTAAAGTCTTTTTGGCGACTGCAAAATGAGAGTCCGTTCAAACAATAACTTCAATGGTAACAATTTAGAGTGTAGCCAAACACACCGTCCAGCTAGGGTGGAAGAAAGTCAGAAAAAAATAATTGCCTTGATTCGTCACTCAAAGTCAGAAAATTTGTTTTCTACCAAAAAATATACGTATCAAAATTCATTTAGCGTTCCACTCTTTGAACTGTGAACAAACAGACAAATGTCCGGGTGTTTAAAATTTCTGTTTCATTTTGATAGTTTATTCAACTCCACATCCAAGGCGAATAGTAACCAGCAGTTTATTGTACACCGGGTCACACTCACATGACCTAACAAAAGCGTCAAGCAGCCGGATGTTTTCAGGCTAACGATTTAAGCCCAGTCTGTTTGCACGTGGAGAGAGACAGAGCAAGCCGACCTGCTGCATGATGAACTCTCGAGAGATCCGGGTTCACACGTGCGCTGAGGTAGTCTTGCAAAATACCGTCTGGTACAGCTGGGCGGGGAGGCAACCTTCAAAAACTATCAATGACACTAGAAGATTACTTATAGGATACATGAAACGCTCAGGTTTCATTCATCAATATGCAGTTTAGGCTTCATACATACACAAGTTCGAAAGAATGTTTTTTACCTTCCAAAAAAAAAAACTCGGGATTTATCTTGCTCGTAGGCCTACATGCAAAAAAAAAAATAAAAAAGAATTTCCGCCTTCCAAAAAAAATAAATAAAAATAAACTCAGGCTTTCGTTGCTTTCACGCGGTCAGACTTACTTTCGGCCAATGGAAAATGTACTTGCTTCTTATCAAGGAACGGGAACAGATACATGTAAGCAGTCCATTGGCGGAACTATTCTTGACCACAAATAAATTATCACGCAGTCCGATATAATCACCCAGTCAGTTGGTGGTATACTATTAGCTCCATTTTGTCAGGCTGGCGAAGAACACCATTAACTCAAACATTTGCTGTTCTGTTGATAGTAATTAGTTTTTCTCTGAACTACAGCAGGAAAAGTGTGTTCTGTCTGTGAAGAAGTTCTAAGAAAATTGTAACAAAACAAACAACAGCTCTCGACTGGTGACTCCAGAGATGGAACTTCAATGTGTATAAAGGTAGACAAAAGATTAAGCATGTAACATTTTCCTCTAATAATTGATGTGCCTCTTTTATGGTTGATCTAAAATTAAGACAGTTTCAAGCTGATGTTTATTATGGAAACTAAATACAATCTAAGGCCGTACAGGAAGACGAAAGTGCCAAGAATATGTGGTCAAGACCTGGAAGCAAACTTTATCGGATAGAACACAAAACATAAATATTCTTTCGTACCTGGCTGCAAGACTCCGAAAGTGTGTCATTTTGAATGATGAAATATTATTTTAAAAGAAAAGATCACATTAAAATTATGTACATGGCACCTGAAACACCATCTCATGCTGTTTCCAAGTATGATTTTCATTAAATTTGTTTTCACATCTTCCTAATGTGAGAAAAACAGAAATAAAGAATGAAAGTTTACGGTAGATTTTGGGGTTCTCATTGAACATAGGAAAGGACAGTGACGTCACCTCAGATTTTAGCCAACAAGTGCGTTCTCAGTGCTACATACTTCTACATTGAATATAAGCGTCCATGTAGTAGCATTCACATCTCTGTGTTGAATGTAGAAATGTAGTGTTTAGAACATGTTTTCACATTAAGCAGATCATGCGATATCACGCTGCTTCATGTTATTTTAATAGGTTCAAAATCGCCACTGTGGAATATTAATCTTGGGTAGCAAATTATTCAGAAAGATGAAAAGCCAAGGGAAGCATGTTTGGACTTGGCCAAAAAAACAAACATTCTTGTCATATGATGTGTACTTAATTTTTAATGGCCCTTTTCAAGTTTCATCGAGATGTATAGCTTGGCTTTACCAGAGAGACAGTGACCTTGTTTTAATATAGGTTTTTAAACAGCTGTCTTACTTTGACACGTTTCTTAATATTTTACATTTATAATTTTGTGCCATTATTTCACAGCCACATTCATTTACAGAGAACACTTTGAAACGACTGTTCAGGTATGAGACCTGGAGTGGATGCCATCCCTCCATTTCGATATTGTCCCCAGCCCATCTTGGACTTTTGTAACCCAGAAGACAATGTAACATAGGACTGGCTTTCCTACTGCTAATAAACGCAGCTTGGAATTGACCCTTACCAGCATAAATGACTCTGAGCAACATTCCATGATCATCACCAATTACCTTAGCTCGATAACACCATTTAAATAAAAGGGAGATTGCACATATATAGCAATAACCTCTTGCTGATTTTGCGTCCATAGAGAATTGTTAACAACTGATAGCTTTACATCTCTGCAAGCTAGAGTATTGCCGGTGTGCGCGAGGAACGCGGGGTTTCATTTAGTGGAGTTTGTCCACTTTTTCATCTGTTTTGGTTATAAATCATAATGTATGCATTTTGCAAATTTAACTATATTTAGAGCTAATGCTATCAAATAGTATACTTTGCATGGTAAATGGTTAATTAAGTTTTAACTTTTAGCCTGCTTCAATTCTATATGCAGTTCTGCTCAGCTTTAAAGGTTCAGATAATTTTTAATCACAGTTCATTCTCTAAGCGAAGTCAATGAAAATATATACATGCATGGCGCTTTGGGTGTTTCGGTGATTTCCTTGGATAAAGGTACATGTACATGACATTTCTTGTTTATGGAATGAATTATAATGGTAATTTGTTGGAATAATAAAGGCAGATGTTTCTTTGTCTTTTAAAACTAGAGTACTTTAAGTTTTGACTGCATAGTAATTTAGAATATCCAGTTGTAAAATTGCTATTGTTTTTATAGGTGTATCTGACAGGAACGAACCAGAAATATTTAATGCTGAATGTGGATTTTACCTAGAACTATTATTCCTCGAGTACATGCTAATGTCGCTAAATAACTAGTACAGAGTTCATTTTGTTTTATATGTAGTTTTGTGTATTTGTGAAACATTGCATATGATTTCAGTAATCCCTCCCGTTCCGTCGTGGACAGGAATAAAATGCCGATACAGCTATATAATAGTTATACAATATTTTATCAATTATGAATATCTTTGAACTTATTTTCCATGCTCAAAATTCTTTCGATGGGTTGAAAAGTCGACTTGCATATATGAAGGTCGGTATGAATTTATACGACATATGCTTTCCAAATCCACAATTCTGAGGACGTAGTAAATAACAGTTCGATCGATTGATCTACCGTTAACTGTTTTACATCTTACCCACATTATTTCACTTGTATCATGGAGGTTGGTTGACTTTCCCACTTTAAGGCACACACACACTACTAATGAGCTTCATTCGAATTCACAACCTCATCTTTACCTCTGTTATCCATCAAGAGGTTCAGTGTTGGAAATGGAGGAAGTGATACCAGGAGGCAAAATATATCCTTTGCGATTTCATGGAACATTCACCATATGTATAATCCCATCGTGATATTTCCATCAAAGTTTCCATCCATTAATTTTGTATTTTGGAAAGGGGGGGATTAGTTTGTATTGGCGTTTTCCGTCCCACTGGGGCGATGCTCTTCAGAAACGGCTTAAGGTTGCTAGCATTCGGTAAGTTATGTTAGTGAGTTAGTAAAACATAAAAATATATGTTGGAGTGTCTAGAATCTATGACATCGAGTTAGGAAGTTAGCCACAGCCTGGGATGTCTTATTTTGATGTTTCGTAGGGCTCAGTACAGTAACTTCGTTAATGCGGCGGATGCCGAGGAGGTCTAGTTCTGCGTACATAGTATGATGGGGATATGTATGGCGTAGACATCGAAACATAAGGTGGGGAATACTCGCCTCCACGAAACATTCCTCGCAGAGTCCTGTATCATGGAGACCAAATCTGTTCAAGTATAGATTGGTGGGTAGGTGACCAGACAGGAGTCGAAATACTAGTATTTCGCTTTGACGACACCTAAGCAACACGCCATAGCGTAAGGTAACTAGTGAGTTGTGTTCATGGAGAAATCTCCCTTTGTCGGAGTTATCCCATTCGTTCTGCCACATGTCTATGAACTTTTGCTTTACTGACTTTATTGCTTCTTTTAGCGATAGAGGAACAATGATCGTTATGCCAGGCAACATAAGAGCTTGTTTAGCCAATTGATCAGCCTATTCATTACCAGGAATACCGATATGAGCCGGTGCCCAATCAAACGATATAGAGACGCCACGGTAGTCAAGTGTGGTGCCTAGGTAAAGTATTTGATGTATGAGTTTAGAGGACTTGTTCCACGCAAAATTCAGCAGAGACTGTAGAGAAGAGAGAGAGTCTGTAAAAATAACAGCCCGTATAGGCCTAAGTTCCATCAGAAACTGGAGGGCACAGATAATTGCAGTGAGTTCGGCAGTGAGCACGGCTAGAGAGTCAGACAGCCTAAGGGACTTGGTATATTTAATTTCTGGCACGCAAAATGACGCTCCCACCACATTGGTGTTAGGACACTTAGACGCGTCAGTATAAACTTGCACGTACTCTCACCAGTTATGATTGGATATGGCCTTTAACGCATAATAAGGAAATAGTTGAGTTATCAGACTTGCTAGTTTTAGAATAAAGGTCAGTAGAGATATGTGGGGAAATCAAGTTCCATGGTGGAAAGTCTGGTACAGAGCAGGGCTGTATGTTTAAATCCGCAGATTGAATAAGAGCGGCTGTTTGGCTGGATCTCTACTTGAATGGCAACGCTGTGTTAGGCCGAGTGTCATATCTAAAAGAGGAGGAAAGTGTGACTGGGAAATTATTTAGGGTAATCTCAACATCCTTTCTGGTCCTCCTGGTAAATATAACTGCTTCTGTTTTTTTTCAGACAAGAACTTAAACCCACATTTTAGGCTCCACTCCATTTTAGGCTAAAAATGTTATGTTTATTCAAATACCACATCAGTCGGCTATTTATCATCTTGTCCATCACTTTGCAAGTCCGTTCAAGCAATAACTTCAATGGTAACAATTTAGAGTGTAACCAAACACACCGTCCAGCTAGGGTGGAGAAAAGTCCGAAAAAAATAATTGCCTTGATTCGTCACTCAAGGTCAGAAAATTTGTTTTCTACCAAAAAATATACGTATCAAAATTCATTTAGCGTTCCACTCTTTGAACTGTGATACCCAAATAGACAAATGTCCGGGTGTTTAAAATTTCTGTTTTATTTTGACAGTTTATTCAACTCCACATCCAAGGCGAATAGTAACCAGCAGTTTATTGTACACCGGGTCACACTCACATGACCTAACAAAAGCGTCAAGCAGCCGGATGTTTTCAGGCTAACGATTTAAGCCCAGTCTGTTTGCACGTGGAGAGAGACAGAGCAAGCCGACCTGCTCCATGATGAACTCGAGAGAGATCCGGGTTCACACGTACGCTGAGGTAGTTTTGCAAAATACCGTCTGTTAAGCGTTACCTTGGCCCTAGGAAACAGTCTGGTACAACTGGGCGGAGGGCAAGCTTCAAAAACATCAATGACACTAGAAGATTCCTTATAGGATACATGAAACGCTCAGGTTTCATTCATCAATATGCAGTTTAGGCTTCATACATACATACACAAGTTCGAAAGAATGTTTTTTACCTTCCAAAAAAATAAACTCGGGATTTATCTTGCTCGTAGGTCTACATGCAAAAAAAAATAAAAAACAATTTGCGCCTTCCAAAAAAACTAAATAAAAATAAACTCAGGCTTTCGTTGCTTTCACGCGGTCCGACTTACTTTCGGCCAATGGAAAATGTACTTGCTTCTTATCAAGGAACGGCAACAGATACATGTAAGCAGTCCATTGGTGGAACTATTCTTGACCCCAACAAAATTTATGGTATACTATTAGCTCCATTTTGTCAGGCTGCCGAAGAACACCATTAACTCAAACATTTGCTGTTCTGTTGATAGTAATTAGTTTTTCTCTGAACTACAGCACCAAAAGTGTGTTCTGTCTGTGAAGAAGTTCTAAGAAAATTGTAACAAAACAAACAACACCTCTCAACTGGTGACTCCAGAGGTGGAACTTCAATGTGTATAAAGGTAGACAAAAGATTAAGCATGTAATATTTTCCTCTAATAATTCATGTGCCTCTTTTATAGTTGATCTAAAATTAGTACCTCTTAATGTATATACAGTAACTTCTGTAGAATTAACCATGCATTTCATGTACGCTATACCATGGAAACACAATCAGATATTCTATCGTGACCATTTACTTTGTAAATAAACCGGAAAAATATGATGAACTTCTATAATAGCATGAAATTAAAACATATTATTCTGATAAAAAAGACATATGTACATGTACGTCCAAATAGCAAAGAAAGCTCGCGCCAGGTGGCTCTATTACAAAGATGTTTGGAAATGAAAGAGAACAACTCATTAAGACAGTTTCAAGCTGATGTTTATTATGGAAATTAAATACAATCTAAGGCCGCACAGGAAGACGAAAGTGCCAAGAATATGTGGTCAAGACCTGGAAGCAAACTTTATCGGATAGAACTCAAAACATGAATGTTCTTTCGCACCTGGCTGCAAGACTCCGAAAGTGTGTCATTTTGAATGATGAAATATTATTTTAAGAAAAAAAAAGATCACATTAAAATTATGTACTTGGCACCTGAAACTCCATCTCATGCTGTTTCCAAGTATGATTTTCATTAAATTTGTTTTCATATCTTCCTAATGTGAGAAAAACAGAAATAAAGAATGAAAGTTTACGGTAGACTTTGGGGTTCTCATTGAACATAAGAAAGGACAGTGACGTCACCTCAGATTTTAGCCAACAAGTGCGCTCTCAGTGCTACATACTTCTACATTGAATATAAGCGTCCATGTAGTAGCATTCACATCTCTGTGTTGAATGTAGAAATGTAGTGTTTAGAACATGTTTTCACATTAAGCAGATCATGCGATATCACGCTGCTTCATGTTATTTTAATAGGTTCAAAATCGCCACTGTGGAATATTAATCTTGGGTAGCAAATTATTCAGAAAGATGAAAAGCCAAGGGAAGCATGTTTGGACTTGGCCAAAAAAATAAACATTCTTGTCATATGATGTGTACTTAATTTTTGATGGCCCTTTTCAAGTTTTATCGAGATATATAGCTTGGCTTTACCAGAGAGACAGTGACCTTGTTTTAATATAGGTTTTTAAACAGCTGTCTTACTTTGATACGTTTCTTAATATTTCAGGTATGAGACCTGGAGTGGATGCCATCCCTCCATTTCGATATTGTCCCCAGCCCATCTTGGACTTTTGTAACCCAGAAGACAATGTAACATAGGACTGGCTTTCCTACTGCTAATAAACGCAGCTTGGAATTGACCCTTACCAGCATAAATGACTCTGAGCAACATTCCATGATCATCACCAATTACCTTAGCTCGATAACACCATTTAAATAAAAGGGAGATTGCATATATATAGCAATGACCTCTTCCTGATTTTGCGTCCATAGAGAATTGTTAACAACTGATAGCTTTACATCTCTGCAAGCTAGAGTATTGCCGGTGTGCGCGAGGAACGCGGGGTTTCATTTAGTGGAGTTTGTCCACTTTTTCACCTGTTTTGGTTATAAATCATAATGTATGCATTTTGCAAATTTAACTATATTTAGGGCTAATGCTATCAGATAGTATACTTTGCATGGTAAATGGTTAATTAAGTTTTAACTTTTAGCCTGCTTCAATTCTATATGCAGTTCTGCTCAGCTTTAAAGGTTCAGATAATTTTTAATCACAGTTCATTCTCTAAGCGAAGTCATTGAAAATATATACATGCATGGCGCTTTGGGTGTTTCGGTGATTTCCTTGGATAAAGGTACATGTACATGGCATTTCTTGTTTATGGAATGAATTATAATGGTAATTTGTTGGAATAATAAAGGCAGATGTTTCTTTGTCTTTTAAAACTAGAGTACTTTAAGTTTTGACTGCATAGTAATTTAGAATATCCATTTGTAAAATTGCTATTGTTGTTATAGGTGTATCTGACAGGAACGAACCCGAAATATTTAATGCTGAATGTGGATTTTACCTAGAACTATTATTCCTCGAGTACATGCTAATGTCGTTAAATAACTAGTACAGAGTTCATTTTGTTTTATATGTAGTTTTGTGTATTTGTGAAACATTGCATATGATTTCAGTAATCCCTCCCGTTCCGTCGTGGACAGGAATAAAATGCCGATACAGCTATATAATAGTTATACAATATTTTATCAATTATGAATATCTTTGAACTTATTTTCCATGCTCAAAATTCTTTCGATGGGTTGAAAAGTCGACTTGCATATATGAAGGTCGGTATGAATTTATACGACATATGCTTCCCAAATCCACAATTCTGAGGACGTAGTAAATAATAGTTCGATCGATTGATCTACCGTTAACTGTTTTACATCTTACCCACAACATTTCACTTGTATCATGGAGGTTGGCTGAAATGACTCTATCGCCGGACTTTCCCACTTTAAGGCACACACACACTACTAATGAGCTACATTCGAATTCACAACCTCATCTTTACCTCTGTTATCCATCAAGAGGTTCAGTGTTGGAAATGGAGGAAGTGATACCAGGAGGCAAAATATATCCTTTGCGATTTCATGGAACATTCACCATATGTATAGTCCCATCGTGATATTTCCCTCAAAGTTTCCATCCATTAATTTTGTGTCTTGGAAAGGAGGAGGAGGGCATTAGTTTCTATTGGCGTTTTCCGTCCCACTGGGGCGATGTTCGTTAGACAGGGCTTAAGGTTGTTAGCATTCGGTAAGTTATGTTAGTCAGTTACCAAAAAAAAATGTATGGTGGAGTGTCTAGACTCTATGACATCGAGTTAGGAAGTTAGCCACAGCCTGGGATGTCTTATTTTGATGTTTCGTAGCGCTCAGTACAGTAACTTCGTTAATGCGGCGGATGCCGAGGAGGTCTAGTTCTGCGTATATAATATGACGGGCATATATATGGCGTAGACATCGAAACATAAGGCGGGGAATACTATCCTCCATGAAACATTCCTCGCAGAGTCCTGTATCATGGAGACCAAATCTGTTCAAGTATAGATTGGTGGGTAGGTGACCAGATAGGAGTCGAAATACTAGTATTTCGCTTTGACGACACCTAAGCAACACGTCATAGCGTAAGGTAACTAGTGAGTTGTGTTCATGGAGAAATCTCCCTTTGTCGGAGTTATCCCATTCGTTCTGCCACATGTCTATGAACTTTTGCTTTACTGAGTTTATTGCTTCTTTTAGCGATAGAGGAACAGTGAACGTTATGTCAGGCAACATAAGAGCTTGTTTAGCCAACTGATCAGCCTGTTCATTACCAGGAATACCGATATGAGTCGATACCCAATCAAACGATATAGAGACGCCACGGTAGTCAAGTGTGGTGCCTAGGTAAAGTATTTGATGTATGAGTTTAGAGGACTTGTTCCACGCAGAATTCGGCAAAGCCTGTAGAGAAGAGAGAGAGTCTGTAAAAATAACAGCCCGTATAGGCCTAAGTTCCATCAGAAACTGGAGGGCACAGATAATTGCAGTGAGTTCGGCAGTGACCACGGCTAGTGAGTCAGACAGCCTAAGGGACTTGGTATATTTAATTTCTGACACGCAAAATGACGCTCCCACCACATTAGTGTTAGGACACTTAGACGCGTCAGTATAAACTTGCACGTACTCTCACCAGTTATGATTGGATATGGCCTGTGGCGCATAATAAGGAAATAGTTGAGTTATCAGACTTGCTAGTTTTAGAATAAAGGTCAGTAGAGATATGTGGAAAATTAAGTTCCATGGTACAAAGTCTGGTAGAGAGGAGGGTGCATGTTTAAATCCGTAGATTGAATAAGAGCGGTTGTTTGGCTGGATCTCTGCTTGAATGGCAACGTTGTGTTCGGCCGGGTGTCATACAAACCGTCATCGTAGGAAGGTGCGAGGATAGCAGAGGCAGAGATATTCCTGTCCGCCCTAAGTCTAAAAGAGGACCCCACAGTGCGCAGTCATCTGCGGATGTGCAGGGGCCATTTTTGGCAGAACACCTGCATGGCATTGAGTGGCGTCGTTCGCATTGCCCCTGTGCAGATTCCCAGCGCCGCACACTGAATGGCGTCAAGCCTAGACTTAAGACTGACACAGGCCGAGTCCTAGGCCTCACAGCAGTAATCTAGCCTTGAACGGATGAGGGAACGGTACAGTAACAGCAGGCACTGTCTGTCAGCACCCCATTCTCGCCAAGAGACATACCTCATCAGATTGATGGCCTTCTTGCATTTAGTCAATGTGTAATCAATATGCTTAGGCCAAGTAAGCCGTGCGTCAAGTACTACCCCGAGATATCTGAAAGAGGAGGAAAGTGTGACTGGGAAATTGTTTAGGGTAATCTCAACATCCTTTCTGGTCCTCCTGGTAAATATAACTGCTTCTGTTTTTTTCAGACGAGAACTTAAACCCCCATTTTAGGCTCCACTCGACAACATCATCCAAACCCTGATGGATATATTTGGTACACAACTTGAGGTTTCTCGAAATGCACCACATGGCTTTGTCATCTGCAAATAGAGTACATTTAAGTTTAGATGACAGGTCACCGGGTAGGTCATTGATAGCAATATTAAACAGAGTTGGGTTCAAGACACTGCCCTAGGGCACTCCGTTCTCAACGGTCACTGGTCTGGAGTAGTCCCGGCCTACTCTGATCTTGATGGAACGGTCAGTGAGAAAATCCCTAAACCAACCTAACATTCTTCCCGCAATACCCATGCCTTCCATTTTAATTAATACTCCCGTACGCCACACCATGTCATACGCCTTCTCTATGTCTAAAAATACTGCGAATAGATATACTTTATTAAACAAGGAGTTTCGAATATTGTTTTCCAGGGTAATGACGTGATCAGCAGTGCATAGCCTGTTTCTAAAACCGCTCTGGAAAGGGCTAAAAATGTTATGTTTATTCAAATACCACATCAGTCGGCTATTTATCATTTTCTCCATCACTTTGCACAGAGTAGTAGTGAGGGCAATAGGTCTGTATGATGAGGGAACAGATGGGTCTTTACCAGGCTTGGGTATAGGGACTACAATAGCCTGTTTCCATTGAAAAGGAAGTTTCATATTAGCCCATATGGTATTGTATCAGAGAAGCAGAAGTACGATACATTGCTCCGGTAGATTCCGTAACATTGAATACGTATTGGCGTCCTCTCCTGGGGAAGATTTCGAAAATGTTGCAATGACCTGCTTTAATTATAGGAGAGAGAAATCATCATTAATTGGCGTATCCTCGGGCATAATATTAGCAAAGGGGTGCAATTCTTCAATGTCTTCATTGTGAGGAATGAAGTCTGGTGGGTAGTTGCAGGAGCTAGGGACAAATGAAAAACTATCAGCTAATACATTGCTTTTATCCCCATTAGTGACATAACTAACATCATTCTGAACAATAGTTGGAGTAGAGACTAATCTACTTTTCCCAGTTATGGATTTGATCTGGGCCCATACTGATTTCAGAGGCGTGTGCTCTTTCAAATTAGAACAAAATTGACGCCAGTGTTCTTTTTGGCTGCGCTTGATTGTACTCTGCGCTTCGGCCTTTGCACGCTCGTATAGGATGATGTCTTTGTAAAGCCTTGTTCTACGCGCATGGCTTTTAAGACGCTTTCGTTCATTGATTGCTCCAAAGCAATCATCGTTCCACAAAACGACTGGCATTTTTGGGAAAGTTCCCCCTATTTTCTTGGGGATAGCCTTAGCGGCTGCTGTATTAATTGCACTGACAATATTGTCACAAAATATATTTACATCTTTTTGAATGAATACGTCGGAGAAGGATTTTATACATTCTTTCTGGTAAACAGACCAGTTTGCACGTTTGGTGCTCCACCTAGAAGGTTCACCAACATCATTAACGTGGGGAGTAAACTGACATGAGACTGAAATAGGGAGGTGGTCCCTGCCACAGGGAGACGTCACACCGACTGACCAGTCGAACGATAAGCTTTTGTCTGATGAGCATAGTGTAAGATCAAGGTGGTATAAAATGCCTGAGTCGGGGTCTAACCGAGAGCCCGTCCCGTCGTTATGTACACAAATGTTGTCGATAAAATCGGCGATGATTTTCCCATTACAGTTAGTGGTAGAAGATCCCTAAATCGGACTGTGGGCATTAAAATCACCGCATAGAATAAACGATGAGCTGACTACAGACATAATTATGTTAAGATCGTCCCGTTCGACATGTTTGGAAGGGTTGTAGATGTTTACGATACTGACAGCAGGGCCAGAAGATCTAGATATATTAAAACACTGGGCCTCGATAATCTTAAGTTCAGGAATTTTGATCTCAGAGTATGAGAGTCCATGTTTAAGTAATATGGCAACGACTCCCTTTTCCCGTATATGCCTGTCGATTCTACTAATAGAGTAAGCGGGATACGTAAAACTGAGGTGTGGTTTTAAGAATGTTTCTTGTAAACATTTGACATGTGGTGTAAGATTTATATTAGAAATGTAGAATTTAAGTTCTTGCCCGTGTGTACTAATGCCTCGTACGTTATAGTGAAAAGCCATTGTTAAGAAAGAAAGCAAGACATAAACTAGATTCATGTTGGTGAAAATATACATTATGTATGGATACTTTCGGCTAAACTGTTCAACATAGGTGCTAGACGGGGAAAGTTGACTAGTTCAGGCCCCAAACGTACCTGGGTGATGCAGAGTATTTCTGAAACGAAGGTCTTGTTGTCACTCAGGTCAAAGACTTTTAGCATGATTTCAGCAAATAAAGCAATGATACGAGTGGCCATATTAACAGACAGATCTTCTGTCTGTGTGGAGGAGGTGGATTCAGTTTGGGTTGAAGTAGACTTCATGACGGGTTTGACACGTTTAAACTCAGTTATGGGCTGTATTGTAGTTTGCTGTGCTGGAGGTGGGGCTGTGGTGTCTTCGCCTTCTAACAGCGCTCTTTCTGCAGGACTCTCGGGGTACGGCTGCCTGTGTTCAAACTGCACATTTTTTAGAGCTTCAGAGAACGAGATCTTTTGAGTCACCCGGATGTATTGGGCTCTGCCTATTTGTTTCCTGTATGGACACCCGAGGTACGCTGACGAGTGACCAGGAGAGCCACAGTTGACACATAATGGCCTATCTAAATTGTCACAGTGTTCAAAGTCATGGTCGCCCGAACACCTCAGGCATCTTTGCTTTCCCCTACAAGAAGTAGAGATATGTCCGTAAGCCTGGCACTTAAAGCAACGAAGGACAGGCGGTATGTATGGTTTGACTGGGAAAATTTCATAACCCAACGTAACTTCCGTGGGCAGCTCCTCCAGGTCGAAGGCTAATAACATGCACGATGTTTTAATTTTTTCCTTTCCTTTATACATTCTTTCAACTTTTACGCACCTACTCTTTTTTAGGGCACCTAGAACGTCATCTTCTGTCAACTCTTCACCCACCCTGTATATAACTCCCCGAACAGACATGGCCGATGACTGCCGTCGGCATTGTACATCCCTTCCCACAAGTGTCGTTAAGCTTAAGGCTTTTTTAGTTTGTGCAGGACCTGAGCATGCAATCAGTAGATCTTTTCTACCACACTTCTTGACTTCCTTGACGTTATCTATAGATTGTTGTATAGCTTTACCAAACTTTATATTATTCCAAGCCGAAATGGGTAGACCTCCCGTGGAGGTGATTATGACATTGTGGTTGTTTTGGTTATTTTTTTGACTCGACTGTCTTCTCTTTTTTCCATCTGAGTCGGTACGTTCAGCAGATAGATCACGACTGCGTTTAGTTGTAGAGCGGGTCTCCTCACCCCCCTCGGGGTCGTCCATGCTGGCAGCTATAGCTTGGGTAAATACAGGAATATTGGTACGCACGGACAAGGGATTACGAGAATAAAGGCGGTCACCCGGGAGCTGCTCCGGGCTAGAGACACAACGATAGGCGCTCTGTAAGTATGACAGAGTGACAGTGCAAGTACAGGCTTCTCTATAAGTACAATCCTATTGCTATACGTAAGGTATAGCAGACTATAGCCCTATTCTAAATGAAGATTTCCCAACGGTATTTAATATATATACATACAAATATTTTTGAGAGTCCCACAACCCGCTATCAGTCTTACGGTGCTATGTATCCTTCTACACGTAAGAATCTGCGTTTGAAGACATGCACTCAAACACGAGACACACACACCTAATTACACAGCGTGAGAGAGGGGGTGGGAGAATATGACCAAATACCGGCCACTGGCGGCCTCAACTCCGATAAATAATCCCGGTTAAATAGTATCTGGAAGTAGGGGAAGGGTCTACAAACTTATGTGTTGTAATATATACAAGGTCGAATATATACAAGACATATATACAGGGTTAGGAATTAGCAGAGATAGTGTAGAGGTAATCTCACAATGGGCTGGTTCTAGATACTACGTCTGCACTCCTTCGTGTCGTGCACTCGAACTGCATCTGGATTCGTATACTGGAAAGGAATATTCATACCACTGGGACTGAAACCGTAATATTAAGTAAGGGTTTGTTTTTTTTCGGTCTTTCTGCTCAGCTAAATATGAGCATGGGGAGCTGCAAATTTGAAGAAAAACGCAGTATATTGTGTGCCTTGACTCCAACAAGTTTTCGAGATATAAAAAAATAAAAGACCTAAAAGCTTTGTTTCATATATACAAATCAGCTTAGGTGACTTCACAGGGTAAACTTCTTTAAATATTTTTAAATATTAAGAGCGTATTTAAAGTTTTTTTTTCAAATTGTAGCTTTAACCGATATCATTATGTATTTATTATTATTATGGGGTAATATTTTATCATTTACACCGCTTTTTAAATATATATTTGCAACTGCTTGTTAAAGTCCTACAGTCGGTAAATTCTGAATATATTGATTTCCATTCAGTGAACATTTATTAGTGAACACAGTTTGATTCGAGCAGGCAATATCTTGAGATACTAATAGCGATAATTTGATGCATTCCTCGTCAAATTCATAAATTCGGGACATACTTTAGAATACTTTAAACCGAGGTTCTTTAAGGAACCTCCACAGTTGGAGGAAGAACCTTACACCTTTTAATACAACCCAAGCCATTTGAACTTAATACTGCGAAAGTGTAAGATATGACTCATTCTGTTTTACACTTGTGGATGCTAGACACTTTCATTGTACAGACGTCATAAAATGATTTGTTTATATGCAAGAAGCGCTTTGGTGAAATGCCGCATGAAATTCCATCTCCCGAATTCGAAAAAGCTTTGTATGAGCATATTAAGATCTTTCCCAACGGTGATTCATGCGTTATTTGGGCTCGGTGGAGTTTAGCAAGCCCGACAGGCTGAAAATCTTTCAGCGATTTATCCCTGCATTCAGTTGAAGCAATACTCAGGCTGGAGAGCTTGGAGCCAGCCCTAATACGATATAGAGCCTATCGAGTCCGACAAATTCTATACCACACAGCACACGATCATTTTCCCACGGTTATATAAGACTAGTTTGTTTAATAGTTTATCGGAGTTCCCAAAATAAACCACGGAAATCTGGCAGTTTACTGGCGAACCTGCCTTAGTGTTACGCCATATCCCTGGAGGGTCCGCGGTCTTCGACTTAAAACTGCGCAAACGATGTCCACGAAGGCTTCTTGCCGCCATGGTCTATCGGCCAAAGAGAGAGGAAAATCTACAAATGTCCTGCCTCTGACCGGGACTGAGCTTGTACCTTGTATGCCATCTGAGTCGCGCACCTAATTGGCTCTGATTCTTGATTTCAGTGGAGTTTTACAGCAGACTTAGAGAATACTTCACTTATATCAAACCGGTCAGATTTATGGCCGCAGGTGTGCTCCTGACTTGGACAAAGACCTCTGACAATCAGCCATAATAACAGGTCGACAAAGTTGCGATATGTTGATCTGCAAGTTGATTTTTTGGTCTCTTTTCAACAGAACAACGTTTTCGCACAATCGATGAAAACACAGACAATGATAATATGATATCTGTTAAAAACAGGATAAAAAATTGGCCTAAAAATTGTAGTTTACTGTTTATTAATTTTCCAGTACATGTGAACACGTCTAAAAACAAGAGGATTGCATGGCACTATGGGATGTACGCTGGAAACATTCAAAACCTGTTGAAGGCGTCTTATTTTTTTCAAGTAAAAGTGACCCTTATGTTATCAGTCAATGGCTATCCTGTTCATTTACTTCTTCACAGGTGCCAACATTTCCACCCTATTTTTTAAAGGTTGCCACTGTAAAATATTTACCTTTTCAAGAGAAAAAAATTATTCTTGCTGCAGGATGTTAATTGACTGCTACAAGTATACAGAACACACAGAATACATCAACATTTCCACAATTTCCATGTAGCTCTAGCTCAAGTAAACACAGATCTCGAGAGAATAAGCATGTTTCTGCGATAGATTTTAGCAGACGATGTATTCGAGTCATATACCCTCTCCAGTAAAGCCACACCTGTCATCAGAACAGGATAATCACAGCGCTACCATCGCCTTATTTGGAAGCATACAGCAGTAACACTTTGTTTTTCTAACAATTTAATTGTTTACCGGAGGTAGTTGGACACAGGACAAATGTTATTGAGGATACAGGTGAGTCCACGGCACCAAAAGACGACTGTGTCTCCTTTCTTCGCTTTCTTTCACTTAGCCTTCTTTACATGGTTGAAACCACAACATATATATTAATGTAAGCGTATTACAAAGTGCGTTGAATAATATTTAGCATAAAATATCAATTATATTAACCAGTACAATATAGTAAAATAGATTATCAAACGAACAGTTCCTGAAAATGAAACTACAAAGTCCAGCCGTTACACACTGCTTTATATGGATAAACTCAGTCAACTAACATATTTCGACGTTACATAGGGTCAGAAAATCAAAAAAAAAATATCATTAAAGGGCTTAAGAACATTTTGTCCACTACTTTTCAAACGCAAAGAAATGGAAAAGATGTGCAAGGTAATGTTTCTGTGCAAGTTCCGCAGATTCTCGTTGATGACCTTGAACACTATGCGCATGAAAGGCGTATGTTCTGCTCTTGTTGCTGTTGTGTAGACCCTGTAATCAGTGCGTGTAGCCCTCCAGATCAGAAAGATACATTCTGACAGACGTTTATGCAAACAGATTCGCTACATCAAGGTATGCACTTGTAGACGTACAACTGTGTAGAAAAAAAAAGAAAAGATTAATTATTAACACATGTACGACGAAAAAACCTTCACATGCATTGTCATCACGAATAAACAAGTGAATATATCCGTTGTATTGTCAAATGCCAGATAAACACAGTGAGACAAGCAATTGCTGAAGCCAGCAAAGACTGACTGAATTTTCCACAGTTTTTCTTAAATATGGAAAAACGCAATATGGTGATTTCATGAAATTTGCCTAAATATATAGAGCTATATCATGATTAACGTCTGAATGAATAGAGAAAAAATGCATAAGATGGTCAGCTTCAAATTCATCCTATTTTCTTTCACGTCATTTTTCACCGTCCGCAGCATGAACATACCAGCGCCGCAAATTACATTACAATGTGTAATATATATATCACTTTAGGTGCCACCGGGAAAAAAACTGACAATATTGTAGTTATTTAATTTTATGTCCGTATTCCATATCCTGCAACTTACCTCATCAATCAGGCCTGTGAAAGGGGAATAACCCATGCAGCCAGTCCCTATCTGCAAGGCCGCCGGCACCTTGACAATGTTACCTGCATTAAAACATAATAAACCAGCGATTATATGCGTACATCTCTGAAGCTGTAAGAAATCAACAAAACATAAAAGGGCAATATTTTTTCTATTTTTCTGTTACAGTCTTAAGAACATTTCTCTTTTAACGTGACGCAAGTTTGGTTTTCTGTAAAAAGAACGGTGAAAACATCACTTTGTAACTCATTACTTTCCTGTCGTCTTATAAACTAAACTGATGCCTTCATCACCATAATGTGTTTTACAATCTGTTCCTTTAAGTCTTACTTATAATTGAATAAAGTCTGCTTCTCGTCATCCAGATACATAGGCTGGTGGCAAAAATTGCTCCTACACATATCACTAATATGCCTTTTATAACAAAAAAGTATAAGGGTGTGAGAATAACCAAAATGTATAATATATATGTATTGTATAAACACTGGATAGACGTGATTCAAAACACTCATATATGATATTTACACAAAATATTCATAAATTTAAAAGCAATTGTCTTAATCCTTTCAAAAGTAGTGCGCTTCTATTCCAAAAAGTATGAGTTTATTTAAACGTCTAAACCGAGATTTTTGGCCAAAATCCATTTTCGGTAATTAACTCGAATTGTCTCCACTTACCAACAGCAGCTTTATTACTTTTCAGGCAATGTCAGGCTCTTATCTGTACTAGACTTAATGTTAAAATGATCCTAAAGTTTAAAAAAAAATTATAAGATAAAGTTTTAAAAGTTCCCATAACGAACATGCCTGATATTTTGTGCAAGGTAATTATTTGTGCAATACTATATTACCTTTGGTTTGCGCTGATCGATTCTCCGTCAAAAATCTCCGACAATCGCTTTAACTTCGCAGTATGGAGCCAGCTAAGTGTATGCATTGTACCGATCTGTCTTCCTATACCACTGGCTGAGGACGGACTTCACTGATGCACGTTTATGTGACTAATACACGTTAATGTGACTAATACACTTTAATATGACCTACCGCTGGCTGCTAAGCTCTGTGTATTCCCGTTCACAGAAAATGAAAGCCGGTTGCCGTCATATCTGTATTCCACGGCATTCCAGCCAGGGCTCTGTAACAAAAAACGTCTGCTCTTGTTGCTTTGTTTGAGGAAGGACGTCATTTTCTACATTATTTTCCATCTTTATGACACGGTTTAAATTCCCTCCAGTTGAGGACTCACACCATTAATATTCGGACAAACTGAACATTTATACTAATTTGATTTATTTATTTTCTAATCCCTTATTTCACTCTTTCTTTGAATAGTATTTATTACCCTACTCAGGAATTCTTTTAAACACGATGGTGATTGAGTCGACAGTTTCCAGAGTAAACCCCAGCCCTCCACCGGGTATATGGGTTCATAATTGGTAAATCATCTGATTTTAGGTCAAATTCGAACCACGTATGCGAGGATTCGACTTGCAACCTTACTCATTAGGGGTCGACAGGCTCCGGCGAGACTAATACTTCAATTGGGCGGAACATTACAAGATAAGTTACATCCCTTATCAAAGATAGCTACGTGTCAATTGGTAGTATTTAAGCTTTGATATTTACACGAATAGTCAGAACAAAAACCCTAACTGAGGTAATTTCACCAGAGGCCGGATTCCAGTATTTTGACAAAGTATAAAATTATAAGTTATAACTCTGGTGAAACCAGCAGGGTACAATTAAGTCGAAAAATGAAAAACATGTCAGAGGACTTATTTTAAAGAACTCATATGTGTATTTATTATGTTAGAGTAAAGAGGGGAAAATTTTCCTCTTGTGGAATTAAAAACTGAGAATTGTGACGAGGCTTTCAGTTTTTAATGAAGTAAGTTAGTAATGGCTTTTTTGGAGTCGGCCCCAGTTCTTACATGTGCCTGCAGACTTCGCACGACTCCCGTGCCTTCTGTCCTGATCTTGGCTGTCGTTATGTTTTCCTGTCGGTCGTAGGATATGGCCACGGAGCAAGGTAATCTACAGTCGCTGTTGGTGATCAGCCCCTCATCCAAGGATGCGTTAGGTGACGGCAGAGCCCGGTAACGCAAGCGTATCACGAATTTGGAGCCGAACTCCATGTTGGCGTATCTCCAGACGAGTAATTTGGCGTTTCCGTTGAACCTTGCCGCCCCACCCCCAACGGCTCCATTTCTCGGGGAGCGGTCTATAGTGACACGATCAACAAAGGCCGGAGTCTTTCCATCGGCCTTGTCCAGCAAGTCATTGTCGAAGGGAAAGTACAGATCTGGTTTACATCCTGCGAAAAACACATGTTACTGTTGTGAAAGGTCGTTACATTTCATCTTAGTTCCTGGCATCTTCTTGGCTGGTTTCTAGATTAATTTAACGAGGGCGGATCTCAGCTAATAATTACAATAGCTTCTTCAGAAAGAATACATGTTTGCACACGTATAACATATTATGTCAAACATTGTTACAAATGAACAGAATTCATATACACACCCAATCAACAATCAATTCATAATAAAAAGAACACAACCCTGTCATATAAGAGAGCTAGAAAATGGAAAACTGAACTAGAAAAATAAGTCAAAACTGTCAATACATCAGCACGTCTTTGAACATTCTCAAAGATAGCAGATCAACGTTTGTATAGAAAAGAAAGGCTACTGTTGTTGCCTGTTTTTCTTGTCTTTTAGTGTAGTGATGGATTATCGTTACATGTCGTCTAACCCTCCCCCCTAGTTGGTTCCTGGAAAAAAGCCTTATGGAGAGGATTGAAAAAAAAACATGCCAGGGGTTATAAGAAATAAATTATTGCGCGGATTTGTAAGAAAAAGACAAGGTATGAAAAGGTAAATTTAAGACAATTTTAAAAGAAAATACCAGGAGTTTGAGGAACATTATGTGGACGTGAAAGAAAAATATCACAAGGTTCAGGGAAAACATTGTTGCGTGGATTGATCAAAAAAAGAACTGTGCCATGTGAAGATATAGCCTGACATATGACATATGTCTGACACACAAACACTAATACATCCGACAGAACAAGTAAACCAGTTCCGAAAGAAAAGTCATTGTATATATTTACGTACTCCATGGCAGTGGGGGTACAACACTGCTTCTGTCACAGCGGCATATGGGGGCGGGCACGAAGATGGTCCCCGGGGCGCAGCGTCTCAGGATAGTTCGACCTTGACCTATATCCTCATAGTACTGAGTCTGGTCCTGAGGATATGGCCGTTTGTTACACACATCTGTAACAAAGCAGCAAGATCTATTTAATGGCTTGAGGTAGTGACAAGTCACCGGTTACCGTATTTGTCTTAAACCTTCTGGAGAAAAGAATGCATTTATAGTGGCAAACACAGCTCATAAACTCGAAAACTTTTGGTGCTGAAACATACATGTTCCTAGTATTACATCATCCTACACTCCAAACTACCAACATCACACGTTTTTAAGACCAACAGAAGTCTCAGAATAAGGCAAAATGAGTATCTCAGTCATAGTCACAATTTTAAGGGCAGACAGCAGCACAATGTGTTGGTTTCTATGCAATCCTAACAATTCCACTGATCTAGTTATTTCCTTTTGGTGTTTTGCGCAGCACTCACCAATCTACCTACATTGCAAATGCTTAATTTCACATCACATTAGGCGACAACCTCATACCCTAAATCCACTCGTAAGGCGGGCATACAGTCAGGCATACCTGGTCGTGGGGGCTGGTAAGGGGGGCATGGCACCGTGCAGCTATTGTCATAGATACAACCCCTGGTCCGGTCAAACCTGTGGGAGTAGGCGCAGCACTCAGCGCTGACGGTTCTGCCCCAGCGGCACTGCCAGTAGGCACGACAGTTCCCGGGGGCGCCGTAGGAGCGAGGACTTCGCTTACACGGATCTGTAGATCGAGATTGTCGAGGAAAGATCGAGGAAAGGAAACAAACAAAAATGGTTAAAAAAAAGCAGTGAGTTTAATGGCACAGCGGAAACAATTGTCTTCAGGATTGATGACTTAATTCATTTATTTATATCATTGGTGTTTTCTTTATCTATTTATTTATTTCCTTTGTGTTTTAAACGGTACTCAAGAATATTTCACTCACAGATACCAGCATTATGGTGGAAGGAAATCGGTCAGGGCCTGGGGGAAACCCACGACCAAGGTTGCTGACAGACCTTTCCACGTACGACCGGAGAGGTAGCCAGCATGAGGTGGACTTAAACTCACAGAGATGGCATTGGTGACAGGCACCTGGCACTAGCGCGTTAATCCTCTCGGCCATGGATGCCCTTACTGATGTTTTGAGCCGTAGTCAAGAGTTTTTCACTTACAGCGGCCAGCATTGTAGTGGTTGAAACCTAAGGGAAACCTTAAAACCAGCGGCAGGTTGTTGACCTTTCCCATTGTGGTTAATAGACGAATACACATTTGTGGTCACTGTTGTAATACACTCATTGGCTGTTTTGTCAAGTGTTTATTTGGTTGGTGTTCTAAATCTGTACTGAAGAGTTTTCTCGTGTGTGACGGCCAAGAGATCTATGAGTGGATGAAACTGGAGTGACCGGAGGAGGGAAACGTCCTATGGCAGGTACCCTAGAAACCTCATGATTTTAAATTATCACCTTGTTCGAACCAATGAGAGGTCAACGGCTTTTAACTGCTCACTTAGCTGTTATCAGAAATGCACTTATTTCGCCTTCAACTTCAAACACAAGAAGTTTATTAAAATATTATAAATTATATGTTGAAGTAAAGCGCTAGGCCTTATCACAATAAAACTCATGGCTGTCCCAGAATTACCTGAATTACTTCACTTACATATGATACGTACGACGGATAACTCTCAGAATTCAGTGCCAAACAAAGCAGGTATTTCTTCTTTCTTTTTCCTTTCATTTCTTTTTTGACAATTACAATGAATACAACTGGATTTCACATAAAGCGATGAAGGAAAAGTTTGCTCACCTGTGCGACAATCCACGGCCGCCGCGTTCTTACAGGTCAAATCTCCCTGGTCCCAGAACAATCCAAAGGCACACTGTCGCTGAACAGGGACAAGCACGCCATTGTTATCAAAACACTGATAGTAATAGGAGCATACCGATTCGTGGGGATTGTAGCCGATTCCGTTCAGGAACTTGCAGTCATCGCACGGACCTAGAACGAGATCAGTTAAACCCAGATATACGAAAAAGGACAATAACTTTATCTTAACAATGATTTGACTTAATTTCCATGTCACAGTTTCAAATCTTTCAAATTATCTGTCTGTGGACTTGGGATTTACCATCGTTCTCAAGAGCTTCTGTCACTATTCTCAGTTTAAGAGTGATGGGAACCAGAGTCTTTGGAGTAAACTACCCACCTTTGGTAAGTAACTGGCGAAATTTTCCGCCTGCAACGCATGCATTTTTACCCGGAGATCGAGCTCAGGATGGGCAAATCATATCTTAAAGGGAAAGACGTGGTAAAAATTGATCTTAGGATGGGTGAAAAGGCCATTTAAATCTGTATCTGAAAATATCTTCAAAGAATTTTTTAGATTTTTTTTCACCAAAATAAACGCAGTCAAATAATTTGATGGTATGGTAGGTTTATGGGTCATATTCATGATGCAATTCACGGTGACGTCACGCCAACTTTTTTATGGCCTTAAAGCAGAAATTCAATGTCATATTAGCGTTTCCATGCACAGGGAAACATCATAGGAGTATTCCCACAACAACAATACTCAGAGCTGAACATAAAGGTGTACAAAATGTTGTGTGTCGTCACCGCTGAACCACATTATCAATATGGTCCATAAAACCCACCATACTATCAAAATATTTGACTGAATATTTATCTTGGAAAACAAAAATGTAAAAACATCAGTGGACGTATTTTAATGGACTTCTCATTCATCCTAAGTTTATTTTTACGAGGTTTTTCCCTTTAAGGGCTTATATGAAGGTAAATGCAACAACTATACGATCACACTCGACCACGTCTTCTTACAGAATCTTAAGAATTCACTGTCTGGGTATCTGCTGCTGAAACCAGGCAAGTCTCGTGAAAACCGTACCCCACTAGAAGCCAACACTGTGCCGTAAACAACCTCCTGGCAAAATCCTGCCCATTGGAACTCATATCCAATAATGCAGATAATTGTTTTAGGTACATGTGACACCTCGGGATCTTCAGGTAAAAACATGTTCTGCAGTCACACACAATTTAGCCAGTTTCCCGGATTTTCTTCTCCTGGTGTCTTTGTGACACTTGAACGTTCATGTCGAACGCTTAGAGGACTTGATACATAAAAATAAAACTGATTATAGCCCTTTCGACAAAATCACCAGCGTTGTTACCATAGGAATAAATCGCCGTGTACTTTTGTTTCTTCCACGTATTACCCGTTCTTATGATGTGTACTGATGCACAACCTAAGCTGCTGCCTGCCATGTATAATACCCTCACAATGAAACATTTCGTTTTCGCTTTAGTAGCCTGACTTGCACTGGATTCCATAACATTAGTGGCGCTTCATCAGCGTCCACGTCGACGTTGATAATAATCATAACTCAATAAGAACTGTGGAACAGTACTGCAGGACCACAAATCGCAAAACTGTACCAGGTACATGACGACTACGTAATACGTGGAAAACATGTTGTTAAAATCAATAGCACCTGGTTGACCGTCAAATGAACAAATATCACATTTACCGGTCACATTTAAATACAGCAATGCTGGCTGGTAGAAAATTCGGCAAATGACCTCTAATTTCGAACAAAATGCAGCATATAAACACCTGAAATGTTGTTTCCCGTGCCAAAGCTTATATTTTTCGAGCATTCTACCTTGGAAACAAATTTCCAAGATTTCCAAGCTCGACAGGACTCTGAAAATGTAGCAAAGTGGGTAACTAAGTCATGGACGAAATTTTAGGTCATTTACACACCACGTGGTTTATAATCGCGTACCTCGTCTGGGTCGTGGGGTAGTATACCTCGGGGGTAGAGTGATAGGGGGTCTTGTACCAGGGAACCCCGGTCTCCTAGTGGGCGTCACACCTTAGAGAACAGAAGGTGGAGTGACGTATTACAAAAGGAATAACAGTTGTATTCGTTTTATCTAATTTTCGGCGTATTTACATGTATTATTTTTTCTCTTCTGTTGTATTTATTTTATTTATTTGAATGGTGTTTAACGCCGTCCTCAAAAACATTTCACTTATACGACGGCGGCCAGCATTATGGTGGGGGAAATCCACGACTATCCGCTGGCAGACCCTTCTGTAGTAAGCTTATTGCTTATATATACATATTTAATTGTGAAACGATAATTGCAAATAATTTCACAAAAAAATTATATATTCCAACAAATTCGGTAGCCATTTTAAGGCAGATATGATCCCTGAAAAATATCAACTGTAAGTACTGAGTCCTAACAACTGTTTCCACATAAAATCAATGATAGGAGAATAATGATCTCCACTTAAATTTCCAGTTTCACTCACACCACGACATGCTCTAGATTAAAGCATAACGCTAATCATTTTAACAAAACATGGAAAAATGTAGGTGTATTTTCCAGTCTCACAGAAAAACCATCCTGTTTCCGAAAGTCTGGCACCAGAAATGACCCCGTATAGTTCAGAACACGGAAACAACACACACAGGCTCAAAGCAACTTTGTGAAAGTCTTATTGATTTCAGCGTATAAGCTTTTTTACAGTGAAAAACATAAGTTCATTTATGTGGATTGTGACCACATCCATATTCCCCGACTTGATCGCCTTGTAACACAGTGTTGTTGTTGTTTTTTGTCGAACTATGTACGCTTCAGATAGCGCGAGTAGAGTTTAGAGAGAAAGTTGAGACGTTGACACCTTACCGGGTATACGGGTAGGTTGAGGATAAACCGGGGGTCGGGGTAGACCAGGCACTAAAAATAAAAGCAGGAGAGTGTGCAAAGTCTGACGTACAAGAGCAAATAACTATGGAAATGCAAGAGTAGCAAACTTATGAACGTGCAAAGTGTGTTGCACAAAAACAAAAAGCTTGGGTAGTACAAGGGTAGCAAACTCATAAATGTGCGAGGTGTGTTGTACAAAAGCAAATAGCTAGGGTAATACAAGGAAATGCCTGATTTGTCGCGCGATTATAGTCGAAAGGTGCAAATAATATGAAAGTTTGTCTGAATTTATTTGACCTACCATAACATGAAGTCTCTTTGTTTAAACGAGATTGAAGCAGTCATGATCTAGCAATTTTCATATCGGGTATTTTTCAGTGCCAAAGAGTAAAAAGACAAAATATACAAAAGAAAACTTTTCGAACAAGCAGAGTGCACGTGTGTGCATACCTGGTGCTGGTGTAAATTGTGGCGGTGATGGCGGGTGAGGCACGGTGCCTGAAAGCAAAAGCCTAAGTGAGCAGTGTGTGCAAATTAAGTCAGTCAGTTGTGGAAGACATGAACATCTGAGCGCATCTGCTTACGCAGCAATACAACCCAATACACACAGACACAAAAGATTTTTTCCGGTGATCTTTGGCCACGAAATTACTGGTTGTTTGACTAAGCATAAACCAATTTTTTTCTCAAACCACATTCAAATAAAAACGATAACGAAAATTCCAATTGGCTGCCTTTCCTGGGCCAATTTCAGTTCGGGTCCAACCTGCTTGAACTTTTGCTCTCTTTATAACATATAAGTACTATATGCACCTTATTCGTTCGCCCAGAAATGTCTTGCACAGGAATGACTAAGCAAACGGAGCTCTAATTACTTTGAACGGGAAGTGAAGCGTAATCAATATTAAAGACCTGCAAAGACATGAAATGAAAGCGAAAAATACAAAAAGCCGTCGTAAACCTGGGGATACCAATTGTGCGCGTACCTGGTGCTGGTGTGGGATGGGTGCGTTGTGGTGGATTAGGCACGGGTCCTGGAAACAAATGCAAAGTGTGCAAAAGTGTGCAAGTCAACCCAAGCAGTTGCGGTTTCGAAGTACATTCTGGCGAAGTGATGAAGCTTCTTATATTTACACAGGCACATATCAAAGGGATATTTTAAATCAGTGGTACTGGACAAAAACGTCATTGTTTTGTCAAATTAGGCATATAAATAGGGGGTTTTTTTCAAACCGATTCAAAAAAATAATTTTAATGAACTACGATTCCACGTGCAAAGGATACTCGTGTCAAACCTACAGGAGTACTAGTTTGCCCAGGAAACACTATTTGAAAAGGCATGCAAAAGTGGATAATAGACATGAGACTGAACACTTCGAACGCCAGTGACTTTAGACAGGAAAGGTTCCCCGTTACATCACCGTAAATAGAAATCTAAGACCATTAAAATCTAAAGATCCATCATGAAGACGACGGACACATATATACATACAGTTCTTATCTAACATGTGCTAATGCCGTGAGCTTCCATCGACCTTGTTATGGTGATCTTGGGAAAATAGCAAGCGAGGAAGTACTAAGTTTAGCATTTTTAAGTCTCAGACATGACCCAATGTTGGATTGGACCAGGTCTCCGTTTACAACTCTACTGCTGTAACCTCTCAGCCAATCCAGTCAGGTCATTGGTCTGTGTAGCTGGTGTACTACTATCAATCAAAGTTGTAAAACATATGCGCATCGCTGCTGCTACTTTGTATATATAACGCACGAGTCGGGCTTGTATGTTGTGATCGTGCAGAAAACAAACCTCTGTGCATACCTGGAGCTGGCGTTGGGTGGGGACGTGAAGGTGGGTTAGGCACGGGTCCTGGAAACGAAAACCAAGCTGTGCAAAAGTGTGCATTTCAACCTGAATTGTTTTGAAAAGCGTGCATCTAAATTCTTAAGGCCACAACAACACAACTGAGTGTATTTACACACATACTTAAGACCTCTTAAAAATGAACTTTGGATGGGTGAAAAGGCCATTAAAAACTGTATCTGAATTTTTTTTAGATTTTTTGTCACCAAAATAAGCGCAGTCCAGTGTCTGGATGATATTTTTGGAATGGTGGATTTTATGGGCCATATTGATGATGTGGTTCACCAGTGACGTCACGCCAACGTTTCTATGGCCCTAAAGCAGAAATTTAATGTGATATCCATACACAGGCAAACATGGCAGGAGTACTCCTCACAAGACCTTTATTCAGAGCTGACTACAAACGTGTACACAAAGTCGTGTGACGTCACTGGTGAACCACATTATCAATATGGTCCATAAAACCCACCATACTATCAAAATATCTGGGTGCTTTTAGTTTGGTGAAATAAAATCTAAAAAATTCAGTGAAAGTGTTTTCAGATACAGTTTGTTTTTTGTTGTTTTTTTTTTTCACTCACACTAAGTTCATTTTTACGAGGTCTTTCCCTTTAAAGGAACAAGTCGTTATTTTGTCAAACTGTCGATTTTTTTTTCAGAACCACAACCAACACATTTGTGATGTCGGTGCATTGCTTAAGTGCTTTAGACATGACCGAAATGGCAAAGACGTCCTAACATAGTGGGCTTATAATATACCGCGCAATGTACTAAATTCTCTTTCGCCACAGCCGCAGTTTTATATACTGGAGATAGAGTGTTTCTGCAGTAATGGAGCCACGGATGCCACCCCTTGAAGAATGGACACTGCAGTGTGGTCAATGGGTTGTGCAATTCGCATAGAAAAATGAAATAAAGTCATGCGCAGAGTTATTTATGTATAACAGGTGAACAGGTCAAATAACTATTATATTAGGATATTAATGGCATGAGATCAAAACAAAAACGAAGATTTTGTCTTCGCAGAAACACTCTATCTCCAGTATATAAAACTGCGGCTGTGGCGAAAGAGAATTTAGTACATTGCGCGGTATATTATAAGCCCACTATGTTAGGACGTCTTTGCCATTTCGGTCATGTCTAAAGCACTTAAGCAATGCACCGACATCACAAATGTGTTGGTCGTGGTTCTGAACAAAAAAATCGGTGAGTGCTTTTAGGTGCGTACCTGGTGCAGGTGTGGAGTGCGGACGTGGTGGTGGGTTAGGCACGGGGGCTGAAAACAAACACCACGGGGAGCAAAAAGTGTGTATTTTAGAAAAAAAACGTGCAGCTAAAAACTGTGCGATCACAGCATTAGAATACTCTTGATAACATCATGCCAATTTTTGACATTGCTCATTGTTAGCTGCCAAACAAAGCCAATTTTCACCAAAATCAAATCATAACAAATAAGATTAATACACTGCTGATATATATATTTAATTTATTTAATTAATTATTAATTTAATCAACTAAATACATGCTACCATGAGACCGTGTCGTTTTACCTTGTGTGGGGTGAAGCCATAAGGGAGGGGTGGGTAGAGGTACTGAAAATACAAGCAATTGAAGGCGCAGAGGCGTGCCATGTAAACCAAGAAGCTGTGCAAAGTCTGCGGTTAGCAAAAACTTCTCTTAAACACATTCTGATTAGTGTGTAAAAAGCAGCTCCAACGGAGAGCATTTCAGGAAATTATCATTTACACTATTAAATGATGTTAAGTCTACAAAATAAGAAGATATTTAAAACCCATGTTTGTCTTAGTTACTTCCCTTTACTAGCCTGCACATTGATCTCTAGGTCATGAAATCGTTCGACTAATACCAGTAGTTTTAAAAATCGATCAGTTATGCTAAAAACCATATCCATGGACTTACGTATCAAAATATACTTCACAGATAATAACTTTCTGTGTTTTTCCTCCAACACTATGGTTATTTGTTAGTCAGTATTTCCCACATCGTTGTAAGAACAGAAAAGGATATGTCCTTATGAAAATTTAGGATACAGTGCAGTTCTAACTTCGAAAATGAAATAACAATCAAAAATGTATTCAGGATATTAAAAATGCGGAGTATGAAGTGGTGCATACCTCGTCCTGAGGGAAGCCTTGGAACAGGTGCTAAAAAAGGGAGTACAGCGAGTGCAAGACGGTGCAACGGTTGTGAACACACGCATGCAACTATTTTGTTTATTTATTTATTATTCATTTATTTATTTGATTGGTGTTTTACGCCGTACTTAATTATACTTCTCTTATACGACAGCGGCCAGAGTTATGGTGTGAGGAAACCGGGCAGAGCTCGGTGGAAACCCACGACTATCCGCAGGTTGTTGGCGGACTTCCCCAAGAACGGCCGGAGAGGAAGCCAGCATGAGATGGACTTGAACTCACAGCGACCGTGCATGCAACTATAAAACGTCATAACACACTATAACTATGGGAATTATCTCAACTTTCACCAATACTTTGCTATGCTATGTGCCTGTTTTCCCTGTTGACAAAGACTTCAATCACGGTGTATAATAGTATCATCGCAAGAAGCATCGATTAACACAAAACAAAGCGATATTATAATAACCATGATGATACAAGAGAAGTTTCTTTGAGCTGACATCACTATATAGTTTTGGTACAAGTGTTTCAAAAAGATAAACAGTTAGTGAACTGACAGCCAACTATGCGAAGTTAAGGGAAAGTAACTCATATCTTCTCTTGGATCAAGAAATATATTAGATGGAAACACAAAATATCTCTACTCGAGACTAAAGCAGGTTGTGAAGAGAGAGATACTGCATTATAGAAGCAAGGTGAGAAGTGTCAGAGTGCATACCTGGCCAGTGTGGAGAGTGCGGAGGTGAGGGCAAGTCCTGTACAGGTCCTGAAAACGGAATGCCAGTGAGTGCCAAGTGGAACGAAGGACCGAGGTGAAGCGTTGGGTTAAACCATCGTGTACATATCAATCCTTTCAATTTGGTTAAGCCAGCTATTTGGCTCTTGTGATTAGAAAACTCCAGGAAAACAGAAATACTTTAAAACACACCAAGTCACTGATTTATCTCTCCATCGCCCGAATTTGGCAGAAATAATGTTTACCGCGTACGATAATACATTTCAATCTTTTCTGACAATTGAGTTTGAATATATATGGCATGCTAACACAATATAACAGGGAAAAAGCACACAAAAAGGTATGCAGGGTAGTAAATTTCAAGTATAGTTGAGTTATGATTGCTTATGAGTGGAGTGGAAATGTAAACTGTGCATACCTGAATCCGGGGAATGGAATGACCGCATGGAGGGATGTGGACTTGGGGATAGGGATACATGTAGACCAGGTGAGGATGGGGTCGGGGATGGTGAGGGGCCTTGGGATGAACGTGGATGTGTGGATGTATATAGGATTGTTTCTGGTTGTACACTTGGGACAATGGACGGCCCAGGAGAGAGATGTGCACCCCGTAACTGGTGTAAACTAACTGGGGTTGTATGTGTAAGTGGCTTTGAAATTTGTGTTGGGCTTGGGTCAGTAGAAGCGGGTGAGCTTGAGGTATTGGATGAAGTTCTTAGGCCCGAGAAAGTGCTTGGAAGCAGGGAATGGCTTGTGACTGTAGAAGTAATTGGAGCTGAGGAAGTGCTCGGGCCTGGGGAAGTACTTGGAGCTGAGGAAGTGTTTCGAGCTGATGAAGGGTTTGAATCTTGGGAAGTGCTTTGAACTGCGGGAGCGTTTGAGTATGGGGAAGTGCCTGGAACCTTGGAAGTGATTGGACCTGGGTAAGAGCTTGGACCTGTGGAAGCGCTTCGACCTGGGGAAATGCTTGGAACAGAGGAGGTGCTTGGAACCGAGGAAATTCCTGAAACCTGTGAAGTGCTTTGAGCTGTGGGATTACTTTGAGCTGTGGAAGTGCTTGAAACCTTGGAAGTGATTAGAGCTGGAGAAATGCTTGGAGCTGGGGAATTCATTGGCCCTAAGGAACTCCTTGGAACTGAGGATATGTTTGGTGCTGGGGAAGCTCTTGCATGTGTGGAAGTGTTTGGAGCTAAGGAAGTGCTTGGACCTGGGGAGGTGCTAGGAGCTGCAAAGGTGATTGGTTCTGGGGAGGTGCTAGGAGCTGCAAAGGTGATTGGTTCTGGGGAGGTGCTAGGAGCTGCAAAGGTGATTGGTTCTGGGGAGGTGCTTGGAGCTGCAAAGGTGATTGGTTCTGGGGAGGTGCTAGGAGCTGCAAAGGTGATTGGTTCTGGGGAGGTGCTTGGAGCTGCAAAGGTGATTGGTTCTGGGGAGGTGCTTGGAGCTGCAAAGGTGCTTGGAACAAAAGAGGTGCTTGGTTCTGAAAAGGTGTTTGAACCAGGGGAAATGCGTGTGCGTGAGGATATGATTGCAACAGAAGTCGTGCTTGAGCCTGGGGATGAATGTACAGCAGGGGATGGGTTTGAGTCTTGATATGGCCGTGAATAAGGTACCGGATGTGAAGTTGTGGAGGAAGACAGGAATGGCTCTGGAGATGTGACTGGTTCTACGGACGAATACTGAGTCATGTGAAGAGGACGTGGGCCCAGAGAAAGGTTTGGCCCAACAGAAACATGCACGAGAGGGAATGTTCGTAATTCAGAGGACGGGTGTGGTTTTGGAGATGTGTGCGGCCTTGTAAAGTTATGTGGTCCCGAGGATGAGAGTAGCTGTTTACGCATTATTGGGTTTAGCTCAGTAGATGGATGTAACAGATTAGACGGATGGTTGGGTAGCATTGAGGGTTGGGGTATAATGGGCTGGTGAGACGGAAACGAATCTCGATAATGGTGTGTTTGGTTGAAAGGATCAGATCCTGAAGAGTAAAGCGGGCCCGGGGGCGTTTGTGGCTGGGCAGGTAGTGTAGAAAACTCAACGTGCTCTGAAAATATAAGCCAGTAAGTGCAAGGTGCATGACAACAGCGTGTACCCTCAACCAGTAATGTGCTAAAGCATAATAAGACAGCGTTGTCGCAGTAGAAGCTGTTCATACATATATTGTGCGAAGCGTTACATGCATATGTGGGTATGGATTGGTTTCACAATATCTGTGATAAACAACACGACAAAAATCACTTCATACGAGTTTTCTGAGAAAATAAAGCGCCACATATTTTATAAGATTTCAGACAAAGATTATATACTAGTATGACAACCGTGGCTGTAGGAGTCTTCTGTTAGATTCTGTAAATATTGTATAATAATGAATAGCGGGCAGCGGTTCCATTCGGTAGAAGTAAAACATTCTGTTGTACAGATTTAAACACTTACCAAATAAATACAAAATCTAAACTTTTTTGAACATTTCAGCGACTGAATTTCAGTGAGTATTCTGTTGAAAGATGTGAAAAGCACAGAATCTTTGGGACAATCATTACAATTATTTCATAACCGGGTCACTTCATAAAACCGAAAAGATCTGCCACATTTTGAAACCGAAACAAAACGGCAATGTAAATTTTGTCTGTTCCGCACCTCACCAAAGCATGCTTAACTTTCTGATGTACAGTTTTACATGTTACGCTTTATGAGCAACAGAGAAATTTGTGTTCAGAGGCGTAAAGCTTAACGACTGATGGAGGAGACAATAACGCACTGAATACTACAGAGTAGAACCTATTACCATAAAAGCTCCAGAACAATTCTACTCTATTTAAATGCTTGCCTAAATCTGGACGAAGCGTCAGTGTAACATAATTAACAATAAATAAAATATACCAGATTGGTAGTTTGGTATAAAGCAAAGGAAGGTGACAGGCTACAAGATCCATCCAAGAACAAGCCATTAAATAATATTTGTGCAAAGCAAGACTACAGGCAAAGGACACAAATGGCAAGCAGTAAGAAAGTATCCACATAAAGCGTCCTTACCTGGACAGCGAATGGACGATCGTGAATGGATGATTCTTAAAATTCCGGCAGCTGAGGGCTTGAGAACAACGTCTCGTGGGGTGGAAGCAATCGCTCTGAGTTCCAGAGCGTTGGTGACCACGCCCAAAGCCACTGTAATGAGGGTGATACCCTCCAACTTAGCCATCCTGGCCTGCTCTATGGCCGAGGAAGGGTTTCTAGCGCGCCCGTCCGTCATGAGAACGCCGATCTTCGGAACGCCCCTCCTTCCCTCTGCGAAGAAGAGCCGTCGCATGTTGTAGAGGACGTAGTCAGTGCCCGTGCCGCCCATCTCCTGGAACGTGTTCATAACCAGCGTCCGAAGGTAGACGTTATCCTTAAAGGGCCTCAGCCGGATTTCCTGGATGGAGTCGCTGAACACGAGGGCTCCGGCAACGTAACCGATCTCCCGGTTCAGAAACATCCGGGCGATGATCTGGTCGGTGACCAGTTTACCAGTGTTGAAGTTCTGCTCGGTTAAGCTGTCCGATCCGTCAATCATGATAACGACATCGGCAACAGCAGGGCAAGCTGGGAATAGTAAAGAACACATAATAACACATACATGTAGAGTTATAACCAAAATATAACGTATTCAAAAAAATTTTTCTCGTGCTTCAGTTCTTGAAACGTGTTTAATATGTTTTAGATGTATACAGAAAATATCCGACGAGCTCTTTCAAACCATGACTTGATTAGAATGAAGCAAGCAATAAAACTAATATATCGGTAAAGGTCCCCTTGCAATTAGATGGGAAACCGTTCCCCGATGTTGCAGGAGTGAGGTTTATTTTTTCTTCTAGCAAAGACAGAAAGTCTACTAGAAACGTGAAGAAAAATTACTATGCAGTGAAATAGCTGTGAAACATTAGAGCGGTATGACTCATACTTTTTGTTTTATCCGAAGGCAAAAGTAAGTTTAAAAGCAGATTTCGGTATTTTAAGGGGTTCAGCTGAGGGAATTCCCATCATAATAAAAATATGACTACGTGAACCAAAATCATTTGTGCGAATTTTATGTCATGCCTGGGACTTCTAATCTATTGAGAAGTATCATTTTGGTTCACGCAATCATACTTTTGTAAATCGAAAGAAATGAAATACTTTCTAGGACCATTGGAACTGTGTATTCATTATAGCAGTTCGTGATATGAAGATCGTTGCTCTTCATAGTGCAGCGGTAACTCGTGTGGTTAACAATTTCGATGTCGGTAGAGTTCAAAAGTTCGATTGCTATGTTTGCCCATTCATGTTTTGCGTAACATTATGCGGAGAAAATGATTAAATCAGACAACAAATAAGTGTTATTTTTTTTATATTTTGCAAAGCTCCATATTACATATGTTTATAAATGTAATAAGTATACATAGATAATATATGGTACATACTTCCATCGAAAGAGCAATGCAGCCAAAAATATGAAAGTAATGCCCACGTTACCACTCGCCACGTGTTAGTTGTTAGCATATCGAATAGTTACATTATGGGGAAAGGCACCTGAGGGTTTTTATCAGTTCACCTTAATAAATGCGCGACCTAGTCCCAGTCATATATTTTCACAATATAATTTGTGAGAAAAAACTTGTTTTAAATCCAACTGCATATATATCTTACTTGAAGAGATATTAGTGGATAAATTACTGTGTTCAAAGACACTCTGGACGATCATGGTTAGTAGCAAATATTTTTTATTGCTGGCCCATTGCACGGCAAGGCGTGTTATCAACTTCAGTCGCATACCGGAGAAGCCCTAGCGTCATTCTGCTGTAGATCTGTTACTGTGAGGAGCTTGGCAATCGGCCTGAGCGACAAGGGGAAGATTTTCCATCTAGTTGCAAGGGGCCCTGTATCCCTCACCCTCACTCTAACTCTAACACTGGGGAAAATCGGGGCGTCGCTTCAGACGTATGTGAGGATCTTGATTTTCGGCAAGATTTTCGGTGTGAGTTACGTTTATGAGTGGAAGATAAACCGGGTTGTCCTGGGTAAACAACCGCCCATGGGTCGGTAAGTTCTCACACGTCACGTGTAGATGTATGTCCCTTTGATGGAAGGGAAGTAACCTGCAAACAACTTCAGGTGAGGACAACTAAACGGCCATATACTTATACCACGGCTTCCAAAAACAACGGATGCTGGATAGTCCCAACGATCTGGATGGTCGATCCCAGGTTAGGAACACACCAACATCTCGTATGTCTTGCGCTTTAAGACAAATATCTTAACCAATCGGTCATGACTTGGACTTAGCCAATACGTTAGGCAGGTGGCACATGCACACCTTTTATGCGTGTGTGAGTTGTGCATTTATTTGCCATGAACAACAAACATGAAAGTTAATTCAATAAAGTAGAATATCATAAAATCCCTGTCCCACCTGGTCGTGAGGGTGGGTGATAATACACATAGCCGTCCTCCACACTGTCGTCTTCGTCGCTCTCTCGGGAACCTAGGAGAATAGGAAAAAAGATACGCCTACATGCGATTTTCCTTCCAAAAACCATGAAATTGGACCAACGGGGAACGGAATAAGGGTTGCTATTTATTCAGATGCTGAGGACCATACATTTATACCACACTGCTTTAGAACGATTGCAATTTATAACATTTGTATTTTTGTTGTAGTTTGGAGTTGTTGCTTAATTTTTCCCAAGAAAATCGTGCAATGAGATAAGATAAAAGTTTTACAATACCTTCAAGGGTACTCATTATAGGCTCTCTATACCGTAACATGACCCATACCTGAATCGCTTCCTCCGTTGGGACGATAGTGTCCTTCTTGATCACCGCTATCTGTATCGTGTCAAACAGAAAACACGTGAACAGTTTAAATATCATGCAATATGAAATTTTTCGAATTTTATGTAAATGTAACTTGTTAAATGATATTTATATATCGTTGTTGAGCTTGCGAAAGCAACCAAAAAATCAAGGCTCAACATCGTCAGAATGTACGGATACCAGTGCTGACACTGCAGCCCGTCAGAACCCATGAACGCCAAGTATGACACTGAATCAATCTGAGTATGCTGGCACGACATGTTACACCCTAACAAGGCAGTGTACACCACTGGACAGAATATACATATGCTAGACACAGCACACAGTCAGTGGTGGTGTATGGACCTGACATCAAGTCCACCCAGAGGGCCCGCACACCAGACATGACACTATTCACAATATGTGGGAACCAAATATTAGATCCCGGGGAGACGGGGAGCACATGTATGTACACCAGACAAAATGTACACACCCTAGACATGTCACCCAATCAGCGATAGTGTAATGACGCCAGTTTTGTGTGTGTGTGTGTGTGTGTGTGTGTGTGTGTCTGTGTGTGTGTGTGTGTGTGTGTGTTATCTGTCCAACGTGGTACTGTAACATTCCCGGCCAAAGGGACATTTCTGAGTATTGTCGTCTATTGCGGCATTTCAGGCTATCGTGACTGACATTCCCCTTCATTGTGATATTTCTGGCCATTGTGACATTTCCGGCTATTGAGACACTTCAGGACATAGTGACATTTCTGTCCACTTGTTACATTTTGGGGCATTTTTAGATTTCAGTGATACTGTTGGCTATTGTTACATTTCTCGATATTTTGAAATTTCTGGCCATTTGTGACATTTCACGCTCTTGTTACATTTCTGATTACTGTGACATTTCTGGCCATTTCTGAGTATTACATATGACATTTTCGGCTACTGTGGCATTTCTGATCACTGAGACATTTCCAGTTAAGGTGACATTTCTGGACAGGCTGACGTTTCAGTGGCTTCCTAGGCTTGCGACATTTCTAACGTCCACAAGAAACCTGATGAGGGTGTACAGACACCTGCAAAACAGTCCTTTTCGATCCCTGTAAATGATAGCTAAAAAGCTATAGCTAGTCCCATAGCTAAAAAGACACACTTTATACATTGTCATGCAGTTTGGTGCGGCAGGCCTCATGATACCATGGAGACGACGAAAGACAATGGGTGACTTCGAACCGACAACCATTGAAGTCCCTGTGGTTCAGTTCAGATCATAATTACCACTCACCTTGTCCTTGGTGACCCCCTGATTCCACGGAGCCGGACTCGTACGAGGAGGATGGACGGTGAGCTGTAGTGCAAACATACAACACGGGTACTATAGAATTTGTCTTCACGAGTGTATCTACAAGCACGTTAATGCGTATACGTGTAGAAGAGATATAGAGAGCCGCAATCACGTACAGAAAGGAGAGGAATTGTCTTGACCACAATTTGCACTCCACTATCTCTTATTTACCTCAAACAATCAACAAATATCGAGTCAACAGGTACATTCCAGAAGCACTGGCTTTTTAATAATTCATAATGGCTTTCTCTCCGGTTGTTGGTTGGAAGGCCTGCCAGCAACCTGCGGATGATCGTGAGTTTCCCCCAAGCTCTGCCCGATTTGCTCCCACCAAAGGCCGCCGTCTTATTAGTGAAGTATTCTTGAGTTCGGCGAAAAACATTAGTCAAATAAATAAATAAATAAAAATCACTGCAACAGCGACGTTGGCGGCGAGTTGAAGAAATCAGTCTCACCAGGCAATGTTTTAAGTTACCGTCCACATATATTAATTTGCATGTAGAAGACACTAGACTTGGAGTACTTACATTCATATCCTTATATACATATCCACACATTGTTGGTAGACAAACTCGCACCTACAAATGGTTATACATCAATCGAAACAAATACTATAGAAATACGGAGGTCTCCGTGGATCAGTGGTTTAATTACCCTGAGCTAGACCTGGGTAAGGACCCAGAAGCATCCCAGCAATGTGATCGCTATGAGTTCAAATCCAGCTCATGCTGGCTTCCTCTCCCGCCGTACGTAAGAAGATCTGCCAGCAACCTGCGGACGGTTCTGGGATTTTCCTCGGGCTCTGCTCTATTTCCGCACACCATAACGCTGGCCGCCGTTGTATAAATGAAATATTCTTGAGTACGGCGTAAAACACCAATCAAGCAAGTAAATAAATACACCAGAACATGTCTTTCTGATGGATATACAACTTCTTGGTTTATTATCACGACGTTTCGATGTAGATACTAACATCGTTATCAAGCACTTGATCACTTAATAACGATGTTAGTATCTACATCGAAACGTCGTGATAATAAACCAAGAAGTTGTATGTCGATAAGAAAGACATGTTCTTGTGTACTGCCATTCCAACTTCTAAATGCCACTTAAACAAGTAAATAAATAGTAGTGTAGGAAGAGAACCCCACTTGAACGAGCTGCAGAAACACAGACCTCGTCCCGGCGGAGGCACTAGCGGGTGGTACGGAGCGGCATCGGCACGAGTTCCACGAGACTCACTCGATCCTCCGGACTCAGGCACTGGAACATAAACAACAACATATGTGGAACGTATTACTTATTCACTTGTGGCATGTGGGAAAGGGCGCCATTTTTTCAAGTGAGCGAATTAGTAGCGTCATAATCATTCACTAAATTGAAAGTTGCACGTACCTACCGGATACACCCGGATAAAACTCGAAGTGGGTTCAGCATAGAGTTAAGTCTTCATGGTTCCCGAAGTTCTGCGCATATCTCCACGAGCTACTGTCAGAATTAATGCCTCTTTACTTATTGATGCATTAAAACACTTACAGCTAATGTCACTTGTTATGAATTTCTATAAAAGCGGTACATGTGACAGAAAGGGGGTTGCACAGAGTTATCTCCCATGTCACATGTCACCGCCAAATAACTGTTCGAGATTGCTGCAGGAAGCAAGAAAATCCGTTTTATTCTGTTTATTTTTATTCTGTTTTCATTTTGATTTATAACCTATCTGACGTGTGTCAGTCAAAAAACAATTGTGGATTCAGGCGTTGATGCTGTGAACGGTGCTGAAATTTACCTGGTCGAGGCTGACGACGATCTTGAAATCCTGCAAATATAAAAATAACAGTCGTTAAAAACGCATGTAGCGCAAAAATCAGAAGTTGTTCAGTACTTCAATCCGTTTCCGTACAAATGTTACCACTACAGGGTTCAGTCACATATGTGCAAATATAAAATAATCAGCGTTTTTTGTTTCTTAAATAGTAAAGGGCTCATTTGATTAGCGCACTAGCGGAGCACAATGACTCAGAAGACTCCCATCAATGCTGTCTTCCTCTCCGGCCGTATGTGGGAAGGTCTGCCATCAACCTACGGATGGTCGTGGGTTTCCACCGGGCTCTGCCCTGTTTCCTCCCACCAGAATGCTGGCCGCCGCAGTGTAAGTAAAATACTCCTGTACACGGCGTAAAATCCCGATCCAATAAATAAATCAAATAATTAGTAAAAGAGATTCCATTTAATTGATATTTGTAGACAGATAATTTGTTGCTGTTTAAGCCTTTTTAACCATGAACAACATAAATGCGTAGTTTATTCTGGCAAACTTCAAGTCATATGACACTTATTACGGTAATGCAATTAAAGCCAAAAATACTTAACTAGATTTGCAATTATTAAACAACACTATAAACTTAACATCCATAATTTTACCTCAGTCTGCCAAAAGGTACAGGAGATTCTTACCTGTGGCCACCAAATGGCGTACCTTACAGAGAAAGCATGTCAGCAGTGTGTGTTAGATGGATAAATACGTGGCTACGCAGCGTCTATCTACAGATTTATCTGCCTACCCTGTTACTAGTAGTCATCAGATAAACAAAGACATGTCAAAGCTAAATAAAGCATTTCTAATAAAGATGATTTTTGTTTATTTATTTGATTGGTGTCTTACGCCGTACTCAACAATATTTCACTTACACCACGGCGGCCAGCATTATGGGGAGAGGAAATCGGGCAGGGCCCGTTTGAACCCCCTGGCCATTCGCAGGTGGCTGACAGACCTCCCCACCTACGGCCGGACAGGAAGCCAGGATGAGCTAGACTTGAACTCATAGCGACTGCACTGGTGGGAGGCTTCTGGGTGAATACGCTGCGCTAGCGCGCGAACCAACTGAGTCACGGATAATGGATAGTTATATATCACCTTTGCACCACAATACAAGCGTAAAATGCACATATTTCAAGCAAACTGGTAATGGGCACATTATTGTAACACTGTGTGCCACAGCCAGCACCAGTCTGAACACACATATGTGTAATAAGTGAAAATACCTTTGAAAAGTTTTAAAACATGGAAGACGAAAGACACGACACAACATTTTCACAAATGTGAAAGATGAAACCAAACAATAAAATAAATGATGAAGATAAAGTTAGCATACCTCACAGCAATTTTTGACAGCGAAATGAAAATGTCAGACAACAAAACAGTTAAATGCCTTTATTATTCAGTTCTTCTGTCATTAACTTCGATGAAATTGAAGTATATCGGTAACAAACACTAACGGTTCACTTAACTCAACGCTGTGCACTCTAAGCGAAAATGAACTAAACATGTGTATACTACAAGCAAGATTGAATATATGCATATAGTATGATTTCTATAGTGGTATAAAATATGACATCAAATACTGAATACACACAGCATGATTTCTATGGTGGTATAAAATATGGCATCAAATACTGAATACACACAGCATGATTTCCATACTGTTAGGAAATGGTTAAACAGATACGGCATGAATTCTGTGAAGATAAAGCATGAATGGTTTCTATACGGATGCGTAAATATGGCTTAAACAAGCTGAAAGGCTGAATATGTTTGAAATATTAATAATAGAAGCATGTAGCACACTATACAATCCATAAATAGAATCCAGCGCACACCCAGCGATGATCAGTCCATTCCAGGAGTCCGTCACGGTGCCTAGAAGCAACTCGACATCAGCCAATCCTGACTTTGCAACAGCCATTTTTGACTCACCGTATTCGATCGAATGTAAACGTAGCACGTAGCATTCAGTCCAGCATGTTGTTCAAAGCTCAAATGTAGTAATATACATGTATACATATATAAGGATGTAAGCATCCACAAGCAACCAAGAACGTCCAGAAGCCATTCATGAGTTTCATGCCAAGTCTGTTTCCCTCACTGTTTCCAGTCTCTCCGACAGACGGCGCTTTTCTTGCAGATTCCTCTGTGCTGTCGTCGTCCTCGTTTCTTGACTCGTTTTCAGCTAAAGAAAGGAGAAGATAGCTCTGGACTTAAATTCTAAAACATTATTCCGTTTTCGCAAATTGTACTTCCCTGTATGATATGGCCTTATTGTTAGAGATAATATAAGAATGCAGCAAACCGAGTAAAACAAGAGCAACGACTACGGTGTGATACTTGGCAAATGGTCAGTTATAATCCGTGATATCCGGTTTGGGGTTAGGGTTTTCCACTAGGGTCATTTGTTAATGATCACACAGCTGCAAATTAGACGCAATTTGTTGATACATTGAAATTGTACTCAATGTATGCTCTGATATCAAATAAATCACATCACAAGTTCAAAAGTGAGTTTTTGTGTAACCGAAAGCGATTGTAAACATGGCAAACCAAAGGATTGAACTATCATAGCTTACTCGAGGGATGTGGTGTTTTGGTGGAAGGTACGGAGGTCGATGGGGCAGGGGTTGGTGCTGGTTTCGCCGGTGTTGGTGGAGCTCTCCACGGCACAAACATTTTCCCTAGGGGAGCTAGCCGTTCTAAACGTCTGGTGGAGACCACATACGGTCGCCCTGTGGTGGCTAGTGGTCTCGGGGTGGGGTTGTGCACAGCTGGTCGGATGATTGGCACACTGACGGGTCTCAGGCGTCTTGTGGGAACCTTCGTGATAATGACGGGCGTTGGGGTCACACGTGGAACGGGCACCCTGACACCTGGTACAGGTTTGGCAGAAGGTAACGACACCGACTGCACCACGGCTTCTACGCTTCCAGCGCTCTCATCACTGTCGGATTTTCCTTCACCTGTGTTATATCAAGAAATCAAGGTAGTGCCGGTATTCACCCTGGAATTCATACAGCATGCAAACTTGCAGAGAGACTTTAAGTTGAGATATTTTTTCACTATGTGTTCAAACATTTCGGTGCAATTCGAGCAAGCTTTTCCAGCCTTTAGCTTAAGATCAGTTGTTGTAGTCCTAGGTTACAAGTTACAAATGGTCTTCGCCACAAACTTCGTACAGATTTCTAATACACTTTATCTATTTTGGATCAGAACCTAACGAAAATGACTCACTGCTCTTTGATGCTGTGACCCCGTCCTGATTTGTCCTAAACATGCCATTTTGTTGCACTCCTGGCCACTGTCGGCGCTGAAACTTGGTCCACCAGGGTTCTGTTGACTTAACTTGGACAAGAGGCACAGCGCCTGGCACCCGTTGCTGAACTGGCGATTGCACAACTGGTCGGGGCGCAACGACCGGAACCTTGCGCTGTACAGATAGCGGTACCAGGCGCCGAGGCTGGATTGCTGGAACCCTTCGCTGAACAGGAGGTGGTACCAGGCGCCGAGGCTGGATTGCTGGATTCATTCGCTGAACAGGAGGTGGTACCAGGCGTCGAGGCTGGATTGTTGGAACCCGTTGCTGGACTGGAACGGGTAACATGCGACGAGGTACAACCACGGTCCTTGACCCAGGCCTAGCATAGACTCGGGGCCTGTATGGCCGTGCCACGGGTTTGTGCGATGCCGAGGAAGACGATGACGCAACGCTCTCATTGCTGTCGCTGTCATCGTCGTCCGTTGCTGGTTTTTCAGCCTGTGACGCTGAAGGTCCTCTCGCTGCAACTACAGGTAGTCGAGCAGTGACTACCGGCAGAGGCACAGAATGGGATCTGGCCTGTGTTTGAGCCGCTATGTCTTGGCCTGACGGCGATCGCGCCGTCTCTTGGCTGTCATTGTCGTCAGCACTGGTTGACGTTCCAGTATTCCCAACAACGTGATTGCTTAACGACACTCCAGCTGCGCCGACGAAAGCCGTTTGTCGCGGACTTGACACGGTTTCCTGGCGCTCCAAATGGTACACATCTGACCACACCGGTTTAGGATATGATCTGCCTTGTGCCTGAGCCAAGATGTTTCCCGATGAGGCTGATGAAGATTTGACTTGCTTGCTGTCGACATCTGCGTTATTTGTAACTACTTTGCTAGTGTGGGCCGTGTTTCTTCGAAACGATACTCTTGGTTCGGCTACGTGGACCTTTTGTTGAGAAATTAGAGCCGGTTGACTCTCACGAATCTGTAACGCTTGGCCAAATTGGTTTTGTCTTTGGAACGCAAATTTCTGGGCAGCCCCATAACCTTGCTGCGATGGTTGGGCTTCTTCACTGTCCTTCTCATTGGCCGGTGGATTTCCTTCAGCTAAATAAAACGCCACTTGCTCTTTACCTTAATTACATATGCAATCTTCAATGACTTAATCAAATTGTTGTTGTCTTTTCTCTCCGACTTACTCTTGCACTTTGGGAATGTGGCGTGTAAATATGCTTCAAAACCACAACGCAGTAATACGTCTTAAGGATACATTGTTTTAGCACTTTGTGTTGTAAGAGAATTGTTATATTTAACGGAGCATCAGTGCTGTTAAAATGCCACAGCTTGCAGTTTTTAAATTGTCGGACAGGAAAACCTGTTGGTAAATGACATCTAGGAGTCTACATAACAATATCAGATGACACGCGAGGAAAAGCTTCAAACAAATCCAACTTTTCTTGCTTAAAAGACGGTACTTGCCATTCAGAAGACCGCCGAGGTCTGCACATGCGCTGTAATATTTATTATTTTTATGACAGAAAAAGTACATTCTCTATACTGAATTCACTTCTCTTTTATCAAATCCACATTCTAAACAGTCTTTACCTATCTCCCCAAAAGCTCCAACTGATCCTTTCTGCATGACATTTATTACTAGGTTTGGAGAGGTTTAGTAGTAAATAAGGCAGTTGTAAGGGGAAATACAGTGAAAAGCGTTTACACCAGCGCGTCCCCCAAAACCGAGCGAATCAGACAATTGTTCCCTCGGCTAAGTACCCATTCCTAACCTTTAATGTTTACCATATACTGTGTGAAAACAACTGAGTGGAAGCTATTTAATGCAAAGATATCATGACCTCCCATCTCATGGGCATTAATCTTGTGTAATTATTTATTTATTTGACTGTGTTTCTTTCGCCGTGATCAAGAATATTTCACTTATACGACAGCGGCCAGCATTATGGTGGGAGGAAACCGAGTAGAGCCCGGTGGAAACTCAGGACCACCTTCCGCTTACGAGCTGCACGAACTCACAATTACCGGGTGCCGGGTTGGTGAGAGGCTCACGGATCATTGCACTGCAGAAGCGCGTTAAACACTCTGGTACTTTCTATGACAAAGTAATAAGACAAACATAATATTACGTCCATGTCGGCATGTTTCCATTTAGAAGATTAGCTATCAATGGTAAACTGTATTAAGCACCCTTTGTTTTATGTTATTATTTTATGTTTATGTTAATTATTTGGGATTTTCTTTTATCCTTTACATGTGACTGTTATGATGACATTGTCTTACTTAATCCAATCAAAGAATTATACAGTTTATAATAAATTACTTGTTGATAACAATTAAAGTTTGGGAATGAACTTTTTTGTGCATGTGCTCTCTTATGAAATTAACAACGATATAGGGTTTTACCTATATGAAGCAGATACAAGCACAAACCTATACAACTGAACTGACAAAACAAAACACACAGATACAGAGAAAGACAACCTACACAAAGTATTGAGTGGCTGCTGGACAGTACAGAAGAATCAGAATCGTGGAGTGCTGTTTTAGCTTAGGGCCTGGCTATAAACATCCCCGTTAACAAAAATGTTTCGAAGGAGATGATGCCAGATTTTATTTTGGCCAAAAGTATGCTCGAAAGTTGAGTAACTCAAGGAAACGACGTAAGCTAGGGCTGGAAAGAAGAACAAATTGTCATAAATACGTATTAAAAGATAACGTGCTAGAAATGACCTAATACAGATAAGGACGTAAATAAGTAAATGTTAGAAAATAATTGCTTGAGCCAAAAATATGCCATTTCTTGTGCAATGTATAAGCATTCACCAGTTTGTGGGTACTGTGGCATCGGATAGTGCATCCCCATCCCGTGTGAGCTTGAGTCTGGGGATACAAACAAAGGATAAGTTTTAATGACAAATGAAATCCGTCGATAGGTTCAGTAACATTGGCTTTATTTGGTCATTTATATATTTCCTGACTCTTTTTCTCATTTAATAATTGATTTATCTTTATTTATTTGCGATGTGCGTCGTCCTTTGGCACCACCCTATCTGCTTTTACCACAACGGCTCGTGTTTATAGGTTTCGAAAGTCTGTGCGCCATGAGTATACATTCCTCCCTCCCGTCCCACACGTCATCAGTGACCCGGAAAATCACCTGACAGCGTAGCGGTTCAGCGAGCCCAGGCTGCATGCGATTACCCCGTCTTACCGGCCTAAGGCTGGGGCCCATATCGAAGACCTACGTTTTTGCTTAATGAGCCTGGGTGTGTGTCTGGCAGAGTACAAGAAATTTACAATTGTTGAACGAATGCGAAGATCATAATTTGCTTCTTGGAATACTTGAAGGATCCCAGTACATATGAAGTTAACAATTGGGAATACTCTGTAAGACAACTGTCTACAAATTTTCAATTTGCATTCGCAATGCATGTGTAACAGTGCTGCATAAATTGTGTATCACTGATACACATGTCATTGTGGATGTATTAGACACATTACTGCTGGTACACAAAAATTATGTGAATGTGCATTTCTACCACAGTATTGTGTACCAATCGTACTCAGTAGTTTTTAGAGAGTGAGGGAAATAAAGAAGACATTGTTTATAAAATCTCATAAGTACATAAAAATATAATTTATGGAAAGTGAGTCAGTAAAAATCATACCTATGGGGGAAAAGGACAGTGGAAGATGGATTAGTGATTCAGTGAATTATTTAATGAAGGTCAAAGAACAAAATGAATCTGAAAGAAACAGTGAGTGCGACTCCCTAGATATAAAAGAAACAGGTTTTTCATTTTAAGGCCAGGAGACTGTTATTATAGTTTTACGTATTGAAAACTGAACAGTAGCTGCTTAATCCCTCCATGTGATCTTCCCGTGTTTTTCTGTTCGTCATCACTGCCTCTAAGTCACATCATTTCGTTAAATGCAGAGATAAGTAGCTTGAACTGGTAAACCATTTACACGGTGTAAACAGTACAGTAACCAGGGTAACAACGATCACTAAAATATAACGGTTTTCCTTCTTTAGGTCTAAAACGCAGGAACACAACTTGAACATTTCCTTGAATTTTTTTCTTATCGGCAGGCGTGTATTGTATTTCAACGGCCCAATGGAATTTCAACATGTCATGATTTATGGGGAAAATCGCGTTATTTGCCAATTGATTTGAAATATAATCACCCTGGTCTTTAGAATTTTAACACACACATCGCTGGCACGAGATTTGTAATTTTATTAGAAAATAGTAAACAATCAAGACGTCAACTATTGAATGTCATCGTCGTCGTTTTATCCACCTGCCTCAATTTCATGCTGTGATTTGCTTGCATTTAAGTCTCCACAAACTGCATATTCCTTGTATATGTGGATGCCCACAGGGCATTTGGGGAGAGTAAGATTGCCCTTAAATTGCCCTTTAACAGGATCCTGGAAAACAATGACGTCATTACGGTTGGAAATATATACAGCCAAGGCTATTTAAGGATAACATATTCGCTCTGTTTTAGTTTCAGCCGACCCGCATATGAAAACCCGTTGTGTGAGCTGACAAGCTTTCGTGAAGGAGTGCGGCAAAACAGAGGGTATTGTTTCCAGGGTCGGCTTTTCACAAACAAGGCCATTGTTCTTCATCTTAACACCAAATGTCATATCTAAGCATAACGTTTTTAAACCACCTAAAATATTTTAAATACACTATGCATTAAGCATCCTATATAGTCTCTATTCCCCGGCCATTTTGCTGGCGGGCATTTCGTCTGCGTTAGGTTGTACGTTATATCTCCAGTCCGAACTCGACTTCCATCTCGCCTAAATTATGCTGATGCTTTATGCTTATACACCTCTCATAGAACCAACCCTTTTAAAGTGCATATACAGGACTAGCTCTTTTCACATGTCTTCTACAAGTTTTTGTCAAACTATTAATATATCCCGGAAAGACAGCTCAAAGTTGCACTGTGCTTTCCCCAGCATTCGCCATTTCACTCTGCAATGAAGGGGTCTTTCTCTCTTGTATTCCTGTGTGGTAATTAAAATCCGTGCACAAAAGATAATCTAAAGTAATTATGGCGTGACTGGTTAATATTTGTATCTAATCTCCAGCATAATTATTCATGTTTTATATTGCACTCGTAACACAATACCCATAAACGAATTACAGTTATCCAGCTGGAGCATATTAAATTTGACTACGGTTTTTGACGGAGAGTCGGCGGTATTGCCGTTGTTGTTGTTAATCGTGGAGTACATTTTTGTACAAACGAATGTTTTGTATTCCATTGGTCATGCTTTTTACGAAATTAATACTTTTTGTAAGTTTCGGACTCACTTGTCCTGAAAACAAACTGAAGGGCAAAAAATGTTTTTCTTCTCCATTTAATCAGTGCTTCCTTTATAAAATACTTCTTTCAGCATTAAGTTACAGATAACCCTCATTCATGAGCTTGTATTGTGTCATGTCATACACTAGGTATCCTTATGGTTATCCCTAGTTCAAGACCATCTCATGCTGGCTTCCTCTCCGGCCGTACATGGGAAGGTCTGCCATCAACTTGTGGATGGTCGTGGGTTTCCCCCGGGCTCTGCCCGGTTTCATCCCAGCATAATGCTGGCCGCAGTCATAGAAGTGAAATACTTTTGAGTACGGCGTAAAACACCAATCACATAAATAAATAATTTGTGGATGGAGTTTTCAGGAGGGAAGCTTATAGTATCTGCTCTCTGGTCAGATGATCTCACAATGGAGTTAAAAAGACAATCATGTATAAACTCAACGTGAAAACAGTTCAGAAACACGTTAAGCCCATGTGCATATAATAAAATCTTCGTTTTCTTGGTAAGGAAAAGACCCTAAATGAATTTACGTACTTGCATGTTTTCCCGACTTTTCGTTTAACGGAGGCCTGGATGATCTATACTTAAATGGCTACACTGAAAAAAGCAACGTCATATCCATCAAGTTAATTTTCTGCTTTCACAAAATTAGTTTTTTTTATCAGATTCAGTAAAGAATTTAACCTTAGGGATACACTGTATATATTCAAAAAGCAACAAAATCGGTCACACCAAACGTCGTTTAAGGAGGCTGTTGAACTCTATATTCATTTTTCACAGCATGTTCGTGATTATTTTCTATTTAAACTATCTTCCATGGGTATCTGCTTTCAGAGACGTCAATAAAAGTAATTACAATTCACTTCTATCTCCTTCGCGATAGAGTAAAAACAGGAGGCCACGCTCTATAGTGTAGCTTTCAGTTTGCTGTTAAAAAGTATAGAAAGGAATAATGTTTTATTTAAAAGAAAATAAATGCAGCATGCTTTCACTTAAACATGTATAGCTGAGAAGTTTAGGTATTAACGCACGGATGAACTACCGCTTCAAGCGGCATAAAATATTCTCTTGAAGCAAGAGTTATACTGAGCTGGCAGGAGAGGGGCACGCGCAAACCCACGTGGTCACGCATAGGCTGGTGGATGCATAGCACTGTTGGGAGTTTATCAACGTCTGCCCCACAAGCATACGTGTACGCCTGTAGTATGCTGGGATATACATAAGGTCGTACAAACGTACACATCTAGTTGGATTATAGAATTTGCTGACTAAACCAAACACTACTCGATTTTCATTTACCTGAGTTGTTCGCAAATACATGATGAAATCACTTCCACAACTATCTGTTTAGGATGTCTGGACCTACAAAGCAGCACGGTTTTCAGTTGTTTGACATGAGTTTGTCTGCCATTAGAAAAACATTCGTACATACGTCAATTTATAGCAACCGTCTCTATTTTTCAGGGTTCTTTTTTCACTTTTATTTATACTTTAGAATTTTTTGTTGCATGTGACCACAAATTACGCGTGTCCTGTTGTCGTTTTTTTCCCCGGCTAATTGATGGACCGGAGAGTTAACGAGGCTCCCCAGCTGCCGTGTGCGTCATGACGGGACAATTCACACCACGTTCACGTTCTTACTTTCTTAATCAGCGCAAATAAATTATAACTTAGTGACCTGATTAAGTCGCCGAAACAATCATGAATTCCCTTGCTCCAATTTGAGAAGTAGTTCATGGAATAATCATTTTTAATTTTTGTAATTTTCATACGGGATTCTTCTTCCTACTAAGCCTATGACTACAACCTAGCTGTAACACGTATAAATGCAAGCAAGTTGTAACACCCATGAACGCAACAAAGCTGTTACGCATGCAAAACTTTTTTCCTCGATTTCTCCAAGCGGATGTGTGAATGGCACAAACAGAGACAACAACTGACCCCTTTTAACACAGATCGTAGTTCCTCGATGGTTTTTGAATAATGTTTGCAGAAGCTCACCATCGCATCAAGATCCTGTTAAACGCTTCAGACAAAGACTGTGTAAAACACAAGTGAAAATGTTAATCACGATATTGCCCGGCGCTGACTTCACGTGTACTTTTTTGCCAACTAGCCTACATGAGTTTCTACAATGTTTATGGAGATCTAAATAAGGTTAGTTCCGGTTACAGAAATCAGTTTAAACTTAAAAGTGAAGCACAGACAACAAACATTGTTTAGATAAGCAAGTATGTGAGATTGAGCGATTTGAGACTAGTTAGAGGGGTGGGAATGTGGAAGGAGGGGGGTGGGGGGAGATTGGGCTCTCTAAACGAGGTCGTTAACCTCACACATCCGGTTCCGGCCACGGGTAAAACATTCACGAGAAAAACAAGAACAATGCCACCTGGAAAACTTTTCCACAGTCCCACAAAACTTATCAGTCAGCGAGGTCATAAATTCTTTAGGTACACGGCTATATACCATAAATCCCCCAGGTCTGGACAAAACTGGCTAATGATTCCGGGAAAAAAATCTTGTCAGGCAAAACCCTCAGAAATGTTTCCAATTTGGTTATAACATGCTACGTGTACGTATATATCGTTTATTACCAATAATGCGGATTGTTTTTCTATAGACATGAGGTTCAGAGGCTAGTCAAAACAGACGTTAGTGGACATAATATCATCATCTGTATGAGTCAATATGACATAGCTTCCATTCATTTATAGCTATAACAAATAAAAAATTTTGAACGTTAGCAGCACGTAACTGAAATGACAACCAGCACTGTAACCATTGCGTCACCATTGCAGCTACTTGCTAGCAACGTTGATAGAGCTTCGTGCAAGTGGACACAGATGTGTATCGATGATTTTCAATGAATCATTTTTGTATATTCCTCTTCCTATTAACTGATAAAAATTTTCACATGCGTTATACCTGTTTAATTGTTTGACATTCTCGAACACCTAACATTACAAACGATGTTCTTTCCCACAGACTGAGATGCCATTGCACGCTACAGTAAAGAGGAAAATACAGACAAATAGTTGTTAACAGCATGTTGTTAATAAATCTGTTTTGTTCTTGGCTGCCTGTCACGGTTTTACGCATTCCATATACACATTCAGCGAAATTACAAGCATCCAGATTACTTCAGAAAGACTATTGTGGGTTTCCGGGTAACTCACCGAAACTAATGACATATTTTTTTAAGAGAGCTTTGTATGGGATACTTGTTAAACCTATTTTAGCATGTCGCAAACAGGTCGAACACAATGTGTTGTTTCGTTCTTTCCTCTATTGCGTCACACCTTCAGATGAATGTGTGGTCACACTTAAAGCAGTACACAACTACTGCAACATTACAACGTAAACTTTGTATATAACTGCGCTTAACCCGGGGCTGGGGGCCGTACATACATGGTTCAGTTTTCAAATCACCAATGCGTGTAAATGAACATGCTGTTACAATAAAAACTCACGAGATACTTTCATATCACTTCGTGCTGGATAGCAGGGTCTTTCAATGTTAAAACTGTCGATTACGCACTGGATTTGACACATCACATTTGATGTGTGTCTCTCGGACATAATTGAAAACTGCTGACTACCGGTACTTCATCATTCCGGTAATTATCTTCCGGTAAAATAATATATATTTTAAAGGCGTGCAATGCCAATGCTATTAATGGAACTGGCCTTTGGGAATCTAACTTTTACTGGTTGGCCTGAACTGTGATTTGGATTATTCGCTTAGTGTTTACTGCAATTGGGATCTATGTGTGTGTCGTCCATCATGTCGCTCATTCACTTCGGGAGAAATACCGTGAGACGCTTAACGGTACTGTGCACGTCGCAGGAAATGTCCAGATAAAACAGTTTCGAATAGTGATCAATCCTGACCACATATGAGTGCGTTGCTTTCGACGACTACTCTGAAAAGCTGACTTACGAACAAGAAAGGAGAAGAAAAAGGTGTGTGAAGATCCTCCGCCTCAACAAAACCGGTAATCTCTAGAATAATGATAAAGCGTCTGAATCACCCTTAAAAGTTAATATTACAAAAAATGGTGCGCCAAAGACGTTCCCTGAAACGTGCTCACTCTAAGATCCTGATAGAGAAACGACAATAAATAATATAACCTTAGTTATTTCGGAAGTGGGGAGAAAACAGACCCAACAGCCACAGCCATGTTTTCTGACGTGCTTGGTTATTTTACAAAACACCTAGAAATTCTTACGAGGATATGATATGCGCCATGTTAGAATAACCAGGAACACAATGTCATGTCACACCTACCAATCGCAAATATCTTTAAAAGACAAAATAGTGTTCGCGTGACGTCAGCTGAAATAGCTGTTGTTTCGAGTTATGGAGAAAAAAAACCGTTCCTGAGTGGTTAAAATTGTTACCATGGCGACGATTTCGATTTTTAACCTACTCGAACTGTTCTTTGAACTGCGATATCTCGGTCATGCTACATCACAAATATAAAAACAAATGCTCCTTAAACTTTCTCTTGGATACTTTACCGATGTATATATACACATATGGTCTAGTGTTGTCCTTTCTTTTAAATTCTACAATGACTATAATTCTCTTCAGGCTAAATATGGAGTGTTCAATTCACCCGGATATATGAAGTTTCAATCAAATGAACAGCCGAGATTAATAATTTGAATTAACGACAATTTACAAACTAGAACGGGACACGATTTGGATTGAAACGTTACACGCATGGAAGATGCCTGCCTTTCTGCTATCATTAAAAACTGATTACTGATTACTGTCACGTCCGCTATCCAAGGTTATTCTTCCTGCGCATGTTAATACGCGTACATTTTGAAGACAAATATCTATAACTAAATGTGGCAGATGTCTTGGTAGGTAAATATAAATACAACGCTATAGAGCACGAGAATTAAAAACAAAGAAGTAACAACAGTTTGGTATATGTAAATGCTTAGGTCAGTTTCTTACCTGAGCTGTCTTCATCTCGCTTCGTGCGTTTAGACTGACACTGGTAAACAGCAGCCAAAATCACGACCACACATAGTACGCGCCAACGGGGCATTCCTGAAAATAATACATAACTCTCAAAGACAAAGTCCACCAATATCTATGTGAAAAAATGAAGTCAATTAGTCTAAAAAATGAAGGCCGGTTGGCTACAATATTTGCCGAGAAGAGAACACCTATGTAGACTTTGGCAATAAGATTTCTGTATACCTGGACATGCACCTGCCCCACAAAATTCCTAAGCCGTCTTTGACAATGCAGTCTGAACTGACAAAGTTCGAAGTCCTGGCGCACGACCATTTCTGTTAGTGCGATAGTGCATTAATTTGTCACGGATATGTCGAGGTGAGGTGACATCTTCCAGACTCAATGCACCCTCAACACCCTGAAATGCTACAGCCATTGTATAAGTAAAGTATTTTTGAGTTCTCAATCAGAATATATCAAATAGCATCATATTAGGTAGTTCAATATCAAAAGACTAAAGTCACTCCTTGTTAAGGTGAAAGACCATTCAAAATTAAAGTTGTAGTGAGTAAAAAGCGCATAAAAACTGCATCTGAAATTACCTTCACTGAATTTTTTAGATTTTATTCCAAGATATTAAACGCAGTGAAATGTTTTGATTGTATGGTAGGCTTATTGAACAGGCTGAATAACAAAGACGTCCTCATTGATGAATACTCATGCAGAACGTAGACATATAACAATCACAGACTATTTAGCAGCTAAAGTGTGACGTCACTGTGCTTCAGTCTGATCAATATGGTCTGTAAAGTCCGCCGTACTTTTGAACACTTCACTGCCTGCTTTTTCACTCATCAGAACTTCATTTTTGAGTGGCCTTTTACTTTAACAAAATATATAAAATATTTCGTTATACAATACATTAGATCAGGTAAAACAACAGGCGTCAGATGTTAATACGCATGCGTAATATGACCTAAGCCATTAAACCGCTTTAGTCGAGAATATAGTTCCATTTATTTTGTGTCAGGCCAAGAATGGTTCCAACACAGTTTTTAGTGCAATTTTAGTCCGACGTGAACACTTACTTTAATACAGATCTGATGCTGATCAACGTTAACTAATTTGAATCATGTAGTATGTGGTTGTAATGAGATAGTTGGGGATTATTATTTAGTATGTTTTTTCTGCACTTATATTACATGCAGGTGGATATAGTTTAAGAATAAAGCTATCATTTTAATTCCACAGCCAAATAAAGTAGCAAATTCTTCAGCCAATAGATTTTGCTACAGTTTTATACTAAATATTCAGACACGTGCTGTCCACAGGGTAATCCTAACCTGACAGTTTGAGTGATCAGCTCTCGCACTCTACAGTACATCTACAATCGTTTTTTTATGTTTACTGGTAATATACGATTCAGCCAAAACGCCGTCTTTCTATTATGAGTTAGTGCAGCATCAGTCAAGTGAAACGTTCATTCTTTGCTCGTGCAATTGTCGATGCGTCACATCATGCAAACACGCCTACCGAGCAGAACGTACCTGTTGGTTTAGCGAAGATTCTTACGTATAGGCCATACATGAACAATTGTTTGAATTTAACAGGTCTTCCAATATGCTGAAGAACAGAATTTCAGATAACTGTGATAGATGCAACTGACTGACTCACTAAAGAAGTGGAGAAAGACTTACCCGACGATTTACGCTAGCGTTGCTGTTGTTGTACCGCTTTGCTCTTCTCTCTCTCGAAAGATCGTTAGTTTGACGTTCTGCAGAAGGCCCCGACAGTTTGGATACTAGCACCACTTCTGTAACACAAAGCACATGGAATCTTCGTGTGAATGAAAATTTAACAGAGCAGCCATTGTATTCCGTATATCGAGTCAATTTGTCCGAGCAGCAGTACAGAGTAAATGTTTTTTAAAAACAAAATTAAAAATAGGTCTTGTTTAAGGTGATTTGCTCACGACAGACTTACAACACGTAGTTAGCACGAAATCTGATGATCGACTGCCGAAGGCGCTGGAAGCTTTCTATACACATTTGGCAGCACAGGACAAAGTCATTTTAACAACAGAACGTAGATATCCGCTTGTGTATTAACATTCATGAATGACCGTTCCTATCGTGCGAACTTAATAAAAGAGCTCAGAAGAAAGCATTCCGGGTAAGCATACCTGCCATTTACCTGACTCATGCAGCTGATCAAAGTATCGGCTTCACTGTCATGACACATGCAATTAAACCTGTCTTCCTGCAATTGTTTCCCGCTACACTAAACACACCCCATCATCCAGTCAGAATTTGTTTAAAGACTTAAAAATGCTTTAATATATGTGTTTCTTTTTGACTAGTTCAGCTGCTCGACACGTACATACTCACGATTCAAACATACTTGGGATAATCGGTGCAGAAAATGTAGCATTTTTAAATTCTGTGTTGTTGTGTTTATCTTAAAGAAGACAGTTACCCCTTTTTATTTAGATTTGCAAACTGTATCCTATGTAAGACATGAAAGGCTTGGTAATTTGAAGGCCCCAGTTGTGAAAAAAAGTAAAAAAAAAACTTTAAACTTTGTTAAATTTCAGTCAAAAAAGCTAATTTTCTTACATTAAATTTCATTCTTAAAAGTCAATCTTCTTATAGTACATTATGGTGAGATAAGTATTTAAGGAAAACGGTGGTAATATTAAGTCTATTATCTTTTCATTTTCTTTAGACTTAAATTTCCGAGTCTTCAAGGTTTAAACCACATACATGTATAAGTTTCAAAACATTTTTGAATATCCTAGCGCAGTAGGCAGACTTAGAATTTGCTTTCATTTAGCCTGGATACAATGCATTGAATGACATTTACTCATGTCTTAATTTTTTCACCGGTTTGTCCCACTAACAATAGGGAAAAATATTTAACAAAGTGATAAAACCAAAATCGAAAGTTGTGATAATGCTTCCTGCGTTAAATATAGGAGAGAGACGGCCACATATTTATAAGACTTGGGTAAGGTGCAAATGATACGACCTTACGAATGTAAGAATGTTGTTCAACACGGATTTGAACAATGGACACATAAAGTTTGCTCAGTATATCAAACTTCCTGAGCGAACGTGATCAAACTCTGCAAAACTTTATCTTGTGTTTCTTTTTTTCTTTTCATTAATTATTATTTTATATCTTGTAAATGATGATAGTGAAGTTAACGATGACGAGGAGGAGGATGACGTGGATGATAATAATGTTGCTATATTCGTGAGGAGGAAGAGAACAATGTAGACGATGATCAGTAATGATGAGGATAACGACACTGTTCCTTTTGATATTTTCAAAATGTTTAATAAAAAGTTAGAAATGAAAATATTTGGATTGAGCAAGGACGTATAACCCAATTGTAATCACAAAGTTATAAAACCAGAAAACCTGAATGACATCGTCGAGGACAAAAGTTGTAGCCCATCCCCTGATGTACCTGGCTCGCTGACAGACTGTCACAGCCAGGCGCCACCCTTGAGCCCGCAGAACAAAGATATCACAGTAGCGCTGACACTCCATTTGTCATCGCTAATTTTACAGGGCACGGCGAGTGGGCGCCATTCGTGGAAGAGGAACACACTTGATGCGTTTGTTGTAGCGATTAAATAGCTTGATGACATGTGGGTCTACATGGTGTTCAATTTAACTGCCACCAGGCAACATTATACACCTCTCTGTCTGTCTATCTGTCTGTGGGTCGGTCGGTCAAGTCGGGACAACCTATGTCTAAAAGAATGCCATCATCTATCTTACCCGCAACATAAACATTTTGCTTAAACACTACTTTTCCATACAAGCACACAAAAATGAAACAAGCTGCTAAGTACTTGTTTCCTTTATGTATACCCAAGGAACCAAGAGACTGCACCAAGTACACATCAGCTGAGCTACGTACATGTACATAGCTCAACACCTTTCTTACATATATACTAAAAGAAGCCACAGTTTGCTCAGGAAAGGTAGCACCATCTAACATAAGGGCTGTTTCTTGTGTATTTGTACACAGGCACAGGGTTTCAGAAAATGAACCGACATCTTTGTCGCCAGTATGGTGACGTTGTAACCTTAATATTTTAAATGACATAACTTGGCTCAGTGAGACAGACTGAGATGTCCTTATACCGAAACGATGAAACAGAACATATATCTGGGCCGCGGTCGCCACGAAATGGATGTAACATTTCCGATTTGGAGTATAAGACCGCAATTATCTGAAATCAGTACCCTTTTACCAGTTATGGTACATAGAATGTAATTCTATTTCTAAATAATAAGTTGGAGTATGATATCTTTTCCTGCTGCCAGTCGGCCATTTTTGGAGTGCGGGTACATGCTTGGCTTGAAAATAATGGAAATTATCTAACCTTTGCGCAGGTATGAGATTTACTGATAAAAGTTTTGGCCAAAAATCACAAAGTATCAGGTGATGATGAGGCTGCGAATAACCTCCCCTTTGGGTTGCTAGGCTCCACTACCAACCTCTGGCATAGGAAGTTCCAGATTTTGACGATCAAGATGAGTCAAGATTTTTATGGCGGCTTTCTCACAGGCTGGGTGAGGTAGTCACCAATGCTCACTGGACACGGAATGTTTGGGAATGACTTACAGAACATTGTAGAGGTTTGACGCTATCGATGCGGTCTTAGATTATCTATAGATTACGCATGCAGTTGGGTGCAAGATCTGACTGCGAATTGAAGAGTGATGGAGCACCAGGTGGATAACACCGACTGACAAACAAAATAGGTTGTTGATACGCTACAAAATGTCTGCTCTGTACTTTGCACTTCGTTAAAATTTGTCAGAAGTTTGCTTGTTAGGGATAGGAAGGAGGACTTTTTACTCCGGATTACTACCCACCCCCGTTACCAAGGTGACAAAGTGACGACCTCAATTCTAGCACAAGAGCTAAGGACTGGTGATTACGCTTAAGTGGTGGACATGTTTTATCCTGTAGAGAAATGCGCAAGTTGTCTGTTGTGGCGCGCCAAGGACATAGGGCTTATGTTTGGCCGGTTAAGTTAAGGAAAATCAATGCACCGATGACAACAAATGTGATATGATCGAGCTGACGGTTAATCAACCAACGAAAAAATCGAGATTCACAGCATTTACCTGTTGTTTTTAATACTAGGAATTTCATTAAGGGTACAGTTATAAATTTTATCAAGTTTCTCAAAATATGTAACAAAAATCTATATTTTCCCATTGATTTATCACTTTCTTTACTTACGAACTAATAGCCATGAATACCACTTTATGTATAAGGTAACGTGACATCAAAGTGTTATTAACCATAGACGGGGCTCGTACAAACAAGACATAACGTGAACCCTAGACACGGGCCTGTACAAACAAGACATAACGTGAACCCTAAACACGGGTTTGTACAAACAAGACATAACGTGAATGAAATATGATGTGATATATTACATTTGACATTTTACATTTTGCAAATGACATTTGATCTATGTTTGTATCAAGTGCTTGATTAAACAGCGTCAATCAGTCAAATATGAATGAAACATTCCATATCAGGTCAAAAAACTGACTGGCTGTTATGAATAAACGTGGGAAAATGATGTAGCCTTTTATCTCTTTTCACTGTCAAACGAATGTCTCTAACTGATTTTGATTGATTAGCCTTTGAGGTATTTCGGCAAAAACACTTGCGCGCCGTATATGTTTAAAAAATGTAGGGTGAAGACAGTTACACAGGTACGGGAAAAAACTCCGGTATGTGCTTCAACTTTTCTCTTATAAGATCAAAGTGACTTGCGTGATTATTGCAATCTGCGTGATTATTACGTTTTATCCTGCTGTTTAACACCTCTCGTGGTGGGTTTACACGGTTTGCGGTGAGCGGGGACTTGAGTTTACAAAGATGAAGAGACATCTAAGACTTGACAACGAAAAAGCAATTGGTTTGTGCATGAACGAACCCACGGGAGGCTTATGTGATGGGAATTTCACGCCGTATAAACTAAAGATTTTCTCAATCATTCGACGAAGGCTGTAAGTCAAATGGCCAAGCAAGACGGTTCGCGCAGAATGAATCCAAAAAATAAAAAATACATAAACTTCTGCAGGGAAATGAGAACATCCTCTGACATAGAGGAGCAGATGAATCGACCTGAGTTGGATCCAATCCATCGACCTACTTCGTCTCTCGCACATCGGCTCTACCGAATACAACACTTTGGACGATCGAGGCAGAGGAGAATCCGTTTGATGTTCATATAGTTTTAATATATGTAGTGGTATAAAGTTGATCCCTTTTTCAAAGCGGCTGGTAGGTCATATCATAGCGTAGAAGCCAATGGCGCCTTTACAGGGTTATCTAAAAGACTGTTTTGGAGAATGTTTTACGTATCCGACTGAAGACGGGTTTTTGCTTTGTGAAATCCAGCAGAGAAAAGGAAGTGAAACATTGTACCTTTCGTAACCTTGCAAACTTCCTGATCGAGAGTAGTGGAAAAACGTACTAAATGACTGACCTAGACCAGCGAAAAAAGTACAGAAACAATTAAAGCACAACATTCTCACGTGTATTTATAACTGTGGAAACGTAAAAGAGAGCAAAGAGTAAAGAGTAACGTAAATTTAAAGTTAAAGTAAATAAATACACAGTGTGAACGTAATAAACAAAGAGGAGAAAAGGTTAAGCCCATTACACGTCTTTAATGTAATGGGGAATAACATTGATTAATTGATTGATGGGAGTTCATTTTGCATGTATGTAAACGCCAATGCCTTTTAAAGTACAGAGTGGAAAAATCCCCAGCTGCCAGGACTTCTTGTCAGGCGTGTGACGTCATCACGTGACCGCAATAACATGCACGCCACCCACAATTCAGTCCTAAAAACGAAGATCTGGGTCAATATGTGTTGCTTACAATTACAGGTTAAACATAAAATATGTTGTTTAGCTAGTTATTGCAGTTGTTTATCCAATATCATGCCCAGTATTTAATTGCGCACAAAGTGTTCTGACGTGAAACAACATTGTGAACGAAAGACACCTTTAGACAGATCAGAGATCAGGAGAAATTCACCAGAAAAATATACTTTGAAATATACTGCTGTAATTGTTTCGTTACCGTTAATGGTGATTATGTGAATCTATTTCAGCCTACATGCATGAGGGTTGTAACTATTTCACCGCAAACTTTGTCCGTAAATGTTACGTTTGGGCGAGATTCCAACCCGAACTGAATTAGCCAGTATTTCCTTGCACTGCAAATGGACTGGTACCAGTTTACCAATAAATCGTTACCACAACGAGAATAGAGAGTAAAACCAGAATACCGACGACAGTGCCATAGCTGGGAATTGTCGCATTATCTCAACTCAGTAAGGGTTATATTCCAACTGTTCATGTAGGTGTTTAAGAAGTAAAGACTTACATACTCCTTAGCAGCATATCTTACACTGAATTAAGTAAAACGATAATGTAGTGGCGATACACGCAATATACTAGACGTCACTGGGGTAGAATTACTCGAAATGCTATGTTGTCATCACATGAAATACATACACAAACGTTTGTATTAAATAAGATCGTCATGGCAGTATGAACACGCTAAATCAAGGATCTTCACAAAAGCAATCCTTGGTATTTAAAAAACAAAACAACAACAAAACGTATTTCACAATATGCTATAGTTTGAGAGAACAAAGACCGCATTGGGGATCAGCCCAGAACTTACGACTTTAGAATCACATAATTTTCCTTTGCATTTTCCTGTCAGAGGAACACTTGGAATATTTTGTACAGAATCGCAGATGAAATTGGACGGTAAAATGAAAAATGAACAGAATTATTTTGATGTGATTATGATTGACGCTTAAGTCGTCTAGAGTTGTCCGTATTCCGAGTTATCTGTGCAAACATCTGTCATTTTGGCCCTGCCCGAATTTTAACGGCAAATACTTCTACATCCCCATACAAAGCTGTTGTAATCTTTATGTTCATCAGCCTTTGAACTAACAAATATGTTAAACTCTACTAAACCATGCTATTGACCAGTATACTCCTGATTTAATTGTCCACACAAAACATCGCCTGAGACGTTTGTCTAAAATACTATACAGAATGAATGTCAGTTTTGTTTCCCTCATACTCCATAGGAGATCAACAGTTGCTCCGTTAACCAGATTCCTGTGATTCATTGCAATGGGCCTCTCCACGTCTTCGCCTGGGGGGAATCGTGTCTCTCCGCTGGGCGTGTTCTAACAGCACACAATCGTACCCTGCGTGACCCCGTACGAAGGAAATCTCATACACCAGCTCCTGGGAGCGTCGGACAGGATTCTAGGTGTGTTAAACTGTGAAAGTTCAATCCAGGTAACAATACGTTACCTTTCATTAACCGGTGTTGCAGGCAGTGAATAGGTTGGCCATACTAGCCCTTAGGCCTTTTGATACGTTACACGATTCAGTAAATGCGAGTACGATACCATACAAACCTTCAAAAATATAAACGTGATCCAAAATTTCTGATTCCAAGGAACCCCTCCTTCCTCCTCCCTCCCCTAAAAAATCTGATGAATGTACACTTCGTACTTATCCTGACTATAATACGAAAGGTGTGCAACACATTTTAGTTAAGTCTATGTTCACATGATAAAAAGTACGTCATTCATTCAAAGAAACTCCAGAACTAAACCTATACAGGTATAAGTTACAACAGACATTTGAATCTGTATGAATAAATGCGTCCTGGAAAAAATTATTATCATTTAAAGTTACAGGTAAAATGTTCACTGTGATTTATAACATGTACCAGAATATTAAGTTCCGTGTTTGGCAGAATGACGTGATGTCCAATTTTTTGCCTGTAGCAAAGGTGTAAGACAAGGGGAAAGTCTATCGCCTATTCTTTTCTCTCCTTTCATGAATGACCTTGAAGAGTTTTTAATTGGTAAAAAATGTACTGGCGTTGTTGTAAAAAAAACTGTCATGATAAACTTGTTCCTTTTTTTTACATATATTGGTTGTTCTTTATACTGATGATACAGTTGTAGTTTCTGAGAATTCAAATGACCTCTAGAAAACTTTAAATGCACTTGTTTCCCATTACAACTTGTGGAAGTTGAAGATTAATGTACAGAAAACAAAATTATCATATTAATATTGTACACCTAACATACCACAGCTGTGGTCTGAGGAAATGAAAGTGATTGGATTCAACTGAATTCAGCTGACATTTGTAGGGATTATACTACAAACGGTTAGGATATTCTAAAAATATAAACATCAGATGCCTATGCCTTATATATAGGGCATATATTAATTTTATATTAATGGATTCAAGAGTGACATGCACCTAAGTATTTAACTGATTGGTTTTGTGAACAATTATTTATATTATGAGATTTCTTTCAGAGATTCGTTTTTTCGCACCAAGAAAAGCTACTCTTAGCCACAGAGAATCATAACATCTATCTATCGACTTAACCCCTGTTCTGCAAACTGCCACACGGGTTTAAATAGTCTATCTCATCTTCATTTATTGTTAGTAATGGGTGATTACGGCCTACAGGTTATCAGGTGCATGAATCCGTAAACGTGAAAAGAATTTCACACATCTAATGTGGTGATATACAAAAATTAATGACCAATCTCAGGTGTGCAAATGGTACGCGTTTACGTCATGATTTAGTTGTGCCACTAAATTTCGAAAAACTAAACCTTTCCGGGGTCACCAAATGAAAACCATAACTTCGTCTGTCTATCGCATTGTCACGTTGCCTTGTTTCTAAACAGGTTACATGCATCTTACCTGCGGAAAACACAAATTATTCCGAAACTATGTCCCCGAAAATCTCTGCCTTTATCACCTAGATGTTACACCATTTCGTTAGACCCCAGAGAATAACACCGCAGATGAGAATGTCAGTCTTAACTCCCCACTGCCTTTCAGATAGTCTTTGTGGCCCTAGTACCAGTTCTTGTTTTTCGACATCATCATTTCAGTTGCTTAGTGGATCGGATTTTCTCCGCGTTTTGTCGGAACGAGTCTGTCAACTCTGATCTATTTTCGTCTCCGGCTCTGTTTTCCGAGAGGTCTAATTTATCCTGTACATATGTTTTACCTGAGATTCCCCTTGTAGTCAGATTTAATCAACGCCTCAGGTGTTACTATCAAATGCTTTTGCCTTACTTTTCAATAACTGTTAACTTGTTTTCCTTAGTCGATTGATGATAATTTATACTCCTGATAAGAGATTTGCAGGTTATGGTTATAAAGGTTTCATTATGTTAAGATATATTTTGTATCGTACTGTATTAAAAGCACATACTTCAATGAAAGCCGTTATCATCACTTGCAAAGTGCTCAGGCAGTGAAATAGTTTTTATCATTTAGCAGCTCAGCAACCTCAATGGAATTACGACATCATGCGGCCATGCAGACGAAAAGTGAGTCGGTCAGTGATTTCATATTTGTTTTTCTGTCTGTCAGCAGGCCAATGGTCATTCTGTCTGTCAGCAGGCCAGTGGTCATTCACTTAGTCAATGAATCAGTTTTGTCAGTCTGTCTGTTAGTCGATGTTGGTCAATCAGTTAGTATATAAGTTTGTCAATGTGGTTCTGCCATTTGCAATGCCAGTAAGTTTGGTCAGTATTATGGTCAGGCTGTAATTATGAAGTCTGCGTGTCTTTTAATCAACGTTACGTCAGTTAGTTATTCATTGTTGTTTATCGCGATACTCAAAACTTTTTCAATTATACGATGGCGGTCCCCTATATGAGGTAAACCACCGGACTGCATAGTGAGGAACATTCCTTCATCACATTACGCACAGATATGCACATTACATAGATGTAACCCAAGTGGTCTTCGGCGAATATTAGACTGCACGAACGCCTCACGTATGTCGTCGACCGTGACCAGGGACCCATAGGCCGTGACAGCGTGGGACTCTACATATTCCCTACTTAAACAGGGGAGAGAAGGGGCGGGTGGGAGAAAACCACGAAGGAAATCCTAAAGAGTCGATATAAAGTAGACGATAAAAGTTGTCATAAAAAGCGAAAAAGACTACGAAGTTTTATTACGGTTGTTTTTCATGATTTAAGTGACTGGTGTGTTTATAATAACTGGTGGATAAATTGCCACATATAAATATCAGAATCACCCAAATTATTTACCGGTTGAGGTAAAGTCAGTCCCCATGCAGTGATTTTTTGCACCATGTTTACTTGTTGCACTGCGTTTTCACTGTTAATGTTGCATCTTATTTACTTATTTATTTATTCATTTATTTATTTAATGGATCCAACTTTAACCCCGTACTCTAGATACTTTTCCGTTTATGTTCTGGCTGTCAGTGTGCAACGGATGGGTATCTGTCGTTTTCGTTTCGAATCACTTCTCTCACAACGTGAAATCGTTTTGTATCCATGGTAGAGGAGAGTTCCTGGGTCACGTCACTCCGGGTAGCTAACATGGCAAAGCGAAGTCACCAACTGAGTGGCTGGGTATGGTGACAACCATTTGCTATTTATTCTGTTTACAAAGGTTACACAATTTTTAGAAATATTTCGAGAACACCTCTGCAAAATATCTTCGGGAGTTAATGTGAATTTAGTGTTTGACGTTCTGTTTTCTTCAGTCATTATTACCGTAAAAACAGTATAAGTTTAATCGGTCTTATTGTGGGCGATAATTCATGTCAGGTCATGCCTAGCTATGAAAGAAAATATTATTCCACAAGGCGTGAGTACAAAAAATAGGTATAAATCTGATATGAGATTTCAAAATGCCAATTTAAGCCAGACTGACAAATAACCAAGATTTGTGTCAGGATTCCCTGGTACTTGAAGTTCTTCCCTCTTATCCATTTCATCGTGTTCCACGAGCACTGATAAGAACTTCACCGAGGATTACATATAATCGATCTATGTTTATTTGCGAGCAGAGCCAGAAGAACTTTATTATTAACGTGTGCTTAAACCTACAGTCATCTTCAGTTATATAACGATGAGGAGTCGTTAGAATGTATATATGTTGTATGTTATTGGGGCCGGGCGAGTCCATGCCGCTAAAGTGTTGCCTCCACAGGAGCATCATGCCGAAAACACCAGACATGACGCCCCACCCATAGTCACATTATACCGACATCGGGTCTAACCTCTCAGGGCTGAGCGCCATGCGAGGCAGGCATCGGCCAGGACGCTGACCGAGGCGGTCGTACAGCTTTCACATGAGTCATAATTCCAATGTCGCTATATAAATACGTCATGTTACTCACACTGTTCACCTCTGGGTCTACTAATGCAAAATCGGTAATAGTATCTGAGGAACTGACCAAGTACTGGTCAGCCCATAGTACCCAGCAATAGCATCTGAGGAACAGGCCATGTACTGGACAGTCCGTAGTACCCAGCAATAGAATCAGTGGAACAGGCCAAGTACTGATCAGTCAGTAGTACCCAGCAATAGCATCAGAGGAGCAGGCCATGTACTGGTCATTCCGTGGTTTCCAATAATCATGGGAACAAAGTAACTGCTGGTCAGCTCATGGTTGCAAGCAATAGCATCAGGCGAACAGGCCAAGTACTCGTCAATCCGTGGTTGCCAGCAATAGCATCAGGCGAACAGGCCAAGTACCCGTCAGTCCGTAGTATCCAGCAACAGCATGAAAGAAACAGGGTAAGTACTGGTCAGTCCGTGGTACCCAACAGTAACATCAGAGGAAGAGGACTGGGAAGAAGAAATGCAAGCCAAATCTCGCACCGGTTTGTGACATCCGGACGAATCTACCTGTTGAGGTCGACTTATCATTCCGCTCATCACTTTGCTTAATTCTTTCTCCCTCGCTGTATATGATGGCTTGATTCATGCCCTTCACCCATCAGATGGCTTGTTCGAATCCAGAACTAGCCAGATATGCTGCAGTTTTAAGTCATGATATTTGGCAGAGACAGACTCAGCGAAGCTCGCCGGTTTACCTCAGACACCGTGGTTTCCTAGTGTACCCCGGCCACTCCAGTTCTCTCCCTCCATACACATGGCCATCGTGATATGAGAGAAATATTCTTGAATATGGAATTTGACACCAATATATAATCAAGCAATCAGCTCAAGTGTTCAAATGAGATTCAGATTCATTGTGGTTCAATGTAGGTACATCTAAGTACAGTAAGGCAATCCAAAAACCAGAAGAAAATGGAGAGTGGCTAATTCAATACTTGTGCAATTAATTTATTCGCATAAGGTTTTGATCTATCCTCACTTGCACGAAGCCTACCGTGGCAACCCGCACTGCAGCCATGGTTGTTACGTGCTCGTAACGTTAATATGGCTTCATGCAAGTGGACCCTGAAAATATAGCCCCTTGTTCTCTGTCCGTTAGAGGGACCCCATTACGAACAGTGGGCTAGAGGGTGGTGCAATATCGATAGAGACACAGGAATTTCAAGGAACTTGTGGATGGTAGAAATAGGAATGAATGGAGCAAACCAACGCCCATCTTCAGACCTCCGGATTTAAGCATATTATTCAAGAATAGTTCACATAAGCGATAGCGACCATTATTATGGTGTGAGAAAACTGGTGGAATCCACTACCAAGGGTTACGTAAGACCGGAGAGCATGGGGTGGCTTGAACTTACAGCGATTGATAAGAGCCCTTGGAGTCATTGTCCTGCGTTAGCGCGCTAGCAATCATACAAGAAGATACAATGCTAAGAAACACATCCCGTACAGTGCCGGGCGTTTTATTTGATGAAAACACACTCTACAGGTTTAATTTAATGATACGGAGAGAGTAATAATGGTGTGAAAAACACTTACGCTGATGAAAAACATATACTTTGGAATGACTTGCGATTTACTTATAGCTTTTTTGGCCTACAGAGACATACTTGTCCTGGGAGAAAGTCGTCTGTGTGCATTCACTATCGAGCTAAGTCTTTCCATAATAAATATCTTGAATTTTACGTTAATTTAATAGCTATGGTATGTAATCCCGGTAAACCTCAGATAAAAATGAAATCTATATGAATTAGGTATACAGCTCAAACTCCAAGGAAACATATTGCGCGACAAGTTATTTTCACTATAATCGACTGACCTACATACACACATATCGTCAGCTGTACAGCAAAAATGTGATTGATATAGTGCGATTTTGTGAACGAACAAATCATTCGCCTGTAATTAATTAATTTATACATTATGTACAGTTGTTTCAAACAATGGTTCTTTAAGGGACTAGAATGGTTACAGAGGAGAAAAGCCCTGGAGATCAGCCACACAAGTAGGTCCGTTTACACCAGACACTTGTATATGTAAAGCTGCAAAAAGATTGAGAGAAAAATATCATTAGACATTTGACTAGATTCCAAAACTGGGTTACTGACTGGCCAGGCCACAGGAGACTGTACGTGTATAATGCGTTAACTGAGACTGTATTTTTCACTGTACAAAAGAAAAATAACTTTTACACGGGCTGGTTTATATGCAACTTGCTCGTCTTAGCGGTTGAAATGAATTATGCAAAACTAGAAGCAGACAAGCGTTAGCAAAAGGATGTACATGTAAACTGAGAGTATATTTCTGTCAAATTTACATTTATGTACAGCACACATCCGTTACGTGTAAGTTACGTTTCTATCTTGTCATGTGAAATTCTTACAAAACGTTGCCATGGAAACTTACCTCATCCATGTATCCGGTGAAGCGGTCGTATTCTTTGCAGCCCACACCAAGCTGAATTGCAGCCTTCACGATTTCGATGCGACCTGAAAAAGATAGAACAGATTATTATTACTTGTCCAACTTGCTTGCCTGCCTGTAACTAGATAAATGATGATGACTTTATTTAACGCTGATGTATTAAATCTCCATTCCTGTGCTACAAAAAGGGGTACATGGTTAAATCTGTATGATTGATCAGAGAATTAACTACCATATATGGAGTTGGGTGTCATCACAGAGTTGATCATTAACTGAGATATTTTTGGGGAACTACAAGGTTCAATCCTGCATCAGTAATTTTTCTTACCTGCCACCTGAACATGGGTTACCTCCCCATCGACCACAACGGTGAGGTGCTCTCCATTGTATATGTACTGGACCTGTTTCCATGAGGCTTTCTGTAAAACGAAAGACAGACCGATTGTATATGAAATAATACAGAATAAAACATCACATTAATTATCTTGTTATTCCTCTATATGTGAAATTTTTACTAGTGTGCATTAAAAACAATACCATAAAAGAAAGGAAAACATTATCTCTTTTTTCGACGACAAAATGTACAGTAGGGCAAGAAAATTCCGTGCCATATACATTAGAAAGATGTGGAGAATTATTGAAAAATGCACACTGGATAAAGATATCGCGAAATATCTAGAATTATTATTATTATTATTATTATTACATTACATTATTACATATATACATAATCGATAAGCATACAATATGTATACATCGTATACCTTAAGATATGCATATTTAGATACATTCAGGATTTACTGATTAACATCTGTGTTTATGTTAGAACAAGTGTTGCTCATACAGTGCATAGCACATCAGAATCGAAATGTATGATTTTACATCTAGCAAATTTGACGTAAAGCAATGGGCTGGTACACTGGTGAACTGTAAGGAAACATGCCGGGCAACAAGTTACTCACGTTATTCTGCACGGTTCCTATTTTGGTCCCGTTCAGAACGGTTCTAATTTTGCCTTCGGTTTCTGAAGCCGCCCTGTTGAAGGAGACTGCCACAGAGCAGTGGGACTTGCAGCCGCTGTTGCTGATCAGGGCCTCGGATTTGGGCGTTGCCCCGGAAATATCTAGCTCCTGGTAACGGAAGGTAATCATGAACTTCTCGCCCAGGTCATCGTTGGCAAACGCTGGGACGATGGCTGAAGAGAAGCCATCGAAATAAGCAACACCTGCTCCAATGGCCCCTGGGACATTGTTCAAGATCTGAACACCGCTGTTGCCCACGTAAGCGCGTGAAGGTGACTGGTCGTTCAAGTCGTGGTCAAAAGGTAAATACAGAGCTGGGTGACAGGCTGGAAGGTAACAATAGAGACGTATACTGATAGTGTCAGGCAGATTTCGAACCTTGAACACGTTTCAAAATTTCAAAGCCTTTCAGGACAATGGCGATATGGACAAAAACAGTCACTTTTAAGGATTTTGAAGATTACATTACACCTGGAGATCTGCACTTAATTAAAACTGTAACAGAAGCTCACTTAGAATGATGCAGAGACAATTTCAATGTACTGTAGCATCCAGATCGCTGCCATCTCATTCTCTGTTATAACTTACTATGGGTGGGGATTTCGTACGGAAGGAATATGCTGCAATCACAGGTGAGCTCATCAAAGCCAGTCCCCGGAGCGCAGTCTCTCAGTAACGTCTCAGAACCTTCCAAGTGTTCATAATACTGGCTGGCCTTGGGACCTGGTATCCGGTTGCAGGCACCTATAAGTATACAAAGCAATTGTTATTTTCTTGATTAACACATGAACAAATGGAAGCATGGCTCAAATGGAATACTTCATTTGGATCATTTGAAGTTATCTCTGCTTATCGCCCTCACCAACGCGAGCAATAATATTTTTCTTCGGTTTTAGCATATTTCATGTTACATTCCCGTAAAGTTCAGGAAAGGGAGCATAGTGCTTTAGAGCGAGATTTGCCAGTTATTACACAGACTAGTTTTCATTTACTTATTTACTCACCTGATTATTGACTCGAATTTACCTGTCAATCTTTACGTTTCGAAGAAAACTTTCGCTTAGATGCACTGTTTGACTTTGCATATGCCGTATTCGGACTTATTATTGCGCTATACTCCAAGATTGTTTTACCTTGATCGTTGATGACGTGGGGTGGGCAGACGTCTTGGCACGAGGAGTCGGGCACACAGCCCACGTCCTGGACGAAGGCGTGACCCTCAGGACAGCAGTGGGCATAGGTCGGTCTGTCGTTGTAACATGCCCAGTAGGCGGCGCAATTCCCGGAATACACGTAGCTGGTGGACCCACCTTGGCAAAGAACTGTTACGAAACACAATTCAGATTCATGTCGGTTAGATTTTGCGTTAAACAAAGTCTTGCAAAGTCAATATTTAAATTTTTCTTTTCTTTACTTTCACTATTAATGTATATCTGCGATCTTAAGAAATTTAACTGCATTTCAACTGCTAGGATCATCAAGTGTATAGTAGTACAGGAAAGAAATTCAGTTTAAACATTTCTTGTAGTTTTTGAACGGGAGATGCACATGATTACTGTACATAAGTTATCTGAAGCGGTCTGCTAAACGCTATAGAACAGTTTCCATATAAACTATTAAATCCATTCTTTACAAACTGCTTAACCACACCCCCTTAGAGAAAAGGGGGGTAACTCGAAGAAGACCATGCATGTTTTTCTAAGATAATTCGCAGGGCGTGATGTCCTGAATTTCTATGCTCATAGCTGCAGTTTCATGAGCCAAGGCGACGTAGGACTTTCTGTGTGCCCCAGGCGAATTATTTAATTAAAGAAAATATGGACACAGAAGTAAACCTCTTACCCTGGGGACAGGAGGGGACATCCTTCGGTTCCATGCAGGTCAGTGCGGCCTGGTTCCAGAACAGACCGAATCCACACTGTTTCAGAACAGGCACCAGGGCACCGTGGACGGTGTGGCACTGATAGAACAGGTTGCAGTCGGTTTCGTGAGAGTTGTAACCGACACCATTGTAGTAGGTACAGTCATCGCATGGGTCTGTGAGGGAGAGAGACAAGACGGTGTTGGGATTAGTCAAGGGACTGACTGGGCAACGCCTAAGGCGGTGCTTCTTTCATTATGATATCATTTTACGCGAGGCTACGATGTCATCTGCCGCCAAATTTCAGTCGCAGGGTTTAGTTTGCCAATTTCTCCATACTCCGACAGGCCTTTCATTAAATAATCAACATGAATCTTCACATGACCCTCCATAGTTTGTCATAAGCTGTATTCACACAATAATGGCGAGTTAACGGCTCATATAAAGGATAAAACAAACACAACTTACTGTACACTGGTGTTGTTGTCGTTGTTGTTGTGGTGGTGGTCGTCGTCGTGGTTGTGGTTGTTGTAGTCGTAGTGGCTGAAAAGAGAAGGCGGTTGTTTCATGTATAATTTTTAATGTGATTTTTCATGCACAACTGTGTAGAAAATTCAATAATGTCACACGCGGATGCGCAATTAACCTCGGAACCAACCCAATTTTCACTTAATTTATCCATGGGAGACTTCGTGGTTTTCTAAAATAATACGAATCTTTTGTCTAAATTATATTGTTAACAAAAACAGCAAACAAATCCCATGTAAGGAAAATCACCCAGAAAATAACAGCAATCGTGGAATCCGGACTCATTTATTATGTTCCTAAGAACAAGTTAGGTACATCCTTGAACTTTCATCGTTTTAACCTCAAAGTTCGCCCTTTGAATTTTCAGAGATCCCATCTACACTAACCTCAGCCCGCTCCAAAAAAAATGCACCTATTATATGGGAGAGTTACACCAAGAGAGACAATGCTTACTTGGGCAGACAGTGGTGGCGATGTCCAGTGCGAGCTGTGTGAGGGCGTTGAAATCTGGGACGATGAAGACAAGGTCGGACCGGGAAGCGATGCTGTTCATCTCATCCGAGTTGATCTGAGATCCGATGCCCACAGCAATCATGAGAATGCCATTAGCACGAGCAATGGCTGCGGAGGAAATCGTTTGGTCTGGGAACTTGGAACGGCCGTCTGTAAGAAGAATTGCGATTCGCTGGACGCTGTCGCGACCGTAACTGTTAAAGGAACTTGTCATACGCTGGAGTGCTAAGTGGGTTAAGGTGCCGTCCCTGTCATGGTTTAGCTGATTGACGGCGTTGCGGAGCGCGGCCTTTGTGGTGATGGCTCCCAGATTGATCTCTTGGAGGTTCTGACTGAAGACGATGACACCAACGGAGAAACCGTCAGTTTTGCTCAGCATCAAACCGTCAACAACGTTGTTGACGAAATCCAGCTCTTGTTGAAAGTTTTGTCGCGACATGCTGTCAGAGGCGTCTACGATGAAATATAGGTCTGCCAGTTTACGACAGTCGGCTGAAACACAAATAACAAAGAGTTGTGATAGCTGAAGCAATGATGAAGCATATCGTCCTCTCTGGTAATCATATTTGGGAAAACGCGGTATATCCGTCTGTGTGAGGGAAGAATTTCAAGACCACTGAACAGGAAACAAGAATAAATAATTCAGAATCTTCCATAAAGTGCTCCATTAATTTCATGGTGTATACTGTTTATTAATAATACTTCATCATAAATGATATAACATGTATCGTTGCACTGCTTTATGTAAATAAAAACGATTTCTTGGGTTCTGGGTGGATGGTTACGCGATTTAAAACACTTTCTCTGTTTCAACAAACATTGACCGATATCCTTTATATGTTAGAGGCCAACACCTGTGGACGTGTATTCAAACGCTACAGAAAACACCTTAGCATATCACCTGGAGCAGTGGCGTGTAATTCAAGTTGGGCGATGCCCAAGGGCATTGGGTTGCTCCACGTGTAACTTACACGAATTGATTAGATTATAACAACTTCAGCCGGTATTAGAAGCACGCTTTTCATGACAAACTCTGCGTTTGCTATACGAAGCCTGACAAATTAAAGCATTTTCCCTGCAATTGTTTATGTTGAATCGAGCGTTATTAAGAAAATTCTGTTAATGGGTATTTTTACATGTAAACTTTAAAACGCTTGGTTAATGAACAGTTTACTTGCATAAAACTCCTCTCAGTGTCTCCACTTTTACAGTGACATAGGTCTAGAACAATAGTGGTCATGAATTCAGTGGTACTTTTCTGACATGGCGGCTGTGTAGTTCCTAAATGGTGGAAACAGGAGACCGCGGACAAGCATTGCAAAATTCACGTAAACCGGCATGAGATGAATTCGAACGACCCGCAACCGACAATGATTTGAACGTTTTAGTGAACTTATTGGAACTCTATGTTCAGCTTCCCCCGGAAAATACTGATCCCTTACATTTTCTCTGGATAATAACGAGTTAGCTAGACAAAGTTTTGAGTATATCTATATTAATTGCAAGTTTTTATCAGGTCAGAAATTTTTTACTTAACGATTTAGTTAACACTGCAGGGCTAAAATATCCGAATTGTAAACGTCATCCAATTTTGACACGACTTCTCTTGTGTATAATATTACAGCTAGTCCGACAGGTGAGAAACCAGCAGACCAGTTTTACCTTTCCTCTATACGTGAGATGGAAATAAATGAATACGACAGAAATTGCCGAGTATCAAGTTCCGGGAGAAAAATAACGAACTGAGGTTCACTAGATTTATATACCTGCCGGCTTTCTTCTCCTCACGTGTCCTAAGTCAGCCTTCAATTCATTGCAAACATTTTAAAGATTTTTTTCTCAAAAGATGGCAGCCACTTTTCTGGGTGGAGGGCACTTAAGGCCTTTGGCGATTTTCTGACCAGCTTACGACGTACGAGGCATAGATACACACGTGGTCTTCAACGAAAGCAAGACTGCGAAATTGACCCCAAGTTAACCTCACTATCACCAAAGTCTATCGAGCACTGAGTAACGGCAGAAGGCAGAAATTCCCTGTGTTGTTGTTCAATAGTACAAATGTCTACAGTTCTGTAGTAAAAGCCTCCCTATTAGGGATACTTACCATCGGCACCAGTTGCTATGGCAATGTGAGCCATTAATAATACGATCGCAAAAAACTGCATCTTGGTATATTGTTTCGGTTTTATCCTGAATTGGGGAATTTTCTGCAACAAAACGGAACAAATTAGTCCGTTCTCTACATGACATGACATATTGTTATATGACCTGAAGTTTTGTTTCAATCTCTATGATTAATATTTATTACCTTCATTAAACATTTGGCTGACGATTATGCCGTTCATTTCTGCTAGCAGTATTGCAGAAATTGCAGTATTCATTAAATTAGATAAACATAATTTTAATAAGCATAATTTAACTCCAAACTCCGGTCAATTATATTGAATATAGTAACGCAATTAATTAGAACCATAGCTTAGCAAAAGTACTAAATTGTAGAAAAAAAGTTCTATCGCTTTAAACAGGTGTTAATTAAAGCTTTTTGAACCCCCCCCCCCCCCAAAAAAATAAATAAATAAATTAGCCCGGCAAAATACTCTAGACAGCGAACATTTGTCTAAGGGAACAGGTTCCTCACCTATGTATTTGTCACTGATAAGATCACCGGCCAGGTAAAAGCTCCTCTCTCTGGTTCTTCTTCTCTCTCTCTCTTGATCAGGAGATGGTCGCTGATGTGTCTCTCTGTCCACTATATGTGGATCATCTGCCCCAACGGTTGGAGGTGTCGTCTTTTATAGGAATGTTCCTCCCTCTCCTCCCAACAGGAACATCTGCTCTCGATCGGCTTTCTGTTTCAGCTCATTTCCGCCCGAGGCGATAACCCTTCGACATTCGGGATGACAGTTAATGTTAAAAATATAAACAAAATCCTCCTCTTCAGAATTAGATCTCGCCAGTAACTGTGGTATGTCTATATTAGGACAAGCTCAGATTTTTTCTCAATGTACATCAGAAGGCGTTGTCAAACACAAATTCATGCAGTTCTTGACATCCAATCGGAATCCCGCTGAGCGGGTCATGCACCGAGTCCATAGCATGACGTCAGAGATTCTTGAAACTCCAAAACTCTGTTTTCATGTGAAATCTGTGTTTTATGTTGTCACACCCTATTTCTCGAATCTAAAACCTGTAATGTTTGTCACGAATTTACGAAACCAGAATTAATCTAAAATCAGAATTAATCAGTCGCGAATACAGCCTATTTTTCTTCCCGGTTGTAATACACACACGTTTGTACTGTGGAGTGCAGTTTTAGATGTCCTGGTATTAATCCAGTGCAAATAATTTATCCTCTTTTTTCCTTAGTCAATGAAATTGTATAGAAGGCGTTACTCCCATAGCGCCATTACGAATCTATTACTGATTTACTGCCAGGGCTGTGAAGATGTACTTTGTGCACCGGGCATACATCTCAGTTTCACGTAGCACGTTCCGTATTGTGTTATTTATTTCAACTATGCATCTACAAGTCTATAATATTATGTCGGTTTAATAGCAAATGCCAAGGAGTTAATGAAAATGTGGATGAAATTGGTGCACACAACATGTTGTCTTTATTTACAGACCTACTTACACGCATATATATTCATATGAAGAAGTCAACCGGATCGTCAACGCTTCATCTATGCACAGATGCCGCTGGCTTCAAAGACAGCTCCTATTTTAGGAAATATAGCGATTAGTCCGTGTGTCACCAGTGTGTGACGTAGAGGTCACTATTGTCCGAGTAGTCAGCCCCAACCGCGTAAAGCGCACACTGGTATCCTTTCTTAAAAGAATTTATAAATTACAGCAAAGTGTATTTAGTTAACATAACAAGTACAATGTGGATTTTATTTTAAATATGTTTTCTAAAATAGAGATGACAATATAGCAGAGCCATCTGTGTTTTAAAACATCGGTAAAATAACTGAAAAGTGAATGACGAGTCTAAATGACAGGTGGCCTCTCGTCGGCTTTTTGGGCCATTGGTAGCTTTTACATCGAATTGGCTGAAATTCCTAACCTGGGTAAACATACATGAACACCAATACAAAAATACGGCATTCACATGGAATACACTATTTAGAAAAGGACTTTACTGTGATCAAAGATTTTACCCGCAAAGAAGTCTTGTACAGAACAAACCTTGGCATCTTCTTCTCTATCATTTTATGGTGACAAAAAAATTATGTTCATGTTTCATAAAATGTAGCATTTATATACTGACTGAAAATCTTCTCTTGGTGGGGAACGTTGAATATATTAACAAACATGCTAAAACTGAAAAGCATGGTTAATGTGTATGAAAGAACATTCTTTCAAAGTCATTTCGAAAAGACTATAATTAATTATAAACCGTTTGTGAATTGCTCAAAATGTTAACTCATAATTTCTATTTTAATAGTGCAGGAATGAATGACTCTGCTTTCTGATTCATATACTGGGGGGACAATGATAAGTACATGCTGGTTACTTCGCAAGCGCATTGTCTCCGCTCATATAATAGTGACTGCGGTACAAGCTGAACTAATGCTTTCGGACGTCTGTGTCAAGTATGATTTATTAAATCAGACTTAACTTCAGTCTCATTTTATACATGTTAAATTAACCCTTCTCTTTGTAGTCTATTGATACATTCTTGTGCACTGGTGAAACGATCAGTGAGGCTTTCGGTGCATTACTGCTTCTCCGAATCTATGTTCAGGTCATGCTTTTAGACAATCCCATTTTATCCGCCATCGCTCGAGGCCAGGATAAAACACCGTAAGGAAGAATGCTAATCGAGTGCGCCCACGAGGATACGTTGTTTAAAACGAGATGGAAACACACGAGAATGGTGTGATTCTACTACTTAAAAAACAGAAAAAACAATTCATAGCATATTTGATATTATTTCTTACCCATGCAGTATCGTGAGTACGAGAGTGGAAAGTTACGAAATACTGATTCCACAATCTCCTCGTAAGTCATAAGATTATGCAAGTTAAGCTTACACAATTTGATCTGTGTATTCATCACATTCCAACACTAACTACACATCAAATGTAAAACAGGCCTGGATGACTGTAATCCTACTTTAATAGTCTGTATGATTTGACAACTGACTGTACAACGGCTGTTTTCTTTCCGATCATTCTGTTTGAAATAAAATTAAAAAAAAACAACTGGACTATCCAGTTGTTGCGAGATGCCGAAGTCGGACATTTAACCACATATCTGAATAAAAACTGTGATTAACTACTCAATAAAAAATTACGTTTTGCCATTGATACTCAGAGGAACAAATGTTTATTCATTGTCACAGAATGGGTATTATTTAGTTACTGTAGTTTTTGAGTGGCTTCGCTGAAAACGTGAATTATAGCATCAATGAATTGCCTCACCGCGACATTGGCTTTCATATACATACAGAGGATAAACTCTGACGGTTTAGTAAACTGGGCAGATGTTGTTTGCACGATGTCTTGTTGTCTTCGTGTATATATCCGTAATATGTTAACAATAATTATTACTCAGCTTTTCAGTCATCAAATAGGTGTAGCACAATATCCTGTCCAGATTCTAAAGCAGGAATGAGACTTTCTATATTTAAACTTAATTTTACATCCTTTTGAAATAGTTTACATTTTTACGCAATATTTTTAATTCATTTGTGCATTTCTTTGATATGTATACGCTGTGGGTTATGTGTTTTAGGATATATATGGCTCACACGTGTTAACGACCTTAATTTGTGTTATCACGACCGGAAATTGTCTGATGAACAAGCTGAAATTGTTCTATCAACGAGCTGAAATTGTCTGATGAACAAGTGTCTTCTCAACGAGATGAAATTGTCTTATAATGCCCAGACATCCGAAACAACAGAGATTCAAAACACAGAAACAGGGACTCGAGAATTTTATATGGCAGTGCAATTTTCTCACTCCTATCAGTTTCCTCGCACGGATTGCAGCTGGTATGCAATATTTCTACCTTGCCCGTCGAATTTTCCGCTGCATTCGGTCTCTTTCTTATTGGAGTATTTGTTGTTACTTTTATGCTTTCTTTTTCGGCTGATTCAATAAAAATATAACCAAGAATCGATCCTTTGTAGCATTCTGCTACATGATATTAATCTTTATAAATCTGAATCTAAAACCGGTTGTCGCTTCCACTGTCTAACGCAGAAATTCTGTCCGAAGGCTGTATGGATAACAACATCCCTTCGATGTTTATTACTTAATGAGTACATTCCTTTATCATAGAAAACTGCTACAACTGCTACATTCGCATGGTAAATCCCCATTGTAACAAGATGGCTGCTTGCCAAGAAGACATGAAATGAATTCAAGAGATGCTTGCCTACAAACACTGAAACTCCTTAAAGCAAATTTATTTAGGGTATTTATTTACACATTTCACAAGGCATGTCCGGGTTCGAACTGCGGCATTAGAGCTATTTAGAGTGAAGTGCGCGGTGTTCACACATTTAGACGATAATGGGAGTATTAATTGGATTGCAATGCTGTGGAAAATCCCGTGTCTGTGTACTGACAATTTGCAAATCATTAGTCAGGTACATCTTATTATAGCACATGCCAGATATTTGTTTACTCACGTAATTTGTTCAGTCATACTGACGTCCTTTAATAATCTACCCAGATGAGACCCATTTCACCCAGGTAAACACCTTTTCACTCCTGTGAGAACTGTCTTCACAAAGGTGAAATCATTTTCACTAAGGCGAGAACTGTTTTCGCGAACGTGAAATACTTTTCACCCAGGTGGAAATCGACGAGACACTTACAAACTGAAGAGAAAAGAAAACTGTCGTAGGAGCCACCGTACATTTGAGAACAGTGAAGAACAGTTTTAGAAATTTTACCTGCACCACTAAAACTTTACACCGTCGGAACTTTAGTCTCACTTTTCTCGTAACAGACTGTCCCCAAGTGTATATTTATGTAATTGTTGTAGAACGCCATACTCAAGAATTTGTTCTCTTATAAGATTGCGGTCAGTGTAATCAGTGTTGCTGACACGGGGGTGTTCCAGGGCAACCACTGATCTTTGCGCAAGTTATTGACGAACTTTTCTACATATGTGCCGAATATATTGGTGGTGTTCAACAAACCTTAGATTGCACACCTCTTGTTGTCATGGACAAGGGACCCTTAAGAAGTGAGAACGTGTGAATCCACATATTGCCTGTTCAAGCCCTCATTTGAGTTCTTACCTCGTGCGTCCTATCGACTGAAAGACAAGCACCTCATAGTCTGCTGTAAGTCTGTAACATGAAGCTACAGAATATGTCACTTACCATTTCCAGGAAACACGCCTAATTTTGGGTAAGCAATCTCATTACATGTGCTGTTTCTGTCCTACTGCGGAGCTTTTGCGCGTGACCAGCATTTATTGAACTACTGCGTGTTTGGGCCAGATTTAAAGATATTGTGCTTAAACCCTGACTACTGCGGCGTCAGGGGCAATCCTACCCAGACTACACAAGACGAAGTTACGTGGTGTAACTGACAATGTTTCGTCATAAATTTAAGCCAGTGAGAAAGGGGCAAAGGTTGTATTTTACACGTTAACCACGTTCATTCAGTAGACGGTCGAACTAATAAGTATACCTAATATCCACTTAAATGAAACGATGCTGTGCAATTGCGCTTTTCTTCCTTTTTTCGCAATATCTTAACTACCAACGTTAAGATTTCCCTATTATAAGATATGTCGTTTTTGCGGAGTTGAACCTAAATGTAAGACTGACAAAAATCTTTACAAAGCAGTCTGGTATGTTAACTGCGGAGAAAAAATCAATTTCTTTCGTGCTGTACAATTCAGTTGTTGACTATACGTCAACGCTGATGTGATGCCCGGCAAAAAAAAAAGAAAAAAAAAACAAAAAGAAAAGCAAAAGGCAAGGAGTGTTGTAAGCAACTTCTCCCTATCCGAGAATGCGGAAACAATTTTCTCCATACATTGTTGAAATGAAGGCATCGCAGTAACATCACTCGTTTATAACACCTGTTTGAAGCTGCCGGAGTGCTTTTTACCTCCTTTTCCCTCGACTGCTGAACGTATGTTTTACCGGATGAACTTGTTCAACTCGATCGAACAAAACATCGCTTGTATTAAAAGGATACAAGCATGTTGCTTTCGCCTAAAACACCCATGGACTGAGTTTCTTCAATGCAGCAAAAACGACAGCTGCGGGCTAATTAAAAATACACCGCACACAGGCCAGTGCCTTAACAACGCAGAGACACAAAGACAATACCCAGCTAACACCGCCAGTCACCTTTGAACACCCCTGATAAAGTAAGCTTCGGGAGGAGGCAGTGACATAACAATCAACTCGACTCTGCCAGTGGAATTAAGAAGGACTGTGCAGGATTTTTCCTAGCTTAATTCAATCACGACTACGGTCGTACGGAAGAGCGGTACCTGAGAGAGTTTAAAACATCTTACCAGCTTTATATAATACACTGGTTATGTTCAGAACGTCTTACCATCTTATTATTCTCAGAACATCTCACCAGCTTAATATAGTCCATTTGTTATGCTCAGAACATCTTACAAGCTTATATAACCGATGAAGCCAAAACACATTATAACACAGCTTTGTTCGTCTCATGAGGCCCTCGTTTAGATAACCCTGATAACCCGAATATATATATATATGTACCTTTTACTATAGGGATAGCACAATCCCAAGTTAACTGTCCCGTGGAAAGACAAGCAGTTTGAGCAGAACATTTTGCGTTTGTCGCTTGCATGTGATGTCCACTTTTCATGAGCTAATAAGAAAACTGGTTCGATTCCCAGCCAGTCCATGCCTAGAACTTTAACACTAGCATTCTTGGTTCTTTGGTGTCCTATAGTCAGTATTGGTTTGGCTTGGTAACACAATGTACGGAGTATTTATTATATCAGTGACCACGAAAACTATAGAACTATAGAAAAAAACGGTTTTCTAGATTTTACTTTCTTCAAAACTGTTTATCGTATTGAATTGAAACTCAGAACATTGGTTCACCATGACAATTCAGAGATCAAGTTCCCGACATGCTACAGATGAGTTTGTTCATTGTCAAAGAACTCATTTTATTCTTCCAATGCCTCTGACATTTTTTGTTTTTCTTTGCAAAATGGGTCGTCGGTCTGAAATGAATTTTAGGCTAACCTGTATGTCTTCCGCCGGACAATGAATTGCTGACCAAGATCGAGTTTTGCGCGATTCTATTTATTCGCGATAAAGTTATAGCCGGTTTTGCTTGTTTGGGCTTGGACGTTTATAACGGCTGAAAGCTGGAGGGGACAAGTATCGCGAAAGCAAAACATCTACTTCCAAAAAACAGGAACCTAACCAAAAAGTTAGAAAAGTGTGTAAAAGTTACCCTATCGTCAATCGTTAATCCACTGACGCACTAGCTACATGATAAGACATCCAGGCTTTAAAAAATCTGAGAAAAGAGCTCCGCGCCTGATCGATATACCCATCCACTCAAAGAGTTATTTGGGACAACTTTTATGTTACATCACATAATGCAATATGTTTAAATTTTCATCCTCGAATCAGATGTGGCTCAAACTAAAGCACGTCGGACATATAAAAGAAAACGTAAGCGGAGAGAGAGCTCCCAGGCTTAAGCTTAAGTTTAAACGCATGAAACACTTCATATCTACCAGAATAAAGCGCCTTGCACAATAACATTCACGTGTTTAGACAGTATTACACAATCTGAATGAGATTTTATATTCGATCTTGAAATATTCATTTAAAATGAATACTTCCCAGCGTATAGCTGTGATGACATACCTATACATGTCTGTGTTTTAAATTTTCACTAGTCTTAGGTTTACTGGATACACGCAAACCGTTGTATATATAACGAAATATTGTTCTACAAACGTTTCATTTAGACCAGCCACTCCACCTAAAATGGGAAATTGTTTTCTTGAAAAGAGTGAGAAACCAGTGACATAAAGTATAATTGTATCAGGTATAATACATACATCGGTATCCATCATCTCTGGGAAATTCCCAATTACTTACAAATATTTGGGTGTATGGATTTAGCCTCATTCGCCTCTAACTAGGTCAGTTATCCCGATGTTTGTAATGGATTCCTAAATTGTGCTACTCGGAACACATGACTTTAACAAACGCCATGATGCTCCTCAGTTCACACAGCAATGGATTTAACTGACAGAAGACTCTTTACTCTGACTAGAAGATAGGGCAACTTTGTCGTAACAGTTTGTCTGATATATAGAAGGGTACCTACACCATCTAAGCTTTGTCGTCGAAAATTCCACGACATTATAAAGAATTCATTTATTTATTTGATTAGTGTTTTACTCCGTACTCCGAATATTTCCCTTAAACGATGGATACGCCAGCATTATCATGGGAGGAAATCCGGCAGAGCCAGGGAGAAACCACAACCATCCGAAGGTTGCTGGCGGCGAGAATCGGATTCGAACACGCGACACCATCTACCGCTAAGGGCGTGACGGGGGGAGTCAGCACCTTAATCGTATAAGTTGCACAAAACTTCCCTAGGCGCTTAAGTTTGGTATGTCGGTCATTTAGCCGACTACCGTAATCACGCTAGGAAAAAAAAATGACTAGGCCGCTTCACGAAAGTTAAACTGTATAATGTTTAGCCAACTTTCCGCAGAGGTTTATGTGGTCGCTGTGCAGTAATTTTCATGGTTTAATAAATGATGACAATTGTTAAATTAGCTTAAAACTGTAAATGAGCTAAATTACTATCTGTAAATATCACAACAGGGTGATAATTTCTTTTTCATTTGCGTTTCAGACAAACAACAAGCGGTAACCCTTTTGTGAGATTTAAAAGGACATTCGTGTGCTGAAAGAGACGATGTTTTCCTAATTTTCACCAGCCATAAAACAAACTTTCAAAAAGTGGACAAATAAACTTTACAAATCCGAATATTCTTCGTCCTAGCCAAATTCGGGTATGGCAAGAGATTTCAGGCTAAATTTCCACCTCTGAGACTAAAAGCTTCAGCCCACATTTTTTCTGTGTGAATTGCATTAGATAAAATTGATAGTCGGTTAACAGAATTAGCCGTCCAAGCATAGCCTTCAGACATTTTTTGAATAAGGCGACTTGATTGCAGCCATGCCACAAACTGTATACATCATTACACGTGCAACTGATGCAACTGACTTTCTTAACAGGTACTGGCAGATATGCAACAGGATTTCCGTTGCTGTTGCTAATTTCAGTTAGCAGTTCCCATAAAAGATCTACTCGTGCACTACATGTATATAAACGGGCTACCGGTACTTTTATAGCCCTATATAACTGTACAATCACCCTCACAGTTGCATAAACGGATCCAAACACGGAAATTTTGCTGACCCCAGTGGTTGACACGCGTGTGCATTACATATATGTCTCTCAGCCACAATATAACGGTGTCATCAATGACGGGCGCATTACGTAACTGAGGCTATAAAAACTCAATGACTGTGTTCAAATACGTTACAACGACTGAACACGGATGAAGTCCACCGTTACAGTTCGATTTGTGTGTCAATACACTACCACTGATTGTACACTCAGATAGGTCATTTCGAACTATTTCCAGAATGCCTCAAGCCGGAAATAACAACCTCAATGCATTCAAAATTATTCATAACTATTTTAACCTCGCACAGATGAGTATTATCTGAAATTCGATTAGGATTCCATTTTTAGAATGTAGTGCATGTGCATGTGTTTTTTTTTTCTTTTCTTTTTTTAGGTTTTAGTAGAAACAAGTGGCAAGTGTTGTCTACAATCAAGATATAAGGTAGGACTATCTCTAATACAGTTATACTGAGTGGTTAAAGTGGTCATATTTTGGGTGTTTAAATTTCTATATTCTCAGCGGTCGAGTTGCGATAAGCTGTCGGCGACACTCGCGTACCGGTGTGCGAGGTCTCCCAAAGATACAGTGGATCACACTCGCAGAATTGAAAAATTGTTGATCATGGCGTCAAATAATTAAACAAATAAATAACGGTTTCATTTAATTGTATTGAAGTGAAAACGAAAGCTGTTCACTAAAAGTTGAACAGAGCGGAGGAAAAATCTTGTAAGAACCTAGATAAAATGAAATACAAAGTGAAGTCGATGCCAAATGAAATCTGTTGGTATCTTAATCACATCTTCTATACATTGAATCGCATAAGTGAAGGGTCGCAAAGCGCCGATAGTTGTGTAATCTACTGGAATGCACCTAGCAACTCATGTTATCGGGCTATCGGGCTACACTCAATCTTAATTGACAAGTCTTGTGTCTGTTGATAAGGTTTTGTCATTGGAGGGAAGTCGCGAATGAAAAATTAAGATATTCCAATCCCTTTCAATCGTTGGGACGTCCGAGATTTATTTATCTGATTGGTATTTTTACGCCGTACTCAAGAATATTTCATTCATTCGACGGCGGAGTGCATTATGGTGGGAGGAAACCAGGCAGAGCCCGGGAGAACCCACGACCATCCGCAGGTTCCTGGCAGACCTTCCCACGTACGGTCGGAGAGGAAGCCAGCATGAGCTGAGTGGGGGCGCCGGCTCAGTACCGCATTCGGCTCATCGAATTTTCTAACCTACAAAATTCAGAAAGTTCAAAATTCCCGTATTTCCACTGACTTAATGAAGGCGTCGCCTTGTTCGGGGTAAGCACTATAGCCAATCAGGAAGAGCGATTTTAACCAGCAATACGTCAGTCCTTGAGTCGTCTGCCAAACTCTCTAGTAACACATGCTGCTACTAATTTTTTACGCAAAATGTCCTACAAATAAGTCCAATCTTTTTTCGAAAGTAAGTATGCACTTTTATTCTGCTTTACCCAAGTCCGAAAATCGGCCCGATCAAGTTTTGAGTGTTGTATTGCTTACAATTGCCTTTGTTCTGGTGGGTCTTGGTTTCGGTGCAATATTTGCTTTAAATACTGTCTGACTTTAAAGGGAAAGACCTAGTAAAAATGAGTTTATCGTGAATGAAAAGACCATAAAAAAAACTGTATCTGAAAATACCTTCAATGAACTTTTCAGATTTCTTTTTTTCACCGAAATAAACGCAGGCAAATGTTTTGATTGTATGCGGATTTTATTGATCATATTGACAACGTGGTTCACCATTGACGTCACACAAGTTCGTGTACACATTTATATTCAGCACTGAATAAAGGTCTTGTGAAGAGTGCTCCTGTAATGTTTGCCTGTGTATGAAATACACAGGCTAGAATGACATTAAACTGCTTTAGGTCCATAGAAAACGCGTGAGGTTAAAACATTTGACTGTTTATTTTGGTGAAAAAAATCTAAAGGGAAAGACGTCGTAAAAACGAACCTATGTTGAGTGAGTTTATGGTGGGTCTTACGAACCATACTGAGAATGTAGTTCACCGGTGACGTCACACATTTATATTCAGCACTGAATAAAGGTCTTGTATATGAAAACCCCAATACAACATTAAATTTATGCCTTAGGGCCATAGAAACGTTGGCGTGACGTCACTGGTGAACTATATCATCGATTGAGTCCAAGAAACCCACCATACCATCAAACCATTTGGTTGTGTTTATTCGGTGAAATAAAACTCTAAAAAATTAAGTGAATGTATTTTCAGATACAGTTCTTAATGACCTTTCGACTCACGATAAGTTCATTTCTACGAGATGTTTCCCTTTTATAAAAGTTTGTATGTGGATTCATTTTGTGGGCTTTAGATTAAGATTGATAAACAGCTTCTTCTACCCATGAGATAAGCATAGTTGGTGCTGGAGCATAAACTATACGAATTTAAAAATTTGTTCAGCATTACCTTGGCATGGTTATAAACTTTAAATCTTTGACACCTTGTAACTGGACCTCGCAAGGAAAATATAAAACCATTGTGTTAATTGAATGCTGCCATCCTGGGCCTTGGTTTGTCAGGAACCGAGTAGCAACAAAAAAAACAAAACAATTCACTACTTATTCCCGTGTTGCCGATGTGAGTTCAGTCCATATACCATGAGTACAAGTTGTCTCCCGGTACACTGGAAAGACCCAAACTTAAGTCACTAACAGCAGCAAGAAGCGGGTGATTTATCTTGAGCCCACGAACAAAGTTGCGTAGGATCAGGAAGTATCACCCAGTGTCTGTGTCCTTCTATACACGGGTTTGCTGAAGTACTGCTCCGAGCTCAGTGAAGTGTCCATACACAAATTCCGTATGCAATGCCTAGAATGAGTCCAACCTCGTGCACCCCAGCGGAACTAGTTCATGTAGAGCGAAATTAATGGCACGAAAAATAATACCATGAGGTAGATAAAATTATCGGGTGCAACGAAGCGTGAAAACTGGCAATGTATGGTTTAAATTGGAGAGGTTATTTTTGTTTTCTTTTATACATGTATTTGTTTTGTTTTATTTTTTATTTTATTTCTTGTTCTTTGGTCCAAATAGGAAACAGACGAGTAAATACACAGGCGTGTTGATATATTGGTAAATGTCTACAGGAAACAATGAAACAGGAACGGTGTACGTTTTGTACACGGGTGTGGCTCCGGTACCCTAATACGAATGAGCAACACTCGCAAACTGAAACCATGCTGAGAAACTGTATATACAAATGTGAACATGAATTTACCTTTTCTCACTGTTGTTTTTATTGCCCAGCAACATATATGTATCTTTATACTTATTTACACGGAATAATTATGTGATCCTACATCAGGTTTTGTTGTCCACTCTTATACTGCAGCCCTTTAGGCCAAAGCCGCCACACATCTTGGCAAAATTCTGCAAGGGTGCAAGACACGAGACGTACCGTAAATTATACCGGACATGACGTATATAATTGACTGGTATATATTCATAGCCGAACGAAATGTCAGGCATTCCATCTGGACGAAACTGGCAATGGACGTCTCGCGTATCCATGGCATGTGAAACATCTTAAATATTCTAGCAGTTCAGTGGGTGACGGGCTAATTCCTCTTCTCTATAGGGGCCAGAATGTCACCACACAACAACAAGTATTTCTGTTTGAAAATGTTTGGTCTAAGGTTAAAGTTTGGTGACCCACTTTTGCAAACAATGTTTGTATTCACGTAATAAGTGGTAAAGTGAAGGATGTTGCCATGTGATGTCAGACTCAACGGCTCAGTGAACAGGACAACGCATATGCATACAGATTCAAGCATACAGATCTTCCACCCATTCAAGTAACCACAGCTTAACATAAAATGGTCAAAAAAGGTCGTTCAAGTTTAGAAATAGAACGGTTGTGCAGAAAATCAAACGGTATCGATAAAAATGACAAAATGCCTAAAAGTTCACATACTAAACTGCCTAAGCAACAAAATCCAAATTGTTCGGCATTTCAAAAATATATGTGTTTACTAGATATATGTACTATCACTTTAATCACGGTCAGTCAAACCCACTGCACACATTATTATTTCAAATTATTAAATTTGATCATCTGTAGATAGTAGAAGATAAAAGGTAGAACTTTAAACAGAGTTGATTCTCACACCTCGCACAGAAACACAAAAGTACTTGAGTTTGGATAGGGTTTGAATTGACAATAACCATAAACCCTTTGTCTGAATTAATGACACTTTTTGTTTGCCTGCTTCCTCGAAAAGTCAAACAGTTAAAAACGATAAAGAACAGTAGATGATAAAAACAGATGTGCTACTTGACGAAAGATCGCGAAAACTGAGACACGCGAAATGTAAGTTTACTTGAGAAGCGCCCACTGGTTTTACTCTACAGTCCACGATGTATTACGGGCGAAATCAGGGGAGACAATCAAAATATTGGAACTGAAATAGAAACAGAAGACAGACGTTTAGACAACAATGAAAAGTAACTGATATAAGCAATAAAAAAAACAGAAAAGAAAAAAAAATTAAAGAGATAAAAGCTGACTACTGATTGCTATCATTAGGACGGTTGTGTCAAGGATTGAGAGCAAAAACTTTTTTCTTTCGTTGTGTGCGGGTGAAATTTGCCAACTGGAGATCTGAGAAAGTACCATTACATTTGTCAGTAAGTTAATCCCCCCTGCCGTTGTATACACCATACCTCATCTATATATCCAGTGAATGGCGAAAACAGCGTGCAGCCGTGGCCTATCTGCAGACCTGCCTGGACTTTCAGTATATTCCCTTAAACAATAACATATGCAAGATGCGTTACGCCAGAGGTTAAGATATTTAAAGGATAAACAACAACAAAGCAGACGATGCATGGGGATATGAGTTAGAGGGTGAAGTGGCCAGATTATGTTAGTGACAATTTATTTATTATTTATTTATTTGTTTGTTTGTTTATTTACCATAAAACAGAGATCTAACAATGTACACAAACATGCTTCCCCCAAACCAGTGTGGTTCCACGGCGTCCCTCAGGTGGATGGGTGGATATGGAGGAAACCACCGCGCTGCGCACGGTCCCAAGGAAGCAACCTGACTACAGGCTGCTGTGAAGCCAACGAGAGATCGATTTGAATACGTGACCCATTGGCCAATCAAACGTTGTTGGGGTTTTTTTTCCTTCATAAATGAAGTCGTTAAAGACTGAACTACATTAACGTCAAAACTTGAATCAGAGACCTATGTCTTATCAAATACCCCACGAGAAATGGAAATGAACTCCAAGGAACACTGATAGATAGTAGCCTATACAAGTCCGCCTTCAATTTGCAGTTCGGCTGCAAGCCATGATTGTAAAGGGAGATAACCACGAGCCCAAGCCGACCTACCTCTAGCTGGAATTGTCTCCACTTGACCGTCAACTTTAGTTAATAAGTGAGTGCCGTTGTATCGAACCTCGACACATTTCCAACCCATTCCCTTGAGAAATATAAATAGTCAGATTGTAAGCAGTCGATCACATATTCCAATTCTCATTTTCTGGCGGACAGAATGGAACGTGCATGTATATCGGGTCACAACGACATTCAACATGCATTATGGCGTAAAATTCAAGACATTTTCATTTATTTCTTATTTTCATTCATTTATCTATTAATGGATCGGCTAGCAACGTGCGGATTTTCGTATGCTTCTCCCGGGTACTTCATATTAGGTTCCTCTACCAAACAAATGGTGCAGCGTTACAGTAAAAATTCCTGACAAGCCCGTAACCAATGTGATTTGCGGTACGTTTACACGTTGCTGTGGAGACAAAGTTAACTGTATATTTACCTGTTTAGTAACACCTCTTTTTCGTGAAGAATTACACTGGTTATAGGATTTACGTGTAATACATTTGTAAATTTACAAGTGTTACGAACGTTTGCACCACATCTTAAAATCCCACCGGAATAGAGTGTAAACTGCCACCAAAAATAGCAGCACTATTTTTACGCTTAAATTTACGCAGTCCCAGTTTACATGACATTGAGCTCCATTTTTTTGGAGCTCCAAGCTTCTTTTTTGGCAGCATAATTGAAGTTCTTGAATACCAATCAAATAAATAGGCAAATAGCTAGGTTTCTGTGTGCGGCCAGAGAGTAGGCCAGCATGAATTCACAGCGAACGCATTGTTAGGAGACACGGAGTCATAACGCCGCTGTCGCGCTAACTCTATCGGCCAAGTAGGTCCCCGTGGTAGTAATAGCTGATAAACGTACAAAGGCGTGGCAGGCATTTTAACAGGACGAGCTAGATTTATGTGTTGTGTTAGTCATACGGACTTGAGCGCCTGAGCGCCTTGGCAGCTATGCGTAGAAGAGAGGATACGCGGGTAAAACACAATCAGGTGATGATATACGCAAGTTTGCAATGCAAAATGTCAGAATTCCGACAGTATAGGATTCTGCTCAATTCCAAACTTGAAACTACATGTATGAAAGAGTCCATACGAAGTTTACGTGTCGCAATCACATAAAGTTCCAAATGTCACAATCACGTAAAGTCTCAGTTGTTCACAAAGATTCACATAAATTTTCAATTGTTTGCAAACATTCACATAAAGTTTCAGGTGTCCCAAACATTCACATAAAGTTTTAGGTGTCACAAATACTGACTTAAAGTTTCAGATGTCCCAAACATTTACATGAAGTTTTTCTTGTAACAAACATTCGCATAAAGTTTCAACTGTTCACAAACGTTCACATAAAGTTTCATGTATTAATTTCGGTCTACGAATCTGGGTGCCATTGTATCGCGTGAGTAAAATCTACTTACTGTTTTTTTTTGATTCGCGTTTAATTTCACATGATACGATTTTATGATTAATTTTGCCACAGAAGTATGGAAGGTTATGAGTGATGAAAACCGGTTAAACCGTTAGTCATATTGGCGCTTTTCTGAACTTAACTCAGATTGTTAGGTCGCTAGCTTGCTGTGAGTGTCAGGCCCTTAGAAAATGAAACCGAATCCAGCTCGCTTTAGGCTGCAGCATTGCCAGGAGGTTTTGCAGCTAACTATCTGGTGACTGTCGGCATTTTACTCAGGTCATTCCAGGTTCCCCTACCCGTAAACCTGGACACAGGCATGTAAATGATAACGTCTTAAACACCAATCAAACAAAAAGTTGTAAAGGCAAACAAGGACCACAGAAGCTAATTATCTTGCAAACGTCATAAAAAAACACCAATTAAATGAATACGTAAAGCGACAGGACGGAAGCTTGCTCGATATTAAGGAGTATATCTGTAAAAAAAAAATGTCACCGCTTTAAGATTGGACTTATCCATAAAGGTGTTCTGTGAAAGAAGCGCCCTAGAATTTCCCGAATTGTAAACCCTATTTGTAATGCTTTGAGACTTAGTAGAATGCACAGCGAAGAACACAGGTTAAAATTCTAACCTTATAGCTGCTAACGATGGCCTCTTGAAACACCTACAAAAGGACTCCCCAGGGACCGAATTTATGTTCAAGAATTAAACATTAAAGGTAATAAAAAGCCATTATATGTCTGCGCTTTTGTTTGAAAAGCCATTTGATGCAAACAATTATTCTGTGATTGATGATCCGCTGAGAAAATGCGTAGCTGTTTAATGAATCCATACACAAAATTCATACAAATCTTTAAGACATAATTAAGGAGGATATAAAAACTCTTCCTCCGGAAATATGAGAAACTATATTATTTACTTCATTAAATAATTAACTTTAATTAACATGATACGACTCATGATCTTGAATGGAGTTAAACTCAAGCTGTTATTAACATTCCTGTCTTTAAAAAAGACTAAGCATATCATGTTAAGGCGTTAGCCTGTTAATATTTAGATTGGTTTTCCTTTTTTCGGAATTTTTCAAAGGACAACAATGTCTACGTCATTGGGCAGCAAGTCAAGCCTGAGGCAGAATTCATAACAAGCTGTCCTATTGTTTTGTCACAGTGGTTGCCCCATTTGTTTTACTACAGGCAGCTTAGCACCCATTTAACATAGTTAGAGAAGCCGTGAGATGAAAATTTCCAAAGTACGTTAACTAGGTTACGCTAGTGTTAAAGGCTTACCGTACCAAATTTCTTCTCAGTTTCCCAACGAAAGAGCGTTGTGCCACTTATGTTCTTGTTTCCATAAACTAGCAACATGGGCGCGAAAAGCCACAATCACCATACAAACAGTGTGATTTGAATATGATGAATCTTCCAAATCTAGAGATTCTCTACACCGAATCTAATCAGCTTGGATCTCTCATCTGATGCAATATTTTATTTGGCAACTACATTGAACGTGTTTGATTAGTGACGTCTAATAAATTGTAACTAACATCGCTGCAATTTCACCTAATACTACTCAGTCCAGACATGGCGCCTGGGGTGGGGATGGGTGAATCTCAATGAAAGAAAGCAGACGTGCTGTATCCTTTGCCATCCGCGATACTTCAATTCCGTACTGCGTAAGTATACTTTACTGCACGTGCCTCGTGTTTACATCGAACATCCAGCAAGCTCATGCTTGGCTTCACTATGACGTGTAGATGACATGAATGAGACTTGCTCACATATACCTAGGGTACTTCTGACGCCACCTAACCAGACGCCTCTGATTGCACGTTTTCGTTATAAGCTATTGTTCGTCTATAAGTGGCCCTAATTCAACGTCAAAAACACTTGCCCTAGCAGTTTATCAACCTAGCGTTATACATCAAATATATTTCCACGGGAATAAGTTTGCAGCCGAACATATTTCTTACAAGTCGATTTGCACGCGATCAATAGGCCATTCCCAAGACCGAGCTGCTTTGGTAGTGCTAAGTGTGACAGCGCCACTGCCAACAGGGGCAGGTAACTGTGTCAGGTTTACAAGTCGGGTTCTCTGGTGTTGGTTTGATATCGTTCTTGCCCGAATTTTTTTCTACAAATCAAAATGTCCAACTACTTTTAATACCCAGCACTTGTTATGGATTTTCGTGATTTTCAACGGCGAATTGTGAACAAAGGGAAACAACTCCAGACTTACGTGTATGGAATCTAGATAGATAGATCCTTGTATGTCCGTGGAAATCCTCGTGGTCGTCTTCATGGCCGTCCTGTTAAATGACACCGCCAGGGAACATTCCCCTTTACAGTTGGCGTTAGTCACCAAGGCCTCGGGCTTGGAAGTGGCCACCATAGCTCCGGTCTCGTGGTAGTTGAAGCGTATGGTGAACTTCTTGCCAATATCTATGTTGGAGAATCTCCACACAACGATTCGGCTGTTTCCGTCAAAGAAGGCAGCTCCACCTCCGCGTACCTCGGCAGACACATTACCCACCAGCCTCACGCCCTCTATCTTCACCGGAAGCATCTGGTCTGAATGATCCCGGAAGTCTTTGTCGAAAGGTAAGTACAACATCGGCTTGCATGCTGCAAACGGAAGAGCGTTTTAGGTTTTTGACTGACTGATTGAATGATTGAAGAGATAGGCACAAGGAAACAACTGTCCTAGGCAGATTGAGTAACTAGCCGTCTACAAAAGAAATAATATAGTCATAACTGACGGAATGACTGACCTAGCCGACTGAATAGGAAATAGAAGTCTTCACGTGTTAACATGTGTTTACCTGGGGTTTGAACTGACAAAATAGGCCTACTCAGAACATAAATAACCGTAAGTAGAAACATTATTTAAACAACATCTAAAACTATATTAATCTTTATGTGTGTTTTTGACTGAATAAAATGTAGTTCGATATTAAGCTTTGGGGACTGGAGGTGAAGGGGCCTATTCTGTCATTTTAACGACATAAGATATTTAGAATATATCACTTACATGACAAAGGTCAGCTTACTGCTAGTCACTCACTAGTAACTGATGTGGGTCTGTGCACTGTTTGTCATTATACTGGCAGGAATGTTGATCCTTTGCCATTATTTTCGAAGAGAATTTCACTTATACGATGGCAGTTGTGCTGTGTTTGGAGGAAGTCTGACTGCACGGCGTAAATCACCCACCTTTAGCAAATTACCGTGGAACTTGCCCACAAGTACGAAACAAATTTGTCAACTATAATTCGGTAGAAGAGAGTGATCTTCAACAAACGCTAGACTGCACAAACAGCCACACAGACGTCATCGACCGAGTTTTCTCACCAGGGCTCCCACTACAAGTGAAAGATGAGGGGAAACTACAAATTTCCTTCCCAAGGTCTGCTCTGAGCACGCACTTCGTCTGTCCCAACCAATTAAGGGGCAAGCATCTTAAACTGCTAGACCATTTCCCGTTCCAGTTTGAAAACTTGGTATGACTTACTGTCCTCGGGTTTGACAAAAGCGATCCTCTTTGAACACTGGCATTGTTCCTCCTCAAAGGCTGTGCCTGGGGCACATTCCCTCATGATTGCTTTCTGGGGGGTTACGTCCTCAAAATACATCCTCTCGTCGGGTATGTAAGTCCGGCGGTTACACGCTTTCAGACAGAGAAAAAGAATCATTTTTTTATTTTATTGGTTTCGTTTTATCTTGCAGAAGTTAAGAAATACCCCTTTCTTTGATGGCGGTCAAGTCTGTAGACGGAGGACACCAGAGAGCCCGAAGTAAACTACAGCCCTTTACCAAGTACCTGACACGTGTGCTGACCTGAAAACAAAGCCGAGCTAACAACCACTGGACTCGATCTCCTTGGCGAGGGACAGACCGATTAGATCAGCAGCCAGAACAATAAGCTTTACCCAAGAATCAAGAATGTAGTTATTACATATCATCCTGTGAATATGCTGGAATAATTATGAAATACTACGTGTAAAGGTCCACCAGCAACCTCCAGATGGATAGTCATGGGTTACGCTTGGGCTTTACCTGGTTTCCACCCACCTTAATGCTGGCCGATTATTTGATTGGTGTTTTACGCCGGAGGTCTACTCAGGGATATCTCACTTATAAAAGGGAAATTTCTATTTCTAAATACTAGCTCCACGGTACGTTTTGGGGCCGGTATTTTCTGAGCAGCACTTCTACGGTAATCTTCCAAAGCTCACGAACTCATCCGAACAGGATGGATATCTTTTGACAGAGCTGATCTAAGAGCCTCACTTCGTTCTTCTTGCGTGTTAGTTTTATTGTACAGGTGACTCTATTTGTCTAGTGCTTTCCGTTGCGTTCGGGGCCCTGTATCTCTGAATGTTTAATTCTGGGGAGCGTCGATATATAGTACACCCACTTCACTTTGCTAAGGTGTTATACGTGTAGACATTCTTGGAGATGTCAATGCTGAAAGACACATATGGTATGATCAATGACAAATTATCATTTGTCTTACCATTGTACATATATTTTCAGACGTAAGGAATAAAAGTTAGGTAATTTGTGTATCACAAAATGATTACAGAATTCGAATACATTACACCATGTAATGAAGGTTTGTGATAATTCGCTTGCGTCTGATTTGAGAAGAATTTTCATGAGTTTATTTATCTAGACGATCTCTGGTATGATCATTATGTTTATATGGCAGTATGATTTATCTGCTGAGAGCTTTTCCGTCCCAAAACTTGAACAATACCTGTACATGTATGCATTTGGCAATTCAAACTAATTTACCCCATACAACAACAGCTGGAGGATTTTACATCAAAGTGAGGTTATGGACAAGGATCTATGTGCAAGTACATAATATAGGCTCATTTTAAATAGTCCTTTAAACCTAGTATATAGAAATACAGAAATATATATTTTAAAGTTTTAAAGACTTTGAACTTAAAAACGAGATTACATGAACTGTATTTGCAAACGCTACCACTTTCACCTGTGAATTGTGAAATTAAATGGCTAACAGAGCAGTAAAATAAAAACTGTGTTATAGTTAATTTGAACCTTTTAAATCCAAAATTGTAGCTTTTGTCAGCATGTTCAAAAGACAAAAATATTTAGTATAAACTATAACTAGAAACATTAATAAATATAAGCTGTATGAGACTTCTATTTATTCAGGCTACTGTTCATGCCTCACCCCTCACCCACCCATTTCCCCGATTCCACCATGCACCATCTGGCAAGGCTAAATTGCTCATCTCAACCACATACAGCCTTGAAGACTAAACAGCACGTATCTGGATCATAAAAAGTGTTAAAGACTTGCTGGCCCAACCGATTCTCACCGGAACTGTAAGGGTACTTGTACACACGTATAATTTTTGAGTCTACGCATAATAAATGTTTTTCACAGGGTTCACAGGCTTATTGTAGCATTGTATGCAACCGATAATGTGGATGTAATTAATGATAGCCAAAAAAAAAAAAGAACGAAGAAGAAGAAAATAGAAGTTGCCTACATCTTTAAATGTTAAAAACTTACTCTTTTATGTTATAAGAAGTCTGGCAAAATAACTTACTCATGAACTTATATAAGATGGTGCCTCATACCCTCAGTCCCCGCTGGCTGGGGAGGGGCGGGGGATGAGGGGAAGTTGTTGGGGACATTTGAAGGATTAGTGTCCAGATTTTGCTACCAGTCCTAATTAGGAAGATTATAAATTGTTTGCAAAATATATTATCGGGAGGGCTTCTGTGAAACGTAATAATCACTTTAAATCCACCATAAACAACAGATGTCATGTCATAGCCGATCTCCAGCCGGCCGCTTGGTACAGCCCTGCGGGTGACGTCATATACGGCGAACCCTAGGCTGGATGGACCCTATAACCTGGGAAATCGCATCAAAAACGATTTCGAGATGCATTCTAGCGATTAAAGAAGCAGATATACTGCTGTATGAATTTGAACCCATAGTGGGCGACGTTGAAATTCCTATTTATGACACTGACATCTCTTACAAGACTTCGGATTCTGAGTTTTCACGCGATGAATTTATCTTTGTCACGGCCCAGGCATTTGCAACCGCATTACTTTCAGCTATAAAATTGCCAGCACAGATACCGCTGCTTTTCATGGGTTCAAAATCCTTCCTTGTACCATAAATCCACACCTCCTTGATGGTCAAATCGTCTGGAAACTAGAAAGATCTAACTGCAGAGTTCTACGCAGTCCTGTTTTTGCTAACGTATGCAGAACTGCCAAACATTTTGTGAAAAAAAATTGATATGCTCGTTGTAACTCTTGTGACTTTTTTAACTCTGAACTAAATGGCGAAGCCCTGACAGCTCGTAAAGGTTGTGCTTCTATTACGTCATTCGGCAGAGATTACCAAGCGTTCGCGGAAAAAATGCTTAAAACCAGCCTCATTAGCTAGCGATTTTATGTGTTACATTACTCAGATTAATGGACATTTTTAAAACATTTTTTAATCTCCATATAGCAATGCAGGGGTATCTTACTATGAATAAATACTTAGTCTGGACGCTAAATCCTTTAGTATTAAGACTAGAGCTACATGTACAGTGAATTCCAGCCTCGAAGTACGGTAAAGTTAATAGCCATTACGTAGTCTCTCCTTATGTTGACAGTTAGTATAAAATCTGCAAAAATTTAAACATATTAAATTGAGTGAGTCAGTGTTTGGGTTTATGGTCGTACTTAACGACATATTAAACAGAGTGAGTCAGTGCTTGGGGTTTATCGTCGTACTTAACAACATATTAAACAGAGTGAGTCAGTGCTTGGAGTTTATTGTCGTACTTAACAACATATTAAACAGAGTGAGTCAGTGCTTGGGGTTTATCGTTGTACTTAACAACATATTAAACAGAGCTTAAAATGGTGCAAAAGCATGATTTCTTACAGCCGTATAAAGACTCAGTGTCTGGATTTTCACTACAAATAAAACACGATGTGGGTTGAAACTCTGCTTAAGGTGAAAGGGCACAGTTGTTTTCAATCTGCTATTTTGTTCCTTCATGGTTCAGATGTTGGACGAGTAAGCCGTTGATAAGCACCAGTTTGTTGGGCCTCATTGAAAAGCTGCTTACTGTGAAACTTAAGTTTGTATCAGTAGCTTTCCTCGGAACAACAGCCAAATCGGAGCCCATTAAAAAGTCATTAACTCTCAGTAATGAACTAGCTGACACACACAAAGAGCACTAGTTGCTGAAACCCTTCTCAGTATATACATGTGTATTTTGGTCAAATGTGGCTGTTGCTAGAGCGAAGTGAGAATGATTTGACAGGGATATAGGCTCAGGTGAGTTGTTGGATGAAAAAACTCCTGGTCTGCAGATGTTAAACCAACACCTACTATTGTATTGCTTCAGCCAGAATGGAGTTTGTGTGATTCTATTCCTATGTAATATCAAAATGATAATTAATAAAATTCATATAGCCCCAGAAAACATCGAATTTGCAATTTGCATATTCGTCTTCACAATTGTAGAACCTTCCTGCTTTCGGCACTTTCTTGGTTTTGATATACGGAGGTGTCTTTTCCCCATTAAAAGCGTAAATACGGGTGAAAGGGGGAACTAGATAATAAGATTAAGCCCTGCTATGTTCAGTTAGCCACAGACAGGGAGGGATAAGGTTAGGTAGACATCTTTGTCAGAAAAAATCCTAATAATTTTAAGGAAGAGAAAACATTAACATTTGAAAAACTTGACTGTTTTGGGAACATCAAGTGTGGATTAATATTCAAGAAATATTTGCCATTCTTTATTTTGGATATATTTTAGCGACATAAACTAGATAGAATGAAGAATTAAAAGTATTCTGAAACAGTTATTTTTCATGAAAAGTAAATGTTCTTATGTTAAAAAATGTGCATATAGAGATGAACATAAACACAGAAATTAGAAATAAAGCTGAACAAAGCCTGTTTAATGACAGGTCCTCAAAGAGAGGTCATACGTGTATGAGTGGTCGAGTGTTAATTTTGATCAGTGAGGCAAAAACATATGTGACAAAATTAAGGCATTTAAATCAATATCATGTATGGTATCACATCTAGGTAATTATACCAAAGAAGTCAAACATAACTCTCTTCCAACTGTTTTTATGGACACGAACATTTGAATGGAACATAGCAACGGAAATATAGACCTTTTACCCTTTTCACGACATCAATCAGCTCTAAATAGCTACACTAATCTGTGGAGATTAGTGATGCACAATGGTGGGAAGAGTGTAAACCTATCAGCAAAACACATACAGGTAGGATGCATCCTGGTTTGTGAATAACCAGTGTTTTCTCAACAGATTAGTGAAGAAGTCAAGAATTTCAAGGGTTGTGCATGTCAGAGTTGTAAATAAAATTCCATGCTGTTTTAGGTGCCAGTTTAAGTCATGGCAACGCTGTAATGTTTCCGACTCAGGAAACTATGAGTTAAAATCTCAAATATCTCAGGCTAACAAGCGCTAACAAGATGCGACCAATTTACAAAAAGCACATTAATGTACCCTATATCAAGAGTTCATTAGGCACTAAAGTGCGGGAGGCAAGAAAATTAAAATTGAAAAATTTCAGGAGTCATATGTTGGCATTTTATTCATTTTTTTCTCAGCATCTTTAACACATACTAATTGACAGGCCTGCGTTTTAAAACTATGAAAACTGAGAAATCAGTCAGTTACCTTCTAATAAAGTTATACATAAATATTAATATTTTATGAAAATTTGGCTTGGACTTGAGTGTCCTGAAGTGGAAACGTTTCCTAATTTGGACTTGGCCCAGACTGACAGTGGTGCACCTTTAGGTGTATTACATTAGGCCCAATACATGTCCTTTTGACATATCGTACAAGTAGCTAGGTAAGTATGGTTTAGATCTGATCCCTTTCCTGTCCATAAAAACCCCGTAGAAACTGTCTAACAAAGACCAAGGCCCTGTGTACGCTTTCGGTTTTATCACATACACGGACTGACACCGTAAATGACATCCTCAGATGGGCATTGCTCTCGTGCCTGACGTGTGATGTGTGGCGCAGTAACATGTTTGTATGCTCTCTTCCCTACCCCACCCCAATCATCCTCACATAACAATCACCCTCACCCTATTATCCTAATCCCAACCAACCACGCACACAAATAAACCTTAGCCAGCGCATACGGAATAACATAACAATTTCCCCTAAGGCAGGGCAAAAACAACAAAAACGCAATTCATAGTTAACTTACCTGTATTATTAAACTTTACTTCCATAGGACAGGTGTCTGAACACGAGCTGGGCACGCATCCGACCCCCGGGGAGTATGCCTGGCCGCTGGGGCAGCATCGCGCCGCCACGGAGTGGCGTCCATCACGACTGCACACCCAGAAGCCTCGGCACGTGTCAGAGTGAGCCAAGGCCGAGCGAAGACACGGATCTGTACGGAGAGAACGAAACTGAGGACATGGTTACCGCTACATGCGGAATATAACGTTATACAGGTGTGTCAGAGTAACATCAACAGTGTGATAAGTGTTCGTGCATCACACCGGTGGTATTATATATGCAGACCGGGGCACGCCCATGAGGCCACTATCCGCCCATCTCTGATATACGCGCACATTTTTTGCGCTTTCACAATAAAGGTGAAGTCTTACATTTAAAAGACGTATTAAATATATACCACTACAACATGGAGACTGAATCCAGAGCCACGACAACAATACCCTACTATAACTGGGAAATGGTCTTTCTATCAGTATAATATACATAGGTGACTCTGGGATAAGTTTTTTGCTATCCATGCCAACTAACACTGAAATCCATGACGTGATAATTAGTCCTTTGTCCTCACCTTTGGCCACCTCGCCTATGTTCGAGGATCAGCACACCTGTGTTGAGTGGAATCTTTATATATGGTTCATTCAACTTCATATCACTTGGTTCTAATTTTTTATATACTTTCTTCGTTATCTGGTTGTTTGTTTTATGCGTTGTTTCGGATATCAGTCTTATAACAATTAATCTGGAATGTCCGTCACGGTTGGCGATTGGTATACGAATGTCTAGATTTAAAACACCACAGAAACACCAATAAAATACACACTGTTTTTTTTAAATAACAAGTTCCTGCTAAATTGAAGAAATGAAAAAGTTAAGAAAGAAGTGGCACGAACCTTGTGGACAACTGACGGAGCCAGCAAACGCACAACCAAGACTGCGTTGATTCCAGAACAAACCAAAGGGGCAGGATTTCAGGACAGGTTCCAGACCTCTTCCAGTAGAGAAGCACTGGTAAAACGAGTCACACCTTGTCGGGTGGGAAATATAGCCTACACCATTCTCAAATACACAATCATCACACACATCTGCGAAAGACAAAAGCATTGAATGTACCGGTAACGACATGCTCGAGAAAGGCGATGTACATCCTCTAGAACCAAGCCTAAAATACTTTTATTTCTATAGCATTTTCTAATTTTTTACGAGGGTTATAAATGTTTTCAAATATTCCAGTTCAGTTTTATGCGCCTCACAATACTTGTATCCTCATACATTTTCCAATAGCAGTTTTTCTGGCGAATGAACGCTTTCTAAGCGATCATTCAATTCACCTCAAGCCAGTGTCATCCATGATCACATTTTACAAAAAATCCCAACATATGAAAAAAGGAAAATCAGTGTATATTCCAGCCCAGTTTATTCTTAAGGGCTTGCAAGATAGTGTAAACTAAGGTAATCTAACAAGTTAACCTACTTCCAGATGCCGTAGCTGGAGTTACAACAGCAGGAGGACGACCTAACCGCGTAGTAACTCTAACTGGTCTTGTAGTTCGTGTTAAGCCAACAGGTGCCGGTGTATCGCCTGTTGTTCGGGTTAATATTGCTGGTGATGGAGTAACAACATCCGGAGGAAGACCAGCTGACGGAATACTAACTCCTGGTTGTATTGTAGTCGGTGTTGCGCCAACAGGAGCCGGTGTATCGCCTGGTCTTGTGGTAGGTACATTTGGTAATGGACTCATAACAACGGAAGGAGGACGAGCTGACGTAGTACTAATTACTGGTTTTCGTGTGATCGGTGTATCGCCTGCTGCTGGGGTAGGTACAGCTGGTGATGGAGTTACACCGGGAGGAGGACGGGCTGATGGAGTACGAACTCCTCGTTGTCCTGTAGTCGGCGTTACGCCAACAGGAGTCGGTGTATCGCCCTGTGTTGGGGTAGGTACTACTGCTGATGGAGTTACAACAAAGGGAGGAGGACGAGCTGACGGAGTACGAACTCCTGGTTGTCCTGTAGTCGGTGTTACGCCAAGTGGAGCCGGTGTATCGCCCTGTGTTGGGGTAGGTACAGCTGGTGATGGAGTTACAACAACAGGGGGAGGACGTACTGACGAAGTACTAACTCCTGGTTGTCCAGTCGTCGGTGTTACGCCAACAGGAGTCGGTGTATCGTCTGGTGTTTGGGTAGGTACTACTGGTGATGGAGTTACAACAACGGGTGGAGGACGAATTGACGGAGTACGAACTCCAGGTTGTCCTGTAGTCGCTGTTACGCCAACAGGAGCTGGGGTATCGCCTTGTGTTGGCGTAGGTAGAGCTGCTGATGGAGTTACAACAACGGGAGAAGGACGTCCTGACGGAGTACTAACACCTGGTAGTCCAGTGGTCGGTGTTACGCCAACAAGTGAAGGGGTATCGCCTTGTGTTGGCGTAGGTACAGTTGCTGATGGAGTTACAACAACGGGTGGAGGTCGAGCTGACGGAGTACGAACTCCAGGTTGTCCTGTAGTCGCTGTTATGCCAACAGGAGCCCCTGGTGATGGGGTAGGTACTGCTGGTGATTGAGTTACGACAACGGGAGGAGGAAGTCTTGACGTAGTACTAATTCCTGGTTGTCCTGTACTTGCTGTTACGCCAACAGGTGCCGGTGTATCGCCTTGTGTTGGGGTAGGTACTGCTGCTGATGGACTTACAACAACGGGAGGAGAACGAGGTGACTGAGTACGAACTCCAGGTTGTCCTGTAGTTGCTGTTTCGCCAACAGGCGCCGGAGTATCTCCCTGTGTTGTAACTCCAGATGGAGTTACAACAACGGGAGAAGCACGTCCTGACGGAGTACTAACTAATGGTAGTCCAGTGGTCGGTGTTACGCCAACAAGTGAAGGGGTATCGCCTGCTGTTGGGGTAGGTACAGTTGCTGATGGAGATACAACAACGGGTGGAGGTCGAGCTGACGGAGTACGAACTCCAGGTTGTCCTGTAATCGCTGTTATGCCAACAGGAGCCAATGGTGATGGGGTAGGTAAAGCTCCTGATGGAGTTACAACAACGGGAGAAGGACGAGCTAACGGAGTACTAATTACTGGTAGTCCTGTAGTCGGTGTTACGCCAACAGGTGAAGGGGTATCGTCTGCTGTTGAGGTAGGAACTGCTGGTGATGGAGTTATAGCAACGGGAGGAAAACGAGCTGACGGAGTGCTTATTTCTGGTTGTGATATAGTCGGTGTTACGCCAGGAGGAGCCGGTGTGTCCCCCTGTGTTGGGGTAGGTACTGCTGGTGATGGAGTTACAACAACAGGGAGAGGACGTACAGGCGGAGTACCAACTCCTGGTTGTCCAGGCGTCGGCGTTACGCCAACAGGAGTCGGTGAATCGTCTGCTGTTGGGGTAGGTACAGTTGCTGATGGAGTTACAACAACGGAAGGAGGTCGAGCTGACGGAGTACGAATTCCAGGTTGTCCTGTAGTCGTTGTTATGCCAACAGCAGCCCCTGGTGATGGGGTAGGTACAGCTGGTGATGGAGTTACAACGGTAGAAGGGCGAGCTGATGGAGTACTAATTACTGGTTGTCCTATAGTCGGCGTTAAGTCAACAGGAGCCTGTGTATCGCCTGGAGATGGGGTAGTTACTGCTGGTGATGGAGTAACAACAGAAGGAGGACGAGCTGACGGAGTACTAATTCCTTGTTGTCCTGTAGTTTCTGTCACGCCAACAGGTGCCGGTGTATCGCCCTGTGTTGGGGTAGGTACTGCTGGTGATGGAGTTACAACAACGGGTGGAGGTCGAGCTGACGGAGTACGAACTCCGGGTTGTCCTGAAGTCGTTGTTACGCCAACAGGAGCTGGGGTATCGCCTTGTGTTGGCGTAGGTAGAGCTACTGATGGAGTTACAACAACGGGAGGAGGTCGAGCTGACGGAGTACGAACTCCGGGTTGTCCTGTAGTCGCTGTTACGCCAACAGGAGCTGGGGTATCGCCTTGTGTTGGGGTAGGTACTGCTGGTGATGGAGTTACAACAACGGGAGAAGGACGTCCTGACGGAGTTCTGACTCCGGGTTGTCCTGTAGTTGCTGTTACGCCAACAGGTGCTGGTGTATCGCCTTGTGTTGGGGTAGGTACTGCTGGTGATGGAGTTACAACAACGGGTGGAGGTCGAGCTGACGGAGTACGAACTCCGGGTTGTCCTGAAGTCGCTGTTACGCCAACAGGAGCTGGGGTATCGCCTTGTGTTGGGGTAGGTACTGCTGGTGATGGAGTTACAACAACGGGAGAAGGACGTCCTGTCGGAGTTCTGACTCCGGGTTGTCCTGTAGTTGCTGTTACGCCAACAGGTGCCGGTGTATCGCCTTGTGTTGGGGTAGGTACTACTGGTGATGGAGTTACAACAACGGGTGGAGGTCGAGCTGACGGAGCACGAACTCCAGGTTGTCCTGTAGTCGTTGTTACGCCAACAGGAGCTGGGGTATCGCCTTGTGTTGGCGTAGGTAGAGCTGCTGATGGAGTTACAACAACGGGAGAAGGACGTCCTGACGGAGTTCTGACTCCTGGCAGTCCAGTGGTCGGTGATACGCCAACCAGTGAAGGGGTATCGCCTGCTGTTGGGGTAGGTACAGTTGCTGATGGCGTTACAACAACGGGTGGAGGTCGAGCTGACGGAGTACGAACTCCAGGTTGTCCTGTAGTCGCTGTTATGCCAACAGGAGCCCCTGGTGATGGGGTAGGTACTGCTGGTGATTGAGTTACGACAACGGGAGGAGGAAGTCTTGACGTAGTACTAACTCCTGGTTGTCCTGTAGTTGCTGTTACGCCAACAGGTGCCGGTGTATCGCCTTGTGTTGGGGTAGGTACTGCTGGTGATGAAGTTACAACAACGGGAGGAGAACGAGGTGACTGAGTACGAACTCCAGGTTGTCCTGTTGTTGCTGTTTGGCCAACAGGCGCCGGAGTATCTCCCTGTGTTGTAACTCCAGATGGAGTTACAACAACGGGAGAAGCACGTCCTGACGGAGTACTAACTAATGGTAGTCCAGTGGTCGGTGTTACGCCAACAAGTGAAGGGGTATCGCCTGCTGTTGGGGTAGGTACAGTTGCTGATGGAGTTACAACATCGGGTGGAGGTCGAGCTGACGGAGTACGAACTCCAGGTTGTCCTGTAGTCGCTGTTATGCCAACAGGTGCCCCTGATGATGGGGTAGTAACTCCAGATGGAGTTACAACAACGGGAGAAGCACGTCCTGACGGAGTACTAACTAATGGTAGTCCAGTGGTCGGTGTTACGCCAACAAGTGAAGGGGTATCGCCTGCTGTTGGGGTAGGTACAGTTGCTGATGGAGTTACAACATCGGGTGGAGGTCGAGCTGACGGAGTACGAACTCCAGGTTGTCCTGTAGTCGCTGTTATGCCAACAGGTGCCCCTGATGATGGGGTAGGTATAGCTGGTGATGGAGTTACAACGGGAGAAGGGCGAGCTGATGAAGTACTAATTACTGGTTGTCCTATAGTCGGTGTTAAGTCAACAGGAGACTGTGTATCGCCTGGAGATGGGGTAGTTACTGCTGGTGATGGAGTAACAACAGAAGGAGGACGAGCTGACGGAGTACTAATTCCTTGTTGTCCTGTAGTTGCTGTTACGCCAACAGGTGCCGGTGTATCGCCGTGTGTTGGGGTAGGTACTGCTCCTGATGGAGTTACAACAACGGGTGGAGGTCGAGCTGATGGACTACGAACTCCAGGTTGTCCTGTAGTCGTTGTCTCGCCAACAGGAGCTGGGGTATCGCCTTGTGTTGGCGTAGGTAGAGCTGCTGATGGAGTTACAACAACGGGAGAAGGACGTCCTGACGGAGTACTAACTCCTGGTAGTCCAGTGGTCGGTGTTACGCCAACAAGTGAAGAGGTATCGCCTGCTGTTGGAGTAGGTACAGTTGCTGATGGAGTTACAACAACGGGTGGAGGTCGAGCTGACGGAGTACGAACTCCAGGTTGTCCTGTAGTCGCTGGTGATGGGGTAGGTACTGCTGGTGATGGAGTTACGACAACGGGTGGAGGAAGTCTTGACGTAGTACTAATTCCTGGTTGTCCTGTAGTTGCTGTTACGCCAACAGGTGCCGGTGTATCGCCTTGTGTTGGGGTAGGTACTGCTGGTGATGGACTCACAACAACGGGAGGAGAACGAGGTGACGGAGTACGAACTCCAGGTTGTCTTGTTGTTGCAGTTTCACCAACAGGCGCCAGAGTATCTCCCTGTGTTGTAACTCCCGATGGGGATACAACAACGGGAAAAGGACGTCCTGACGGAGTACTAACTCCTGGTAGTCCAGTGGTCGGTGTTACGCCAACAAGTGAAGAGGTATCGCCTGCTGTTGGGGTAGGTACAGTTGCTGATGGAGTTACCACAACGGGTGGAGGTCGAGCTGACGGAGTACGAACTCCAGGTTGTCCTGTAGTTGCTGGTGATGGGGTAGGTACTGCTGGTGATGGAGTTACGACAACGGGTGGAGGAAGTCTTGACGTAGTACTAATTCCTGGTTGTCCTGTAGTTGCTGTTACGCCAACAGTTGCCGGTGTATCGCCTTGTGTTGGGGTAGGTACTGCTGCTGATGGAGTTACAACAACGGGAGGAGAACGAGGTGACGGAGTACGAACTCCTGGTTGTGATATAGTCGGTGTTACGCCAACAGGAGTCGGTGTATCGTCTGGTGTTTGGGTAGGTACTACTGGTGATGGAGTTACAACAACGGGTGGAGGACGAATTGACGGAGTACGAACTCCAGGTTGTCCTGTAGTCGCTGTTACGCCAACAGGAGCTGGGGTATCGCCTTGTGTTGGCGTAGGTAGAGCTGCTGATGGAGTTACAACAACGGGAGAAGCACGTCCTGACGGAGTACTAACACCTGGTAGTCCAGTGGTCGGTGTTACGCCAACAAGTGAAGGGGTATCGCCTTGTGTTGGCGTAGGTACAGTTGCTGATGGAGTTACAACAACGGGTGGAGGTCGAGCTGACGGAGTACGAACTCCAGGTTGTCCTGTAGTCGCTGTTATGCCAACAGGAGCCCCTGGTGATGGGGTAGGTACTGCTGGTGATTGAGTTACGACAACGGGAGGAGGAAGTCTTGACGTAGTACTAATTCCTGGTCGTCTTGTAGTTGCTGTTACGCCAACAGGTGCCGGTGTATCGCCTTGTGTTGGGGTAGGTACTGCTGGTGATGGACTTACAACAACGGGAGGAGAACGAGGTGACTGAGTACGAACTCCAGGTTGTCCTGTAGTTGCTGTTTCGCCAACAGGCGCCGGAGTATCTCCCTGTGTTGTAACTCCAGATGGAGTTACAACAACGGGAGAAGCACGTCCTGACGGAGTGCTAACTAATGGTAGTCCAGTGGTCGGTGTTACGCCAACAAGTGAAGGGGTATCGCCTACTGTTGCGGTAGGTACAGTTGCTGATGGAGTTACAACAACGGGTGGAGGTCGAGCTGACGGAGTACGAACTCCAGGTTGTCCTGTAATCGCTGTTATGCCAACAGGAGGCAATGGTGATGGGGTAGGTAAAGCTCCTGATGGAATTACAACAACGGGAGAAGGACGAGCTAACGGAGTACTAATTACTGGTTGTCCTATAGTCGGTGTTAAGTCAACAGGAGACTGTGTATCGCCTGGAGATGGGGTAGTTACTGCTGGTGATGGAGTAACAACAGAAGGAGGACGAGCTGACGGAGTACTAATTCCTTGTTGTCCTGTAGTTGCTGTTACGCCAACAGGTGCCGGTGTATCGCCTTGTGTTGGGGTAGGTACTGCTGCTGATGGAGTTACAACAACGGGTGGAGGTCGAGCTGATGGAGTACGAACTCCAGGTTGTCCTGTAGTCGTTGTTACGCCAACAGGAGCTGGGGTATCGCCTTGTGTTGGCGTAGGTAGAGCTGCTGATGGAGTTACAACAACGGGAGAAGGACGTCCTGACGGAGTACTAACTCCTGGTAGTCCAGTGGTCGGTGTTACGCCAACAAGTGAAGGGGTATCGCCTTGTGTTGGGGTAGGTACAGTTGCTGATGGAGTTACAACAACGGGTGGAGGTCGAGCTGACGGAGTACGAACTCCGGGTTGTCCTGTAATCGCTGTTATGCCAACAGGAGCCCCTGGTGATGGGGTAGGTACTGCTGGTGATTGAGTTACGACAACGGGAGGAGGAAGTCTTGACGTAGTACTAATTCCTGGTCGTCTTGTAGTTGCTGTTACGCCAACAGGTGCCGGTGTATCGCCTTGTGTTGGGGTAGGTACTGCTGGTGATGGACTTACAACAACGGGAGGAGAACGAGGTGACTGAGTACGAACTCCAGGTTGTCCAGTAGTTGCTGTTTCGCCAACAGGCGCCGGAGTATCTCCCTGTGTTGTAACTCCAGATGGAGTAACAACAGAAGGAGGACGAGCTGACGGAGTACTAATTCCTTGTTGTCCTGTAGTTCCTGTTACGCCAACAGGTGCCGGTGTATCGCCCTGTGTTGGGGTGGGTACTGCTGGTGATGGAGTTACAACAACGGGAGGAGGTCGAGCTGACGGAGTACGAACTCCTGGTTGTCCTGAAGTCGTTGTTACGCCAACAGGAGCTGGGGTATCGCCTTGTGTTGGCGTAGGTAGAGCTACTGATGGAGTTACAACAACGGGAGGAGGTCGAGCTGACGGAGTACGAACTCCAGGTTGTCCTGTAGTCACTGTTATGCCAACAGCAGCCCCTGGTGATGGGGTAGGTGCAGCTGGTGATGGAGTTACAACGGGAGAAGGGCGAGCTGATGGAGTAGTAATTACTGGTTGTCCTGTAGTCGGCGTTAAGTCAGCAGGAGCCTGTGTATCGCCTGGAGATGGGGTAGTTACTGCTGGTGATCGAGTAACAACAGAAGGAGGACGAGCTGACAGAGTACTAATTCCTTGTTGTCCTGTAGTTGCTGTTACGCCAACAGGTGCCGGTGTATCGCCCTGTGTTGGGGTAGGTACTGCTGGTGATGGAGTTACAACAACGGGTGGAGGTCGAGCTGATGGAGTACGAACTCCAGGTTGTCCTGAGGTCGTTGTTACGCCAACAGGAGCTGGGGTATCGCCTTGTGTTGGCGTAGGTAGAGATACTGATGGAGTTACAACAACGGGAGGAGGTCGAGCTGACGGAGTACGAACTCCTGGTTGCCCTGTAGTTGCTGTTACGCCAACAGGTGCCGGTGTATCGCCTTGTGTTGGGGTAGGTACTGCTGGTGATGGAGTTACAACAACGGGTGGAGGTCGAGCTGACGGAGTACGAACTCCAGGTTGTCCTGTAGTCGCTGTTATGCCAACAGGAGCCCCTGGTGATGGGGTAGGTACTGCTGGTGATTGAGTTACGACAACGGGAGGAGGAAATCTTGACGTAGTACTAACTCCTGGTTGTCCTGTAGTTGCTGTTACGCCAACAGGTGCCGGTGTATCGCCTTGTGTTGGGGTAGGTACTGCTGGTGATGGACTTACAACAACGGGAGGAGAACGAGGTGACTGAGTACGAACTCCAGGTTGTCCTGTAGTTGCTGTTTCGCCAACAGGCGCCGGAGTATCTCCCTGTGTTGTAACTCCAGATGGAGTTACAACAACGGGAGAAGCACGTCCTGACGGAGTACTAACTAATGGTAGTCCAGTGGTCGGTGTTACGCCAACAAGTGAAGGGGTATCGCCTGCTGTTGGGGTAGGTACAGTTGCTGATGGAGTTACAACATCGGGTGGAGGTCGAGCTGACGGAGTACGAATTCCAGGTTGTCCTGTAATCGCTGTTATGCCAACAGGAGCACCTGATGATGGGGTAGGTATAGCTGGTGATGTAGTTACAACGGGAGAAGGGCGAGCTGATGAAGTACTAATTACTGGTTGTCCTATAGTCGGTGTTAAGTCAACAGGAGCCTGTGTATCGCCTGGAGATGGGGTAGTTACTGCTGGTGATGGAGTAACAACAGAAGGAGGACGAGCTGACGGAGTACTAATTCCTTGTTGTCCTGTAGTTGCTGTTACGCCAACAGGTGCCGGTGTATCGCCTTGTGTTGGGGTAGGTACTGCTGGTGATGGAGTTACAACAACGGGTGGAGGTCGAGCTGATGGAGTACGAACTCCAGGTTGTCCTGTAGTCGTTGTTACGCCAACAGGAGCTGGGGTATCGCCTTGTGTTGGCGTAGGGAGAGCTACTGATGGACTTACAACAACGGGAGGAGGTCGAGCTGACGGAGTACGAACTCCTGGTTGTCCTGTACTTGCTGTTACGCCAACAGGTGCCGGTGTATCGCCTTGTGTTGGGGTAGGTACTGCTGGTGATGGAGTTACAACAACGGGAGGAGGTCGAGCTGACGGAGTACGCACTCCGGGTTGTCCTGTAGTCGTTGTTACGCCAACAGGAGCTGGGGTATCGCCTTGTGTTGGCGTAGGTAGAGCTGCTGATGGAGATACAACAAGGGGAGAAGGACGTCCTGACGGAGTACTAACTCCTGGTAGTCCAGTGGTCGGTGTTACGCCAACAAGTGAAGAGGTATCGCCTGCTGTTGGGGTAGGTACAGTTGCTGATGGAGTTACAACAACGGGTGGAGGTCGAGCTGACGGAGTACGAACTCCAGGTTGTCCTGTAGTCGCTGTTATGCCAACAGGAGCCCCTGGTGATGGGGTGGGTACTGCTGCTGATGGAGTTACGACAACGGTAGGAGGAAGTCTTGACGTAGTACTGATTCCTGGTTGTCCTGTAGTTGCTGTTACACCAACAGGTGCCGGTGTATCGCCTTGTGTTGGGGTAGGTACTGCTGGTGATGGAGTTACAACAACGGGAGGAGAACGAGGTGACGGAGTACGAACTCTAGGTTGTCCTGTAGTCGCTGGTGATGGGGTAGGTACTGCTGGTGATGGAGTTACGACAACGGGAGGAGGAAGTCTTGACGTAGTACTAATTCCTGGTTGTCCTGTAGTTGCTGTTACGCCAACAGTTGCCGGTGTATCGCCTTGTGTTGGGGTAGGTACTGCTGGTGATGGAGTTACAACAACGGGTGGAGGCCGAGCTGACGGAGTACGAACTCCAGGTTGTCCTGTAGTCGCTGTTATGCCAACAGGAGCCCCTGGTGATTGGGTAGGTACTGCTGCTGATGGAGTTACGACAACGGTAGGAGGAAGTCTTGACGTAGTACTGATTCCTGGTTGTCCTGTAGTTGCTGTTACGCCAACAGGTGCCGGTGTATCGCCTTGTGTTGGGGTAGGTACTGCTGGTGATGGACTTACAACAACGGGAGGAGAACGAGGTGACGGAGTACGAACTCTAGGTTGTCCTGTAGTCGCTGGTGATGGGGTAGGTACTGCTGGTGATGGAGTTACGACAACGGGAGGAGGAAGTCTTGACGTAGTACTAATTCCTGGTTGTCCTGTAGTTGCTGTTACGCCAACAGTTGCCGGTGTATCGCCTTGTGTTGGGGTAGGTACTGCTGCTGATGGAGTTACAACAACGGGTGGAGGCCGAGCTGACGGAGTACGAATTCCAGGTTGTCCTGTAGTCGCTGTTATGCCAACAGGAGCCCCTGGTGATTGGGTAGGTACTGCTGGTGATGGAGTTACAACAACGGGTGGAGGTCGAGCTGACGGAGTACGAATTCCAGGTTGTCCTGTAGTCGCTGTTATGCCAACAGGAGCCCCTGGTGATTGGGTAGGTACTACTGCTGATGGAGTTACAACAACGGGTGGGGGTCGAGCTGACGGAGTACGAATTCCAGGTTGTCCTGGAGTCGCTGTTATGCCAACAGGAGCCCCTGGTGATTGGGTAGGTACTGCTGGTGATGGAGTTACAACGGGAGAAGGACGAGCTAATGGAGTACTAATTGCTCGTAGTCCTGTGGTCGGTGTTACGCCGACCGGTGAAGAGGTTTCCTGTGCTGTTGGGGTAGGTACAGCTGGTGATAGCGTTATAGCAACGGGAGGAGAACGAGCTGACGGAGTGCTTATTTCTGGTTGTGATATAGTCGGTGTTACGCCAAGAGGAGCCGGTGTGTTCGCCTCTGTTGGGGTAAGTACAGTTGCTGATGGAGTTACAACAACGGGAGAAGGACGTCCTGACGGAGTACCAATTCCAGGTTGTCCTGTAGTCGTTGTTACGCCAACAGATGAAGGGGTATCGCCTGCTGTTGGGGTAGGTACAGCTGCTGATGGAGTTACAACAACGGAAGGAGGTCGAGCTGACGAAGTTCGAATTCCAGGTTGTCCTGTAGTCGCTGTTATGCCAACAGGACCCCCAGGTGATGGGGTCCGTACAGCTGGTGATGGAGTAACAACAGAAGGAGGACGAGCTGATGGAGTACTAATTTCTGGTTGTCCTATAGTCGGCGTTTCGCCAACAGGAGCCTGTGTATCGCCTGGTGATGGGGTAGTTACTGCTGGTGATGGAGTTACGACAACGGGAGGAGGAAGTCTTGACGTAGAACTAATTCCTGGTTGTCCTGTAGTTGCTGTTACGCTAACAGGAGTCGGTGTATCGCCCTGTGTTGGGGTAGGAACAGTTGCTGATGGAGTTACAACAACGGGAGGAGGTCGAGCTGATGGGGTACTAACTCCTTGTTGTCCTGCGGTCGGTGTTACGCCAACAGGAGCCGGTGTATCGCCCTGTTTTGGGGTAGGTACTGCTGCTGATGGAGTTACAAGAACGGCAGGAGCTGGAGCTGACGGAGTACGGACTCCAGGTTGTGCTGTAGTAGGTGTTACGCCAACAGGAACCCGTGTATTGTCTGGTGTTGCTTGAGTTATAGAGGCTGAAGAGATAGGGATTTGTGTTGTGGGAAAAGATAATCGCGGAGGGACAAATGTTCCTGGGGGTTCTACTGTCATCTCCACCGGTGGACCCACTGCGCCTTCAGTTGTTGGTTCCCGTGTTGGCTGGGTAATGACTGAAGATAGGAATGATGTTGGAGTTGTCCTTGGTGATCCTGTACGTGTGGCGTCAGTAGGCCCTGTTATGTTCTTGAGCCCTCCTGGGAACATCATGTTAATTTCAGGAGTCATCGATTCATCCGTAGTAGTGTTTGCACTCATTGCAACAGGAGTCGTTTTTGTTAGAAATGCACTTGTCGTTCTCTTTTTGTCCAAAGTTGGGTCTGTAGTTATAATTAGTGTAGTTTCTTTTCCGGAGAGTGTTGTGGTGCGGACAGTTGTAGGACCAGTCTGAAGTTTAGGAACAGTTGTCGTTAACGGCACACACACTAAGGTAGGATTTCCTGGAACTGTTATTGGTTCAGGAGTGTTGAACGTGTCGTTGATGGACTCCACACCTGGAGGGAATAATTATTTACTCTTTGTAGCTTTTAAGTATACAAATGAGAATGTATCAGTGTTTAAACATGAGGTATTGTGAACGATGTTCTGGAATTTCTGCACCGGATATTACACACACATGGAAACTGTTGTCTACTTCCCGGTAACTTACTTCGGATTTGACATCTTTGAATATTTTTTACAGGGCTGAAGACAGCATTCGACGGTAGGGAGAAATGAGGACGTTTTACCATATTAGTGAAGAGTGTTGAATGACATTTTTTTATTTTGGATATTTACTTGACTGGTTTCTGCTATTAGTTAATGTCTCATTTTTAGGCTGCATCTCTATTTCTTTAATATGTTGCGCTAGAGAACCATCATGTCAGAGCATATCAGAGTAATCATTTCAAGGCACTTGTCATTGTTCTATACACATTCTTTAACTACATTTCATGGAGTGACCATACCGTGGTGTGAAGCCGCGAAGTTTCGAACATAAAACTCCAAAGTCTGCTGATTTAAAAATCCAAATCTCTGCTTGAAGTGTGGAAAGGGCGTACTTTATCAAATAGCTGTCGTCCAGAAACCAGACATACTTTTTTTCTTTTTCCCAATTCCGTCAATATTTGATTGAGGACGCTGTTTCGAGTTCCTTTAGATTTTGATTATAGATGTAGTATTATAATCATTTTTAATGTTTTTCCTGCTTGAAACATAGACTCAACGATCTGTTGGGGCTGTTTTTGTTTTTTTTTTCCTTCGGTTTTTTTTTTTTTGCTTTTTGCAGGGGCGGGTGGTGGTGGTTATTTTTCTTTGTTTCTTTTGTTTTGTTTCTCTGTTTGTAATAATTGTAATAGGACTCCTTGTGTTTCTATTGAGTTTCCTTCAACTGCGGTGTTTGTGAGTAGAGCTTAAATGGGGTACATTTACCGTGCACTAAAAGGCGGCTCGGGCCACACTGACCATTGTTCTCTAGCAATGTACGAGTAATGTGTTTCCTTTCAGCACGAATCATAACTACAACAAGGCGACACAACTTCAGTCCTACGCATTTTAGGCATGCTGTAAAAGTGACCCACCTTCGCATATGGCTCTCAGAGTCGTCTCTGCCAGAGTCATCAAGTTTTCGAAACGCGACATGAAGAATGTGTGCTTGGGCGATGATGCCAGTGTCCTTAAGACGTCCTCTTCCACCTCAAAGCCATTGCCTACAGCGATAATCGTGATGCCCTGTCTCTTGGCGCGCTCCGCGGCCTCCATTGTTAGGTTGGGATGCACGGAGCGTCCATCCGTCACCAGGATAGCAACCTTCTCCACACCTGGACGACCTTGCTGCTCGAACAACTCACGCATGACATCTATGCCCAGATGAGTGTTCGTTTCACACTGTTCGTGAGGCAGTTGCCGCATCGAATCGATCACTTCCGTCGCGGCTTTGAACGGCATAAGGGGCACCGCTTGCACGGTCCGGCTAAAGACCACAGCGCCTACGATGGAACCATTTAATGAGTCTACAGGTAACCTGTCCAGTACCAAGGCACCATAGCTGATCTGCTGTAGAAATGATGACGGCGTGATACTGTCTGAGCCATCCCAGATAAACAACAGATCCGTTCGTTGTGGACACTCTGAAAATCAAGTAGATGGAAGGTTAAATGAAAACTTGTGGAAATATTTTAACACTAACACTATAACAGAGGATAAGACTCGGACAAAGACTAGCAGTGCAGGCTATCACTTGACCTGTTTCTTGTTTACGACATTTAGGTGAGCAATTTGTATGGAACTTTTTGTCTTCCCGTCGGTCTGGGTAAATACTCTTCACAGTGCAGCTTTCAACAACTACAATTCTCGGAAACCCCTCTATACTCCTCACAGCACGATTTTTGAAAAACTAAAATGTTTAAAAACTCTTCCTTACTCCTCATGGTGAAATTTTGTTAAACTCGTTCATACTAATCACAGTGCCATTTTTAAGAACCCTTCCATACTCCTCACAGTGCAATTTTGGTAAACATTTCCATACTCCTCATGTCTGAGAAACCGTCGACAATAATGGCGATTACCACCTATTCATTATTTATTTGATTTTTGTTTTACGTCACACTGAAGTATATTTCACTTAATCGCCGGTGGTCTGAAGGAAACAAGAGTGTCCAGCGCATGTCAGCTTCCACCACCAAAAACTAAACATTGCCCGCTAAGGTGAGTGGTTTAAAAAATCAGCCACAAACCTGACCGCCGTGGCATAACCGAATAAATCTGGAGTATATCAATATATACCGTTGGAAGAAATAAAACAGCTGTCATTTCGAAGTTTTACATAAATCTCGCAGAACATATGCCCCACCCCATCCCCACCATACTTTACCACCTTCAGCCAACAAAAGACATTAATGTTGTTTGTCCACTTATCTGAATTGGTTGCGTTTGGAAGATTCCTCATTTTACGATGACGTTTTCAATGCAATAACTAGGCGATTTCTGAAAATGTCACTATGGAACTAGTCGTGCGACCGGCACTATCTCTTTTTAACATCAAAAAGGTGAGAAATGTTGAACGATGTTTGTCTCGAAAGTGATTTGTGACGCTAAGAGGGATGGTTTTGCATGTAAATTTCAGGATTCGTCTTGACACAACGCATTTGTTGGTTGTTATAGAAGTTATGCTACATTTACGATCACATTTTAAACTAGTCAGACATGATTTCACATTTTCATAATCTCGATTTGTTCATAACTAATTTCATTGATCTGTAATGTCGTTAAGGTGCGTTTATATCGGAAACACTTTGAAACAACATTGTCTTCAACAGCAAGGCTGATCTCTCATCGATTCCATTTCCTTGAGTTCAAGTCCAATTCATGTTGATTTCTCATTTGATCGTGCACTGTACGTAGGCAGATCTGACAACAACTTCCGGAATGGTCTGGGTTTTACCTAACACCATGATGCTGGCACCCGTCGCATAAGCGAAATATTCTTGAGTACGACGTAAAACACCAATCAGACAAAATAAAATTTTGCTGAGAGAGGACACACACCATTAGACACGCGTCAGACATAACTACCCCTAATATATTTTTTTTTAAATACGACTCTCAGATTTGTTATTCTGGAAATAAATAAACCAACCACGAATGGAGTTTCAGGTCGAGCGTGGGAGCACACTGACCAGTCAAACAGTCTGAAGGTTTTCTGTTGATAGCCTTTTATCACTCCAGCCGGCTTGTCATTTTGTATCCTTTCATCCACAGTTATTGTAAATCCCAACTTACACGTCATGAGTTTGCAGTCCTTTTACTCATCGCTGAAGATGCCCATTTCTGTATGAAAACCATGCCTATGAGGTAATGTCTTTGTTTTGGAAAATAAACGTTAAACTGCGGGCGTTGTTGTGGTTTTCCCTCCATTGGGTATCCCCCATGGACGCCTTTGGCTTCTTAATAACAAAAAAAAAAACAAAAAGACATCGAGGCCGCTGTGTGTGGTCTTCAGCAACCAGTGCCAACTGCAACAACACCACTCTATGTTACCCGGATTAGCCATTGTCACGAGCGGGCTGCATTTCATCGGGCATGCCACGCCGTGAGTTTTCTGCAGTGTAAGAATTTTGTACAGAAGCTACGTTAAATATACCCAAGTACACACATACACACAAAATAGCCGGCAGCAAGTCGTGACGCACGGGAAGCGCCCACGTGCTTTACAAAGTAATTTGGAATTCCATGGTTAGCCACAACCCCATACCAGTGTGAATGTACACAACAAGAACGCGACTACCATACATAGATATAGACCTATGTAGAGATCTGCCATCCAGATGACGTATATTGGGAATATTCTATATAAATGACTTACAGTTGTTCTCATTCAGTATTCTCATTAAGTCACTCAGATGGAACAGACTACATCTGCGTATTTGATTTAAGGGCGACAAGCTAAATGGAGCATTGATAGAGAAAACCAGAATTGCGAAAGCATCGTTATAATTGGCAGTATGTTACTTACGAAGAAACCCACTACAGCTAGTCACTGGTCTGACACTGCGTGATACTGCCTGATAATTCAGAGCCCAGTACATGAAAGCCAGGTTGAAAGTATGACCCTTTGAAGACAAAAGGTGTGACTTGCTATGATATGACATCTGCTGTGTGTTATTAAATCGCCTAAGTAAGGTACAGTATAGGGGGGTCAACATCTTTCAAACGAGGAACCATAAGCCTCGAGTCTGCTGAGTCTCGTCTAGGTGACTTGAAAATGGGAACCAACGCTTTTATTTCTACTCTAACATACAACTGGCAGATAATGGGGCCCTTTGGTCCGGACATTTAAAATAAAAAGCAGGACTGAAAACAACTGCACACCTCATTTTGTTAATATATAGCAGTCTGTTGTAGTATTGTTAAGCTCTTCGAGAAGTTCAAGCTAATAGACCGCGTGTTAAATGTCCCTTTACTACTTGTTAAATGCCTCCTTTCGTTCTAAGATACAAAGGATAAATACTTAATCCGTAAATCGTAAATCGGCCCATTCATGACCGAAAAGGCACCACCCGAAATTTCATGACGCGGAAGAAGGTTGTGTAAATGTTTCTAATTTGAGCACACTTTGTTCACAACTGGCTTTAATGTTAAAACCGTTAGAGGCATGATAGAATGCCAGTTTCTGCACATTTTCCGAATGCACTCCTGGCGTTTCGAATGTAACGTCCGATGCGATTCAAATGCCCATATCACGAAGAAGTGGTAATGCTACGTCAAACGTAACTAGCATGGCTTCGGATCTCTACAGTATGTGTACTCATGACAGTGACGTTTGACATAACATACAAATGTTTGTAAAAGGGGCCCTTGAATACTCTAAATAGTGGGTCTACATATGCAACACTTCTAGCACGCGAGCTACCACTGGCTTAATCCCAAGAGTCGAGAATTGAATTTCTTTATTCACCTACTACATGACAATCGTCGTGTACCTTACAACACCAAATAAATGTCAGTTCATAATTTTTTGAATCTGATTTCAAATAATTATGACAGATTGCATGAGTATACCAGAGCCTAATACTGTATTTTAAGACAATTTATCTTTTCTATCAAAATCTTACAAATGGGACATTTTCGCATGCTAACCGCTTTTAACAACACCTTACGCTTCAAATATCTCGGCTAATTTGAGGAAGCAGGTGTGCTCAGCCTTCAGCTACTTGTCACTTCACAAAACACCTATAAGCTAATAGACACTGGGCAGATTCATGCTCAAATAAGGCATGGAAGGCGATACTTTCATTGAGCATGCCCGAAGGATTGTACAATCCCCCTTTATCCTCAGGTTATATCGAATGAAATTCCCTAGTTGTGTCGGGCGGCTTTAGTGGGAATGAAGACACGACCCTCACATCAGAACGGTTATGCAAAATGCAGGGGCGTAAACCTGCCATGAGCTATTTTGGCTTTTCATGGCAACAATCTTACTTATTTAAATGAGGTTTAAAATTTTTGTCTTTGTTCACATGTCACTGTCAAGGTTTAGAATTCAATGCATCAATGGTGAGTAGGGCATTTCAGATAATTCAGAGCAGCTCTTGCAGATTTAATGTCCACCGCATGTACGCCATACATGTACATGGTAGCTCCTTAAGTGTGACGCTTGCACCTTAAAGGGAAAGACCACGCAAAAGTTAAGTTATGACTGACAGGGCCATGAAAACTTGCATCTGAAATTACCTTCCCTCAGCTGTCTAGATTTTTTCACCAAATTAAACGCAGTCAAATATTTTGATAGTGTGGTGGGTTTTACGGACCGTATTGATAGGGTAGTTCTCCAGTGACGTCAAAAAACTTTTTGTACACTTTTATGTTCCATTCTGAATTAAGCTCTTGTGAAGAGTACTCCTGTAATGTTTGCCTGTGTATGAAAACGCGAATATGACGTTAAATTTTTGCTTTAAGACCATAGAAAGGACGTCGCGACATTACTGATGAACCACATCATCAATATGGTCCAAAAAACCCACTATACAATTAAAGCATTCGACTGCATTTAATTTGGGGAAAAAATCTAAAAATTCATGAAAGGTATTTTAGGTACAGTTTTTAATGTTTTTTTCACTCGTCGTAATATGAATTTGGTGTGGTCTTTCCCTTTAAGTAGAACTTGTGCCATCATTATAATCATGCGGGCCAATTATTTGAGAAATCAGTGAATTAACACGCAAATATATTTGAAATAACGAATAACATTTATCATTTACACTTATGTTTGGTTGATATTTCTCTCCGTGGGCTGGCTGAGGAATATGTCACTCTTTTGACATCTGTCAACTGTTATGTAAGCCAAGCCAGTTAGGTAAGCCGACCCAGTTAGGTAAGCCAACCCAGTAAGCAGCCATGAAAACCCCCACACATCGTCATCCACCTGACAAATCTCCTGACCTGAAGCCAACAGTTCCTGGGGCTGACTGCAGCCAATCAATTTGGCCTCAAATTCAAATATGAACAGATGTATGTTGAATCCTTATGGATAAAATTGAAAGTGTTAATAGTTGCTTTAATAAAATGAGGGAAACAAAACTGCAAGCGGTTTTTTTTGTTATTATTTGATTAATGTGACCACAACGGGGCTTATTGAGTAATCCTAAACAAATAAATTTGTATCTGATAAATAGCTATTAACATGACTGCATTTTACTTGACTATGCTGAAGTAAGTTTTACTAAAAGGGCGGGAGGCGAGCATAAGCTGTGACTACTTAAGCATACATTTAGTAAAACCCTGAAGTAAAACTCCCTAGAGACCGCATTTCAGAGGTTACGTCACCATTTGCCAAACAACACTGGCGTCACCGTTAGGGTTTTACTCGCTATGCTGCAGCTTTTTCATAGTGAACTAATTCTTGGGTCGAACGTTGGTGTACTAGGAATTAAAGGGTTAGTACACATCCCTCTTGTAGCATATCTTACCGATGGCGAATGGCTCCCATCCCTCAGTGTGGGAAAACAGCATGATGTACCACACAACAACCGTGCACAGGTGCATCCGGTTTTCCTGGAACCAAAGAGAACAGACAGCTGCAACTTACACCATTATACAACAACGCAGTTATTTATTTATTTTATTGTTGCTTAGCCGTCCCTGTGGCCCAGGGGGATAGCGCGCCAGCGGGTGTAATGACCCAGATGCCTCTCACCAATGTGGTAGCTGCGAGTTCAAGTCCTGCTGAGGTTGGCTTCCTCTCCGGACGTACGTGAGAAGGTCCGCAAGCAACCTGCGGATGGTCCTGGGTTTCCCCCCGACTCTCTCCGTTTTCCTCTCACCTTAATGCTGGATGCCGTCGTATAACTGAAATATTCTTGAGTACGGCGTAAAACACCAATCAAATAAATAAAAAAATTAAATATTGTTGCTCAACACCATGTTCAGGTTTTTCGATCGAATAAGATATATATGTGGAGCAGACTTGAGTGCCCTGAGTGAACCACCGACGTTTGGCAAGTTACTGAGTTAATGCCGGTGATTTACCAATGAAACAATTAAATATAGATATCTCCAGATAAATTGGAACTACACACTTGTGAAAGGTACGGGACAAGGTATTCTTCGCGTAAGGCGAACGAAACAATACGACCGATATTTACTTCAGTGCTGTTTGCTGTTGATGTTTACATTTACACGTCGAACAAGGCGTTAACTCAGTGAATTCTTCCCCCAAGGGTTTCTCATTGTGTGTTATTGGAACAACACATAACGTTATTAACTTGAAAGTATAAACAATACATTCGAGCGTACAATCGTTTACACCGTATATCTCTGCATGTTTTCATAGCAGCCCCTCCTGAGGCCTTTGTTGTCAGAATAGTATTTCAGACAACGCTTGTTGTCATACAAATGGAGTATTTGTGGCCTGTTCTAGGTATGTCTATGATGATTTTTGGCTGGTTTTGTAACGTGTGTGGTGTTCCTGTGGCTAGCGTGTGGTGTGTCGGCCTTGTTTAGGGTGTGCTTAAGATATTTTAGTGTCTTGTTTCTGGCATGCGCTAGGTGCGTCTGTGGCGTGTTTGTGGTGAGTTTTTGATGTGTTTTTGGAAGCGTTTGGAGTGTGCCTGTCACTAGTGTGTGTGTGGAGTGTTTGTGGTCAGTTCTAAGTGTGTTTGTGGAGTGTTTGTGGCTAGTTCTAAGTGTATTTGTGGAGAGTTTGTGGCGTGTTCTAACTGTATTTGTGGCGTATTTGTGGCCTGCTGTAGGTGTGTTTGTAGCCTGTTCTAAGTATGTTTGTGGAGTGTCTGTAGCCTGTTCCAAGTGTGTTTGTGGAGTGTTTGTGGCGTGTTTCAAGGTGTATTTGTGTAGTGTTTGTGGAGTGTTTGTGGGGAGCTCTAAGTGTGTGTGCGGATTGCCTGTGGTGTGTTCTAAGTGTGTTTGTCGCGTATTTGTGTCCTGTTCTAGGTGTGACTTTGGCGTGTCTGTTGCGATTTCATTCAGTTAAATTCAGACTCCTAGACTCTATTAAACTTTTTCATCTGCCTACAACATTCATTACGTCTTTTCGTCATCATTGAAAACTGTTGACTGCTTCTATTTGCAAGAATCCGTCCTAATTTATATTTATATATTTTCTTAGTTCTTTAGGGTTTTAGTGTTTACGAATGTCGATTTGGACGCCTATATCCAGTGGTGGGAACCAAGCATCCACCCTAAATACATTAAAACCCGAAAACTGTTTCTAATACTACATAATATAACAAACAAACATCAGATATGGCAACGTGCGGAAAATGAAAGAAAATTTTTCGCTTCGGAACTGTTCGAGACTTAAAACCTCGTAACAATGTTTAGCTTTTCTCAGTGGAAGTTACAATTTTATACCTTTGGCCTATTTTATTACGACATTTATGAGGTGATCAAAATTTTAATTTTGTAGGGCCCAAAGCTCGTATTTCACATTTTGACTTCAACAGAATTGACTTTCGGGAATTATAGCCTCGGATGAATTATATTTGTTAGTTGATTTTAATATTTCAAAAGTCATTTTTCTATGGATTCCCATTTTTCTTTCAAACCCGTGTATCTCCACCGCAGGAGTTTTTTAGTGCACGAGTCTTATCACCACACTTCTCATTTTTGTCCGTGAAAGGTTACCTACATTTGTTGCTTACTACGACAATTCTGGATGTTTTCATATCAGCAAATATGTACGCTCAAGAACTACAAGAAAACGGCTCAAGAAAACCGGTTGTTCCTGAATTACATTGTCACGTTCAGATACGGAAGCTGACGGTTCAGGGCTACGATGGCCTGGTATTCACAAGGAAGCCGTGTCAGTGACACTAAACAGTGTCATTACCACCCAACAGCGCAACCGGCACGTAAACATTTTTTTACACATCATAGCGGCTCCTAATTAAAATGTGTAATTAAATTTAATGGAAAAAAATGTGTGAATTTAATATGCACTGATATTTGATACGCTTTTCATTCATTAACTAGTCTGATGTCTTTGCTAGCCAAGTCTGCCTTGTTACAATACGCAGGCAACGTTTGAGAGAAAGACATTTGCTTGTCTCACATAGTCACTCTTGATATTTTCTTAATTGTTAACTTCAGTAATATACGAATCAACGGTTCGTTTGTTTGTTTTGCGTTGATCAGAGTTGCCATACATTTCGGTTATGTGACGACAGTGAATCTTCGGTGTTCGAATCCACCTTTGTTGCTTCATCCGTGGTTTTCTGAAAATATTTCCTCCATCTAACGAAATGCTTTGGTCCTTTAGGTTTCCTCTACAGAAAAAACTGACCCCTGGTTAAAATATTCATGCGTATATATTTGTAGTTTTAGAAAAGTTTGAGATATAATTCATTTTAGTGTTGTTTATTATAAATCGTACCATTAAACAGAAAGCAATTCACGCTCAAGTGAAATATTATTGATTTGAGCGTAAAAATGAACGCATCAGTGAATGACTAAACAAGCGTAATGGTTCTTACTTCACAGTTTAATGAAATATTACTGGATGCGGCTTAAAAACAGGCAATAAGGAAATATAAATGTAAATAAAGGTAACGTTTTTCAGATTTTCCGATATTCATATTCGTTCCAAAATTCAACACCAGTATATAAGTGGTAAAACCCTTAGGGGTGGTAAAGAAAATCACACCTTATCTCGCCGAGAAACTATAACATTTTTTCTAAACATAAAAGCTATGATGTCCCGAAGCATTATATTTGCATAATTATAAGTCAAGATCAAGAACAAGTGTTCTTAAAAGAAATAGAGCCCTCTTACTTATGCAAAAGAGTGGTCCGTTATTTTCATACTTAATGCCATTTTCTAAGTACCTGTGATCATACGGCATTTATGTTAAGCAATACGCCCTGTGGAAACCAAAACCTTTTGCTCTGTCGTAACCAAGCCATCCACAAATATACAGCAAAGCGATACCGTACTTAAGCCTACAGCGCCAAACTATTTTCGCAGAAACCACAAATTCCTACTTCCTCCTTCCTTAATACTGGTCACGAAAATGCTCTACATCTAAAATGCATCATTTTCATTTATGTTCTTTCAGTATTATACCCATTAAGTTGACTTCACATCATTCAAGGTCTGGTAAGCACCTTAATGGAATGGTTACCCTTAGGTAGATGTTACTGTAATGTAAGCTAACATCTGACACCCTACATTGTTACCTTTGAGCTACAGAAATGTGCCTGCTGGTAACATTTTTAACACTTAACTACAGACGCTTTTTTCCAGGTAAGTGTGTAGTTATGCAAGCTATCAGAAAAACCTTAAAAAGCATCTTAAAATTAAAGATGTCGGGTGAAGATATCTTCTACAAAACAAACAGGTCCAACCCCCGTGTTTACATGTTGATAAACTAAAATGTGTAACTGTGCCATCTGACACCTGAACGCAACAAACCATAACAACAAACCATGTAACTACACATCTAAAGGGGGAGGCACAATGCACACACCCAATACAATGTTCAGAATAAAACCTATCCAGACTCGAACACCGATACTGACAGCAACGCTTAGAGCGGCGTTGCACACATCACTGCAGTTTACAGAGACACGGTAAATGTCTTGCCGATGGATTACGCGTTGACGGACTTATAAAAGTTAAGTTTATTTGCGGGTTAAGCTACATCCAGGAAAATTTAATGTGTGCAACGGCGTTTAAGCTTGCGGTTAAAGGAAACTGCCGCGCTTGCCAAACTCCCCCTCGTTAGCTCATGAATTTGTAGGCGAAAATAAGAAACGTTTATCTAAACAATTACTTAATCCATAACGCTGGCCATCTTGGCATAAGAGATTTACATGGACCTATGGGAAATAAGTGGGTATTTAGTAAAAAAATTTCGAGTAGTGAAGGCAATAAGCCAGAACTAGGTTTCCTTCTTTAGGCCTATATTATATATCAACAAGTGGAGATATAAGATTATGGCGTCACGACACATTGGCAATATTGTAGCCATAGCGTGTCGATGTTTTAACGTTAGAAATAAACTTCTAATGTACAAGTCTCCTCTTAATTGCCGTATCTGTTTGCGAGGCTAGGGGCGGTATAAGCATTGTTCTCTGTTACAGGGTATAATGTTGTTATGAGCAAATGCAATCAAAGTGTGACTGGAATGCCTGTGTTCTTTCATTTGACCTTGAAATTCTTCATGGGCTACGGGTATGAAGCTTGAATTAGATTTCCTACCTAGAACGTCAACTGTCTTTTTAAGTCATAATCATTCATTCATTCATTCATTCATTCATTCTATGGGCAGATCTTGCCTCCGTGGTCGAGAGGTTAGCGCTCCAGTGCTGCTTGATGACCCAGGTACGTTTCACCAATGCGGTCGCTGTGAGTTCAAGTCCAGCTCAAACTGGCTTCCATTCCGGCCGTACCTGGGAAGGTCCCCCAGCAACCTGCTGGTCGTGACTTTCCACCCGGCTCTGCCCGGTTTCCTCTCACCATAACCCTGGCCGCCGTCATATAAGTGAATTATTCTTGAGTACGTCGTAAAAAACCAATCAAATAAATAAATATATCTTTGGGCGGGGCCATGTTAATTGCCGTAGACGCATAATCTATAAATGTAGTTATTAATATTCTTGTAAAATTTGCACCAACTGTAGCAAGTACTAATGACGAAGTAATTCAAGTAAAACCTGAGTGGTGTGTTAGTTATTGCTGCCTTTTACCACGGCCTTCTGGGGGCAAGCCATGGCGTTCAAACGAACAGTGGTCAGCTTAGAGTCGAGTCCCCCACGGCGCAGGACATCGAATCGCTGCTTATTTCAACTCTACATCCGCTGCACAGTTTAACAATAAACGTTACCACATCGGCCTGATAAAGACTGTAAAAGCGATTCGCTTCACTCACCCGAACCTCTGGCTTTGCCATAGTGTCCACCTTGGCTGTTTGTCACACTCCAGACAATCCAAGATGACCATGAGTTAATTCCTGAAACAGCTGGTGATCGTCGTACTTTACCTACCGGCCCAGCAGCCCCATCCTATCCGTAGCTGACTCAAACAAGGGTGTGGTAACAGAACTCATTAACACGTTCTCCTCTTCACAAGAACTTACCTGAGGAAATGTTGTTTTTGTTTTTTTTTCTTCTAATTATTATAGATTAATGCAGCCAAGGGTGTATGCTACATTTTTTTTCCTTTTTCGCTCCACTTTTTGATATTTTTTTTTCGTACTAGGCGTTTGACAAATTAGCCATCATGTGAATTGAAAAGCCCTGTTGTGAGGGATGGAGAGGCGGCAATGTGTCTTACTACGGAGAATGTTCACAACGTGTGTAGGACATGCATAATAAACACGTTAACACCTGCTACTCGCCAGCGAGCACCCCAGTGGGCAGGGATAACTTACATTCATTATATGTTGGAGAAACTCGCCTTAATTTATTATATTAGCATCAGTGGTGCCTTTGTTATGAAACAACCGGGTCGTATTACTTAATATATTGTGCAAATTATACTTTAGTTAGAATAATCCGCTTTGGACGTATACAACACTGCACATATGCTTTCAGCGAAACGATCTATTCCAAAGAGAGCCGTACATTAATAGAATAACATATATGCGTGTCATTCAACGTAACGAAAGTTACGGGAACGCACAATTTACACCGCTTTTCAACAGTTCTTAGTTGAAAGACAACATGGTCAGGTAGCAAAGACAACTACCATGTGCAGCTCCTTTGCGTGTCTATTTATATCACAGTTAGCTGGTCGTCTACGTACGTTGTCGTACGTAGCGGCTCACCATCCTTCCCTTAGAAGTCCACGGTGAAAATTACACTACAAAAAATAGCCCGAATCCTATCTCACGTGTGATATGAGCCGATTTCTTGAGTCAACCGGTTTGTAAAAATAACAAAGCGGGCGCCAGTAAACCATCTTTTAACAGTAATCCAGCAGGTTAAACCTTTGGATCGGACTTTTCGAGCCAACGTCCGCCATGTACAAAGTATGTTTAGGGTGTGATAAATTTTCCCGGCCGATCGCCTAGGAGAAGTTTGAATTCAAGAAATGGCGTTGGCTCGAAAAGCCCGGTTCAAAACTTTAACGGGCTGGATTACTGTTGAAAGATGGTTTACCGGCGCCAGCTTTGCTATTTTTACAAACCGGGTGACTCAAGGAATCGGCTGATACCAAATGTAAGGAAGGATTCGAGCTGTTATTTGTTGTGAAATTTTCACTGTGGACTTCTGTGTGATCGGATTGGTAAAGTACGTAGGTGATCAGCTAGCGGGGCTAGCCTATGTATGTACTTGCATCTTTTACTTTGGCTTATTCGTAACAACCCTCGCCCCAAGTCGTTCGTTGACCAATGAAATCAGCTCGTGTTTGATCGGTTGCAGAGTAGATTCAGGAGGTGACGCCTTCCCTCGATTTCTGCAGTCCATGAAGCCATAATATCATATTAGCGAAACATCTTCAGTACGGCATTACACCCTCAATCATACAAATAAGGTACACACATTGAAGATATGTTCTTCTCTATAATTTGCTAGCTTGATACCCGACTATGTGCTAGACATTTGGCAAGATATTTCACTATGCTATTTAGCTACCTTCAGCAGCTTACAGATTAGACCAGAGATTCTCTCTCTGACCTCTTACCAATTCTACCAATTACTGGTTAAGTAGCCTAAAGCATTGGCCTGCCCGTAGTCCATCAGCCTCTTCGAAGTCCATCGGCCACCCGAAGTCCATAGGCCACCCGTAATCCATCGGCCACCCGTAGTCTATCGGCTTTCCCGTAGTCCATCGGCCACTACGTAGTCCATCGTCCGCGCACCACTTATACATCGGGTTAGAATCCTGTAAGTTGTGAAGATTTTAAGGTGGGAAAAAAATCCTTTTAAGCTAAAGGTGACAGCGCACAAACCTGTCAGTTATACGGATTCGATTATGTTTGTTTGTTAGCACTTTATCGATGCACTCAAACATTTCACTGCTTCTTCGTCGGAACGGTTTCTGGGCTGAAGAAGCACCCACTACCATCTGAATCTCTTGACTTAAGGCGTTGAAATGTTAACTAAATTACGCCGTGGAGTAATTAGCCCATTGTTAACTACATTATCCAAACCACTGGGTGAGATAATCACTGGCAGACATTAACATACTTAATAGAACTTTTACGAGTACATTCAGCAAATTTAATGTAGGAAAGTTTAGTATTCGTCTTAGTAAACGTTTTACCAGTGGAGATAACATCTCTATCCCTCTTCACCTGTATTATCTGCTGTATGGAATGTGTCTCACCACCAACGTATCTTGTTATCACAGTCGTTATTTTCTCACGCTTTGATTTTTCAGAAGACCGACTGCTCGTATTTACATGTTTTCTGTTAAGGCATTAAACAGAAAAGAACGGCTTCTTTTGATATCAGAAAACTTCATTAAATTCAGCAAATTTAAACTGAATTTCTAAATTCTCTGTACTAATCCCAGTGTTGTACTGAGTAAAACACTTATTTATTTATTTGATTGGTGTTTTACGCCGTACTCAAGAATATTTCACTTATACGTTGGCGGAAGCATTGCAGTGGAAGGAAACAGGGCAGAGCCCTGGAGAAACCCACGATCATCCGCAGGTTAATGGCATGTAAGGTACATGCGTTTTACGTATGTATTGCGTATGTGGCAAGTATATGTAATGTATGTGAATTGTACTGAAGGTTCGCACATTTTACATGAGGCTGGAACGTGCAAAGCACTCATGCTATTACATTTCCCATATTAACCCCTCCCCCACATATGTATATTTTTATATTCATTCGTTGTTTCCTTTTGGTTGCATAATGTTATTGATACATTCTCATAAGTCAAAGAAAATTTCTTGAAAAAGCAAGGCAGTGAATAATTCGTAGTTTTTCAGCCATAGCGTAGGCTCTAAAGTATAATTTATCAGATCAAAGTACTGAACGTGTAAGTATACCAAAGATCTTGTATACTACTCATTTCAGCTTGATACATCTACACAGGAGCTCCTTCTGAATAATTGGATGATAAAGCATCTCTGTCCAAAGGGTAACAAACATTTTAAAATGACTCATTGAACGCGCTCTTGACGAAATACTGAAAACCCACAAAGAAAATCCAATTTAGGTGATATAATAGGCTATTTATTCAGTTTTGATGTCTCTTTTCTCTTTTCAAAATTTCGTATATGATATGCGTCATGGACTGAACTGGTAAAATATCAAAAAAAGGTTACAGCGCAAATGACAAATTATATAACCTTGTTAATTTACAAAAAGCACTTTATACAAAATGAAAACCACGAAAATCTCTTTTCACATCATGTTAGACAGGGGGACATTCACGTGTTGGAATAGCATTCATGATCGCTTTGGACGAAAACACATTTTCTGACGTGGCAGCATCCCCACCAAAGAGCTGCATATTTTGAGTCCAAGGGCCAGGCTTATACCTATCACAATCATGCCTATCTCCTGCATTTATATTATGATGTATATAAAACATCTGCTTTTTGGTACAGTTTTCCTCTTATATCATCAGAAGATTCGGAAATCTTGGTTATATAAAAGGACCAGCTACTCGGTGCAAGCAGCTTTATACGACAAGCATTGCAGGCCAACTTTAATCAATCACAGATCAGTTCAACATGAACAGCTGTAAGTTAGAAAAACTAGAAATTTACAGAATTCAAAATTCAGAATTTCTTACAAGTACATTTGCTCTCAGCTAAAAACACTTCAGTCTCCGGATTTAAAACATAACAATCAGCGTGCAGTAATAGGCCTACCTACATTCAAGAATATATTTTTAACATAAGACTTCAAAATTTGTACAGTGTAGCCGTCATATCATATGTTGGCCACTCGTTATGACAATTACATTTTTAGCTGAAAAGATTATCTGTTATCCTCTATCATTTTCTTGCAAGCAATAAAATGAAATTGCTCGCAGGTTTCAGAGAAGATGAAGCATAATCTTACTTCGATTAATTTGTAACATCAGCCCTCAATCGGGCCTCCGCCCAGGATCCGAGCACCTCATAGAGCCTGAGAGTCGTTAGTCACATCAGCATCCTCATATAGGTTAAGTCTGACATGGGGAACCTGTAAGAAACATACAGACCTGAAGCGTAGAAAACGTTCATAAACGATGTCTAATACCAAAGATAACCTTTGGTTTTATGCGGTTAAAAAGTGATTTTCTTACATCGAGTGAATGTGTCGACATTTTCCTTGCTCGCCGAAGTCTACCTTCCTTGTTTACCTCGTCGCTCACCGTAAATAATAAGGTCAGTTCGGAAGTGAGATATTTACCACCAAAATGCAACTTGGGAAGTTAGAGGCAATAGCTATTCTAAAGAGGTATAAAATAACAGTTATTTAAGTACAGAAATCAATATTTAGTGGCATAGTTACATTTGTTAAAAAAAGACGTTCTACTAACCTTCAGTTGTCGGAAATCGTGACCGATTTGTGACCCTACGGTTCTCGTAGCGATGTAAGTCACTGTGGCGTGTGAAATCTCGTGTAGTTGAACGGGAAGAAAAAATAAACTGTGAAGAAATAACTAAAGGTACGTTGGCCCAAGAAATAAACATAGAGGCCTACTAATCCCTATCAAGCCTTTGTCTTCAATGCAAAATTTTAAGATTTTCATTTCAGTTACGTTTACCTGAGTGGATAATAATGTCACGGCTTCGATCATAATATGTATATAATACACTCAGCATTTAATGTACATTTATAAAAATGCTTTGGTAAGTGGAGGCCTATAACACAAAATATGAAATCTATACTGTCGTGTTACCCATGTGAATTACACATGTATCACACACCATGAAATGAACATGCGTTTCAAATACATGTGTATCACATATGTGGTTTCATACGCGTTATGCATGTAAAACCTTACGTGAATAGCCTACGTGACACATACGTGATTCGCATGCCATTCACAGGAGTGACAAATGTCGTACGTGTCAGATATCAAACATGCATTTTCCAACATATGATTCATATAAATTGCAATTTTGCCTGTGTAGGGCCCACGTTATTTTTTCACCGTCTCTCAACATCCCTCCTACACACAATTCGTTTTCAGGCAGCGCAGAAGACATCATTCTTGACGCTGCAGTGCCTTATGATTCACCTGTTTTAGGATCACAACTGTATATAAGCTGTGAAGCATGGCGAAAACAATGGCGTAGCACAGTGTGCGTCAATTTCATCCTCGTTAGTTAAACCTAACAGGCTGACAGCTTCTTGCCGAACGTCATCAACGTGACGCCTAGGGAAATACGCTCACAATCTACACTACACAGACACCCAGTACGATAATAGCATCGAACAACCACCAGACGGAAGGTCTGGACAGCCAATGAAACCTCGTCGGTGTGATATGTTTAATTTTATTCTGCTCTGATTTGTACCTAACCCCCGGAGGAGCAGCATACAGATATCACAGTAGGCTGTATCTTACACCTGGTGAGGATGTACCTGTATTCCATCTCTATGACCGATTTATCTTACAAGTACCTTCTGCTGACCAATCAACAGTGGGTTCGCCAAAACATCTCACACAGTTTGTATCAGACCAACGATAAGGTCATACCGTGGCAGAAATATTATCTGTGAATCCGAAAACAGAAAACATATATCTGTTATACTCAGTGCCTACACTGATGATGTTGAGAGCCAAACGGGAGTCGGTGAACTGAGTATATCCTGTTACATAAGAACGAAATGATAGACATAATCCACTTAAAGATTAGACTGGAAAGTTCCTTGCAGTGGTAGGTGTGATGTCGTTTGGCATAAGGTGAAATGTATATATAATATCCACATACAAAACAGCAGTCGCTTTCGTGCAAATCAGACATTCTATAGTGGACAGCCTTAAACAACAATCAAGTTAATTAAAAAATAAATAAATAAGAATGACAAATAGAGAGCAGGCGATCAGAAACACTTCATCCTCAAAAGCTCACGGATTCCGGGTTCCATTGACGGACGCATCTATTTTCTGCCTCCATACTATCGCCAGTGGCATGTACATGTTATTGTCACTGTCCTTAATATTACTACTATGGCCAGACATTAACTCACGTAACTCTCGCTTAATATAACAAAATGAATAGATTTAAGAGAGAGATTTGACACCTTCAACAGAGTTGATCTGTGCATTTCTACTTCGTAAACGTCAGTGCAATTCGAAAATGTGGCATGTTACAGTAATCATCCGGCCATTTTGATAATGGATGTAGAAAAAGGCATTTGTCATTTTTTTTCTTGCATCCATTCCTTTTTCCTCCTTGAGATAATGTTTGACAAGCATGGAGTGATGGGGTGATGCATCGGTGAGGAGAAATGATTGATTCATTCATTCATTCTTAATGTCATTCTCTCTCTTATTCCCTCACTCTTTCACATAGTAATTGTTTGGTTCAGGTAACGATTCATCTGTTAATTAAATAATTTTGTTGTATTTTTAGTAATAATTTCTAACATTTTTTCCGAAAAAAGTCAACGGGTCAGGAAGAAAAGCAAGCCAAGAATGCTTTTCAGCTGAAGTGGCACATTGGGAGTTCGTCGATTAGGTAGTCATTCTGAGGTTTACAGCAACAGCAACATCACCTTACTCTATTGCCGCAGACACACAAACAAATCACTGGGTTTTTACGCAGTTTTAATGTCAGGAATGTGTTGTTGTGACATTTGTGACATTTGCAGGTTCCTCCCAGAGAATGTAATGCGGAGTGTCACACGCACTGCAAGCATATCCATGTATGCTTTTTAATTTTATGCTTTGTTTTGCCAACGAACTCGATTTGCCAACAACAAAGAAACAAGGACAAACGTATGGGTTAATGGGCTTGTAATCGGCTCATAGTGAGATTATGCTATGACAAACGCCTTCCCCGTTGGGGCCTGTGTCTGTCGTGAAAAAACGCCAATGCAAAATTATCAGAGGTTGTGCTTTGAAAGGTTCTTTACAACATAATTATTCATCCAGGAAGGAAAGAAGAAAACCTCAATGATATACAGGTGTTAAGCTGAAAGTCTGTCACATTTAGAGCATAAAACATTGTTACGAACCCCGTCCTTAAGTATGGAATTTTTTTTTTTGATTTGTTTTCACGTTAACCGGGTCTGTGTGTGATCTAAATGTTTTGCTCTGTGCACGTTGTAGCCTGCACTGGAATTCAGTCGCGAGTTCTCGAGGCTTCTGTGTTTATGAGTTACTTGTCATTGTACATAGAGCGTACAGTCTGGAAAGATTTACCCATATTGTAAACATGTTTACGAACAAACCGTCCAGAGTTTTCTTTACTTTAGTCTGTAAATGCGACGCAGTCAGAAGTTTCACAGTCATATTTATGTCCACCTGAAGGCGGTCATTTTACGCATGTCCATTTTGAGAGCGGCCATTTACTCAAATTCACTTGAGAGCAGTCATATTGATTCTCGTCAACTTTGAAAGATTTTGTCGGATTTGGAGATATCGGCTTTCAAGCCATTCGGCATTTGTCATTTTGTACTCCCATTTTTCTTTAAGTAACATTATTTGAGCTTGTGTTTCACCACTTGCTATTTGGTTTGAGACATTCTTTTGGAGCTTGTATTACTCATTGTCCCTTTCTGCGATTACGTACATTTCATCTCAGTTTATCCTGAAAGTGATTTTGTGTATATTTTCCAGGAGTGGGACATACATCACCAGCTCGGCATTACGGACGCTATGGTCAACCCGTTTGCCCTGGAAAGTTGCACCTTGCCGGGGAGTTGGACATATACCATAGTTGGCGTACCGTGCCCAGTGCCATTTGTCACTTACAAGACTCAAATCCTTTAATTTGAGAATTGCCAAGGACTGTTCTATATTTAAGTGGAGTAACTTGCCTTTGGAAGCCTGAATATCCCATCCAGGTTTGGACATAAAATATAATTATTTTTGTAATTATCTGTATTGTTTTTGCATATTATTGTCAGTTGTACTATTTGTTTATTTTATTCAAATATATATATTGAACGTAGTCAAGCGTCTTCGTGTTTCTTTGTTTGATCTTGTGTAAGGCTTAGGTCACTGAGAGTTGAATAAGCCATTTGTTTATCATTTTTCCTCTCCGATAGTGGTACCGTTCAAGCACCAATCTCCTTACACATTATTGTCTACCTCGATTAGCCGAATTAGACTCTGTTTCCTTTACCAAAGTTTAACGAAGAGTCTATGGGACATCTTTTGTTAACAGCGTCTAAAACCCAGATCATTTCTTGAATTAAATCACGAGTCCGTTTAAGAAATAAAATCGTGTTCGTCTTACAAGTTGGAATTCATGAATTCAAAGGGTAAACATATGTTTATCAGTTTACCCCGCCATTATGTGGTGATCCTGCTTGGTGTGTTTAGTTATTGCATTTCAAAGAAACAGAAGTATAAATATTTCTACACTGGAACAAACATGCTTCATAGTTAAATTGTTGTTATATGCCCTAAATAATGCCAAGAGTGACTTCAAATCCCATGGAAACTAAAAGACAATTTCAGCACGGAGATAGAGGCTGTCAATAAATCCCCTATGCTCAGAAACGTATCCGATACGACAGAATAGACAACTTATGCTATGTGTATAATAAAGCTCTTATTTCCCTACGGCGCTATTTGTCTTTGTTGTCTAATCAAGCTAGATACATGTAGGAAGAGAGTTAAGTTTATAACATCTTTTCATCTTAATAACACCTGCCAGAAAAGACACTCGATTTAAAGCCCGCTGTTCTAGTAGGATTTTTTGGGAATAATCAACAATATTTATTAACCTTTATATTTTAGCCAAGACCTGAATCTGAAACTAAACCCAAGCTGTCATTAGGAAATATAGACATAAGTCAGATGAGTTCAAATGGTGAGAAAATGACCCTTCGAGGCAGAATCCTCGCCAAATTAAACAAAACAACAAGATAATTAACATCGACCATTAATTTGATCAATGATCACTTGCCTGTAAAGTGTGAAATTCTTAGCGGTGAAAAAAAATAAATAAAAGTTTTAAAAAAGCATATATGAACGTAAAAGCCGAGAGTAATTCATCTTAATAACAGTTCCTTGGCTTTATCTCGGCCAACTCCTGTTATATTAGCATGATTATAAATGACTCAGATCTCTGAGCAATGGATCCATCCTAGCTTTGCGACGTCTTATCTAAAGTTAGATCATAATCTTCACCAGCAGTTAGCTATAGGTGGAGATATTCATTCGGCTTAACAGAGTGACGACAAACAAGACCGCTATTAAAGTTCCTAAATATATGCACGCTTAATAAACTAGGTGAAGTTAAAGACTTCTCGGATAACGTACGAGGATGAATTCTAAGGGTACAATGTGTACAATGGAACTCGCCCTGACTTGCTTAATTTGACCGTAGGGACGAGGTTTATTTTGTCATTCTGGCGTAACCATTGCACAGTACACATATTGTAAGAAAAGGTGAGTAGGGCTAAACATACCTCTAAAAATAAGCAAAAAATGTACCTTTTATTTAAATCCAGGTTATTTATTTTTTATTTGATTTTTTTATTTGATTTTTCTTCAACAATTTCCACGTATGCAATTGCCGTCAGTTTCATAGATTCCGGAGTCAGCAGTAAGCCACCGACCTTTGGCTAGCTAGTAACAAGCTTCTCAGCGTGTGACGTATCATTCCGATTTTTGACACCTACGTACCGATTTGTGGATTCCTCCCTCGTACAGTACGTGAGTCCTTCGTGCCGACAAGCTGTCGACGAGCGCGAGTGGTCTTTATATGCGTTGGCGAAAGGGCGCTTGTCCTCCAACAGCCTGAAATACAAATACGACACATGTGGGTAAGCTAGTCAGAAACTTGCCAAAGGCCGGTGGTTTACCTCTAGCAATTCAGTTTCCTCCATGCATAAACCTTACTGTCGAATTGCAGGTAAAAATGCCTGAGCAAGAGGTTAAATGACGTCCAAATACAGGAATAAATACCCAGCAAAACGTAAGAATTGCCTCGAGGTCGGGAGATCCGGGATCAATCCCGGGTCGAGTCATACCAAAGACTTTAAAAGTGGTACTTGTTGCTGCTTTGCTTGGCGCTCGGCTCTGAGACTAGAGGAAGGATGCAGGGCTAGACGGCCAGGTGTCAGTGTAATGTGACTGGATGGGGTGTCACGTCTGGTGTCTTCGGCAGGATGCTTCAGTGGAGGCAGCACTTTGGCGTCATGGACTCGCCCTGCCACAAGAAGGCACAGTAAATATGCATTCAAAAAAAAGGATTCATCGTCGTGATATGAATGAAAATATGTTGAGTACGACGTAAAACACGAATCAAATAAATAAATAAAACCCAAGCAAACATACATCCATACATGCATACAAAGTGTTTGAAAGAGAAATAGTATAGTATTTGTAAACCTAAGGCTAACATTCAATGATGTTTCGAAGAACTCGAGCATATTTCAGGCGGGATATTCAATTCAGAACGTCAGCAAGACGTGAAAAATGCGATCTTAGTTTAGAACGAATATATATTTACCTCAAAACTTCTTCAAGTCTGAATGTAAAAACAAACATGTAAATGTAAAGAAAGTATCGTTGTGTATACAGTATCCTATCCGAAGACGAGGTTACACATGTATCAAATGGAGAAAACAGTTTCAAACGCCCTGCCTACTCCTGCCAATAAGGTTGTTAACAGACTGTAAAAGTTAATAAGCTAGATATGAAATTGTTTGAAACTTGAAACGCACAAGTTCTGCAAATTTCTCGGCAGATCGAAGTGAAAATTACAGCCATCTTACTACCACCAATAAAAACCTGACAAGCGTCATATCTTATTGTCCTGCCGATATATACTGGCTTGTTTAGTACAAGAAATATAAGACAAAAGACAACAGAATGGAGTGTAAAACCAGTGCAGCGACGACAGTGTGATAGCTGGCAAATGATCACACGTAACCCATGAAATCCTTTCTCCTGTATGTTTACCTCAGTTAGTATTTTATTCCGTTCATGTTTAGATACTTAAATATAGTAGCACTGGGTTCGTAGATGTAGAGCGGTGATAAACACTTTCTGTATTTCTCAGCCAACCGGTTGCTCATCTAATCGAATTCTTGCTTTCGTGGAATGGAATGGTAAATTACCTTACCAATTGTTTGTAACGATTGAGACGACGATTTTGATTGGTTCTAAATTTCGACCTTCCCAAGCAAAGAAGGGAGGTGGTCAAAGGCAGGTCTTTCTCCAGATATGGTAAGCGACAAGTCAGTGCAAAAGCGAGATTAAGACCTGACAGCCGTCGCGAAAGTGTGCAACTGCATATTTGTACGATTGAAATCGTTCATCTTCAGAAAGCCACTGGCTGCATAAATTTAGATATTTACGACTCGATTGTCCTGAGTGAATGGCTTCCGGGTATTCTACACACTATATCATAAAAAAGGGTTGTTTGACACACCGCCCTGGTTATGTTTACTACTATGTTAGATGAACACATTAATCAGTTCAAACTGACAGAATAGAATTCTCCTCAAGGGATTTAACTTTGAGGCTCTGTTGTACTCCTTGTGTAATGTATGCGATGGTGTCACAGAGAGAATGTCCACACTAATTAGTTTTGAACTTAAATCAGCGTTCTGTCAGTCGGGGAATTTTTGCTGCAAGTATGATGAATTTGAATATAACCCGAATATAAATCACAAAATATAGGCAATAAATATTAAATAAACGGGTAATAAAGCTGGCAAGAGAGAAGTAACAGTCAGTTTTCACTTCTCAATGATAATGGTAAAACAGTTAACGTGCTAGAAATGACATACAGTTCAAATTTCAAACTCTTAGTCTGTGAATAATCTACGGGTCGAATACAAATATAATTATCTCTGTGAGGCTTTGACTGCAGCTGTTCATAACAGCATCATGTTGATATAATAGCCATGAATGCTCATGCAGCGCTATTTCCAGGATACACGTAAGTAGATTTACACCTGGGCAAGCGTTGCACTACCATACAATCGTTACATTACCACACAAGCGCTGCAGTCACACAAACGTTACACTACCACACAAGCGTTATACAATCACACAAACGTTACACTATCACATTGTAAACTATCACACTATAAACTGTCACACAAGTGTTTGATGGGCAGTCTGACCGTTGCAGTCCGTTATCTTTGGGATATTCAGCTTCAACTCAAGCGTTAAAATCCATGTTTAAGAGTCTCAGACCTGGCACAGACAACATTTGTCATTTTGGTTCAAAATACGGTCATTGTTTGAACACGCTTACTTAATAATTGATTCACGCTATAAATGTAATTTATTTTGTTTTCAATCTGACCATGCAACTCAAGTTGTATTGACCCAGGTTTAATATGATAGCAGTCATTGTTTAGAAAAGTAGTCAAAGTCGTATTTCATGAATGAAAGAAACCCATCACAAAGAGCCAATTTAAAACAAACACAATATATGTGCATTCTGCTACTTTTTAATTCTTTGGCATTCTAAAAATTGTCTCACTGACACTTTAACGTAAATGAGTAGAGGGTAGAGAGCAATATCAGAGCAGTGACGATAGTGTCATATGTGACCGGTGAACCGGTCAATTCCAATTTCTCGTCAGTTTACGGTAGTTAGGGTTTTATTCTAACTGTTAATGTAAAGTGCTAGAAATGACATACAATTTCAAACACGCCCCCTCCCTCCCCAGAACTGTTGTTTAAGCAGAATTAGTTACGAAAAATGCAGTTCAGTTAATATCAATTTATTAGACGTCACGGACACAGAATAACTCAAAAGGCTGCAGGCGTTAAGACTGCTTTGCACACGCGTAATACGTGTACAACTCTCTAACTTCCCTCATCGAACTGATAGTTAGTGCTTCCTTATTACTACGGGGCTTTGAAAATTTATGTTTCAGATGTGATCGTCTGTCACAGTGACAGTGCTTCAGGACTCAAAACTCAAACAGTAGAAACGACCGATTCACTAGCCAAGCATATCACACTTGTTCCTTAACCAAGCAGCTGGGAGTACAGGAGAATCATAATATCAGGGGCATTCAACCAAGACTTTGTAATTAATCAAGTCTAGATGACGTACTACGAAGCCGCCAGCCAATGAAATTTACCGATACATCTGTTGCACAACACTTATTATTTATGCAGTATATGAAGCCCATGTGAGACGAAGGAACCGTTCAAGCGTCTTGGTTAAAAGCAGTTGCGTCAATGATTCCCGATTGGCTAACTCATCTCTTCACGTTAAGTGTTGTTTGATGTAGAACAGGGACATTTCACGTGACGTGACAGTGAAGTTGTACTAGATTTCATGAAACAAATGATTTCAAAGCCCTGAAAATGAGGCTCGTCAGTAGGTAGTGACAGAGGGATGGTAGATGCACACGTTTCTGTCAACAGAAAAACATAATTAAAAAAAAAAAACAGAATGAAAAATAATTTGAAATAAAATTGGCTTAAGACACGTATCTATGAACCATGGCTCAGTCGGTTAGCACGCTGCCGCAGCCCAATGACCCAGAAAGCTTCCCTCCAATGCGGTTGCTGTGAGTTCAAGTGCAGCCCAAGCTGGCTTTCCCTCTGCCCGTACGTGGGAAGGTCTGCCAGCAACTTGCCAATGGTCGTGGGTTTTCGCCGGGCTCTGCCCGGTTTCCTCCCACCATAATGCTGGCCGCCGTCGTATAAGTGAAATATTCTTGAGCACGGAGTAAAACTCCAATCAAATAAATAAATAAATCAAATCGAATACACAGTTGAGTATCATAGTCCAGCTTTCATAGCAACTGTTCATGAAAGAACTATCATGTTGAGGTTATAAACATGAATGCGTATAGAGCCCCTGTAGGCCTTAATTGTATTACCGGAAAGCAGACGTCACTGGTAAGGTCCTTATTGTTAAATTTCCTCCCGTATAATTCAGATGTATGACATAACGGATGAAACTGACAGATTAAAATGGTCGCCATGTACATGGGAGATTTTCCAGAATAAATAAATAATTACTCCGGCCTCTAACTGACTCACGATAGAAACGCTAATTCGCATGCCCTTAAGAGTGATTTCCCTTGGTGCATGCTACTCCACACAGGATTTCTCTTTTGGTCAATTTTGGACAAGACTGTCCTCGATGGGAATATAAGCAGCTGCAATCAAAGCGTAAACGAGACATACACATATCTGGATTAACGACAGCTTATAAACCAGACTGATGCAGGATTCGGACACTGATCTACTTCATTTGCCTTGAATATTTCCGTCATCATTGAAGACTGCTGACAGCTTCTAATTGCGTGAACACATCCTAATTTCGTACTTTACACACTTTCTTAGTTCTTTAGTGGTTTGTGTCGAACGTGGTTTTAGAAATTCGTCTTACGATTACTGACCCGGAACGTCCTTTGTGATTTTTTTTTTTACTGTGTGTACATAAATGTCTCTTTCGGCGCCTAGATTTATAGCCCCGCGATGACCGAGAACTCCTCTTGTACAGAGTATTTGAGCTTGAAGTTACATAGTTTCTGAAATATGCCCTTAGAACCTGTTAAAATGCCAAAAGTCAGTTGTAAATGACAACTCCGCAACGGCAAATAGATCCCCCTGATATGTGTTTGAGTGCTTCTGTCTACCAGCGGGTCCCACAATATACAACTGACTGTACAACTCATATAATGGCATAAAACTCATTCATATCAAAGGAAAGGAAAAGAAAGTATTGTAAAATACTACAATATAGAGAGTAAGATCAGAGCAGTGAGGACAGTGGGATGGCTGGCAAATGGCCTGACGTATCCCGTGAAATCAGTTACGGTTTTATTCTAACTGTTCATGTAAATGCTTAAATAGTGGCCACTTGCACCTCCACTTGCACCTCCACTTGCAGCATAGCCTAGGCAGAATTAAATTAAAAAACGCAGTGTTGCAGACACACCATGAGAATTTCCACATCTGATGCTGTAAATAGCTGGATTTGCACTGGTTATCATGATCACCACAGAGCCGCCTGCTGCTATAAATTTATTTGTTTAGTGTTTTACGCCGTACTCAAGAATATTTCACTTATACCACCGCGGCCAGCATTATGGTGGTAGGAAACCGGACAGAGCCCGGGGGGAACCACGACCATCCGCAGGTTGCTGCCATAAATAAATCTATAAGGTTTGTGGGCGAAACAACGGCACCTCTGCAGGTACCCACTGAGTCTGAGTCAAAATGCTCGACTCGAACACAGAGCGGCATTGGTGATACACTTACATTATAGTGTCAGTAAAACCATCACAATGCATGGCCAGCTATTACTTGCTTCGGTTTGAACATAAAGAAGACCGCAAATGTGCATCATGCATGCGGATTATAATATTAAAGAAATTCTAGGAAATAGTGAATTTTCTGCCCTTCAGTGATTGTAAACTGAAAACTTGCACAGGATTTGCATCTTTAGGTAGTCGTATTTAGATCAAGCATATCAAGGTGTAGTCGGCGACAAGCCGTTCGTCAAACAATAGAGGGGAGAAGATACTGCTGAGTCGGTTGGTCTTGCCATTGGTCTACAATGATGTGCTGTCTGACGTTAATCTAAACATTAAATCTATCCTTGGCACATGCTATGACGAGCATTAACTTAAGCGTTCACACAAAAGTGTAAAGAGCCACTATTCGGTCCTAATGTAACATAGCTCCTACGTCCTTGCTAGGGTGGATGACCTTGGCAGTTTGGTCATCTAAATTGCCTATTAATATAAGAGGTTCTTGTCAAGAGTCAGTATGTGACTACAGCAGGGAGAATCAAACCAGAGCTGCGACGACAGTGTGATAGCTAGCAAACGGTTATACGTTACCCGTGCAATCCGGTCTCTTGTCAATTTACCTCAGTTAAGAGTTTTATTTTAACTGTTGATGTAAGTGTTTAAGAAGTAACAACTTACACCCCCTAGCACGTTGGCTTAAGCAGAATTAGGTAAAAAAACAAAAAAAGAAGAAACAGTTGTGGCGATGCTAATTGTTACACACCAGATATAGCTGGTCGAGAATTACTCAAAATGCTGTGTTGTGATTATATTTTAGTACATGTACACAATAACATGAAAACAATGCAAAGGGATCAGGCCTCGGGGACGCTTATCCAATGAAATGGATGGTCTATCATTTCCATTCACGGTATTGCCGATTTCTTACTTTCTACAGCATGCTAAAACAGTCTTTCTATCTAAAATAGTCCTCCACAGGTCCAGAGATTTCTACCTGTATAGATTTATGGGTTTGGAAGTTTTTATACCACCAAAAACAGGAGGAACGCCTCGTCAAGACGGCTATCTAAGCATCACAATTACCTGTCTAAAAGATCTTCCGTTAAATCCGTTACTTTAGTGATGGCGGATAGCATTTTCCTCCGTTTAACGGATTAATCCGGAAATCCGTTTTTTGATGGGTTTAAGGGCAATTTTTTTAGAGAAGCCTCTGTGTAATTCCTGGTTAAATAAGTGGGTCACAAATGCATATTCCATCGTTCATGTCACCTTTTGTACTGGTGTTTTTATGCAGTTCTAGATATGTTAGAACATAGTTCAGTCTGCGTGACATCTAGCACTCCTGAAAATTACACTTTGGCTCGCCGTTACGTGTTTCACGAAAGAAACGTGGGGGCCTCCGTGGCTCAGTGAGTTAGCACGCTTTTGCAGCATAATGACCCGAAGCCTCCCACCAATGCGGTCGCTGTGAGTTCCCCCGTACGTGGGAAGGTCTGTCAGGAACCTGCGGATGGTCGTGGGGTTTCCCCCGGGCTCTGCCCGGTTTCCTCCCACCTTAATGCTGGCCGCCGTCGTATAAGTGAAATATTCTTGAGTACGGCGTAAAACTCCAATCAAATAAATAAATAGATCAAATCGAATACACAGTTGGGTATCATGTTGAGGTTATAAACATGAAAGCGTATAGAGCTCCTGTAGGCCTTAATTTTATTACCGGAAAGCAGACGTCACTGGTAAGGTCCTTATTGTTAAATTTCCTCCCGTATAATTCAGATGTATGACATGACGGATGAAACTTTCTTGTCTGACAGATTAAAATGGTCGCCATGTACATGGGAGATTTTCCAGAAGGAAACGACCGTCTGCCATCTCCTAAAGTATCCAGTTTTCCATATCAAGCCATAATCCGTAAGCGGCAGACAATTCATCTGTTTGATACCATATTTGCCCGTCAGCAACATGCGGGTCGTCATGGGTTTCTGCCGGGCTCTGTTTCCTCCCACCATGATGCTGTCATATAAGTGAAATATTGAGTACGACGTAAAACACAAATCAAACATATAAACAAATGATACCATATTTCTTCAGTTCTGAACGGCAGGAGTTGTTAAAAAGTTGACTTAAACTAATGTGTACTTATGCTACAGTATCCTCACAATACTTTCTATAGACGAGACTAACAAGACCCACTCAAACTTTACGCTCCAAAATGCACGTGGAATAAACGTTCAAATGAAAATAAAGTGGGGCCTTCCATGGCCCAAGTTGTTGGCATGTTAGTGCAGTTCAATGACTTAGGTGCCTCTAACCAAAGCTGTCGCTTTGAATTCAAGTCCAGCTCATGCATGCTCGCTTTCCCCTCGGTCGTGGGTGGAAAGGTCGGCCAACCACCCTATCGCTGGCTGTAGACGTATGAGTGAAATATTTCTGATAATGACGTAAATCAACAATCAAATAAATCAATAAATCCAATAAATGAACGTAAAGTGTGATTTATACCAAATGTTTAAAGCTGGGGATATTTACATATTTCGTTGTTCGCTGCTGTGTTCTGTTATGAAATCTGATGAGTTCTGATGTTATACCTTCGAACATCTCGGAGCAAGCCATGTTACAAAGTTTGCCCTTCTAGTCCGCTATTTGACCAAGATTCATATCGCAAATGAAGAATTTGTAGTGCTACGAGGGGAGAATACTGTGGAACTAATTCTCATACTATGCAGAGTTATGTACCTTGGGCTGATACATCCTATACCATTTTGTCGCCATACCTTTCATTTAAATGAGTGTGCGCAGGAGGGTGGGAGATACTGTTTACCTGATAGTTTTTTGTTTATGTCGGCTTATGATCGTCTTTAAAACCATTCTTTCCACATTACGACGGTGTCTCCTTGTACTACATACAATGTCGTATTATGTATAATTTCGCCTGCGTTGTGTTGCAAATATGGCCGCTTCACGGTACCAAGTGAAGCTTGGGAGTTGTATAGGCCTGCATATCTAGCTCTTGTCCTCGACACAGATGTTGAGCCTCCATGTACATGTATGTAATTGGATAGGCTTACCAGAAGTTGAACGCCTAACCCCGGAACATCATCATACATATCTGGCCTCAATTCGTCGTGTTTATTTTAATGTAATTCTGCTTAAGCCGTAGTGTTAGGGGACGGGTACGTTATACTTCCTAAACATTACATGAACTGCTAGAACCAAACCCAAACTCATCCATTTTAACAAAAGGCCGCATTGCACCGGTAACGTGTGACCATTTTTCAACTACATGTACCACACTTTTGTGTTTACCACGTTCAGAATATGATATCATTATTTTATTTGTACCAGACATCAGACAAGGAAATACTGGGTTATAATGGGAAGCTGATCTAAGCACATAGCCATATATATATATACACAGACTTTTGCAGTAGTCTTCAGGTTACACCGACTGTTACACCAACTGTATTGAGGAGACAAATGCGGACAAACATGAACACTAGAACAGAAAGAAATACATGGATTACGCTTTATGGCCAGTGGCAAACATAAAGACAACGTCAGATTTATAATGTTCTCGAAACTCCCTATATAATGAAACAACCAATAGAGAAGTAAATCCGTCTTTAAAGAGAAGGACGGTATTTGACTGTTGGCTCGGTGCACGAGAACCGGTTGTGGCCGGAACACTCAGTACTGTGGGTCTACTTCCACTGCCTGGCACGCGGAGGTATGCTTGTTATTGACTTAATTTCTCTTTTGTGTCAAGAATGATCTATTGAACACCGCTAATCCGGGTTTGGAGTTCTCTTCTAAGTACAACTGAACAGAATCTATAATCTCTGGTGCTCTATTGCATATATGTGTCAAATTCCGCTTATCCTGGGGCTAAGGGGTTATGCTCACCTTCTTGAATAACAGTTGCAATGTAAACTCGAGAGACACACACTTTTTCAACAACAACAACTTCTAAACCAGGAAGGTACACGATTTGGAAACTGACTTAATTCATACGCCATCAGTGAAAATTGCTGACAGCTTCTCTGTATTAATCCGCTGTAATTTATTCATTAGTATCTTGTTATTTATTTGGTTTGTGTTGAGCGTTGATTTTGAAACTGGTCTTTACTCTTATTGACCCGGGATGTACGATAAGTTTGACAGTTAGTCTATGAATGCTTTGACCCGTGAGGACATTGACAGAGTTACATATGACCAATTGCCAAATATGACACATATTCCTCGCCTCTCCTGTTTTGCTCTCCATGCTGTGACCTCTTAAACTGTATTACAAAGAAATCAAGGGCTACTAGTTTGTATCCTTGTTACAATGCAGTTAAATCCTGTGACAATGCCCATGGACGTTTACCATTCTATACCGCTTCATCTCTCAGCTTACAGCCTCTTCATGGACGTTTACCATTCTATACCGCCTCATCTCTCAGCTTACAGCCTCTTCATTCACCAAACGTATTCCTTGAGCTTTTACTTCCTATCTAATGTCAGCTGATTACCGCTTCTTCTGTCAAGTAACAAATTGCTTCTTTTTTTTGTTTCAAGAAACTGAACTCCTTCGTCTTTCGATAAGCTTTTCTTTTCCAGTGACTACCTGCATTTTCTCATTCTGCTTACACTTAAATATACGTAAATCGTTTCCCGCTGTCTTAAATGGTTTTATTACTGTCCAAAAATTACACGCAATTCTTTAGTAATTAACGCTTCTTCATTAGTAAATATGCATAATTACTTCTACTTACCGATTAATGCACTCAGGCACATGTCATATTTCCAGGTAATAGTTTTCATTTAAAATCACATCAATGGAAGTATGGCTCTTCATTCCACTAAGGAAACAGATTGACTTTGCGGTATGTTTTTTCCCGTTTAACTCGTTAAAATGTGACTTTTCACCCAGTCCGATTTGTGAAATCAGCAAACAGAAAGTCGAAACGTGTAAACTGTCATCCGATATTAGTTGAAAGGTACCAATTGTATTTTTGTTACCTGACAAATTATGCACAGGATTATAAGAAATTCTAGAACTCCTCAATAACGCCTACTACATTGATGTTAACATCACTGGAGTGTTTTTGTATAACTCTGCACTGCAGCCATGGTGATAGAAATAGTGCAAGTTGCTACTATGTAACCATTTACCTGAACAGTTACAATAATAACATAGCAAGACGCCGGATTTCACCGGTTGTATGTGATCATTTGCCCACTACATATGTCCTCGTTTTACTCACTCTGCTGTAGTCTTATTTTTGTATAGAGATTTTGCTTTTATTTTTATCTGAGCGGCCGCGTTCGTCGGGTCGTAGAAAACCGCACTATGTGATCGTATAGTTATAAAAAGATGTTGCGACTTTTCTAAAAAGTTTTTCATAAGATATAATTGGACTTATCGCATGTATAAGCATGCGTCGGAAGACATGATAATATGCAACAAAAAAAAAAAAAAAAAAAGACGTGCAACAATATCGACGTATCCATGCAGGGTGTCAGGCATCTTCTGTTGCATTGCTGTACACGGCTTATCCGCAAGGCTAGAGTTCGCATCTTGACGAAATTATATCACCTGGTATTCAATTCAAGAGAGGCCACAAGCTACCGCGACATGCACGTGTATGTGATGCCGATATCCTTAAGCTAACTTACCCTTCAGACACATTCTCTGGTAATTTTAGAAACTGTTTACTGATATTAATTTGTGACATGAATCAAAACTGTCTTCATTACAAGTTTGTTTGTTTGTTTTTTTTTGTTTTTGTTTTTTTTTTCTTTCAATACAAATCCAGACTGACTACTTGGGCCCACACGTGGGGATTTATATGAAGTATGAGATAGATAAAAATATTGTTACAACTCTCTACGCCAGTTGAAAAGGGATAAAATAATTCTAAAAGTTCTACAAGACCAATTTTTTCCTCCAAACATTGTTTTCGTAGCGATACGCTTAGAAGAGCAGGCAATTTCGGTAACACTATTCACATGAAGGTTGTCCAGACAAGAGTATGAAAGTTATCATGTATTCCTTTGAAAGAATTATGCTGCTAAACATTGTCTCCGCATCTACATATATGCATATATAATGATGAGCGGACATATTGTCTTAGTGTACAATTTTTCTCTCACGTACAAGCTTAGAAAAGAGAGTTCAGTTTGGATACTATAAAGAACCTTATGGTTCTATTTTAAACGCTAGGGTGCTATCGTTTGTTAAGTTGCTTTTTCATCAGTGCGAGAATTCAGTGTTCGAGGATGTGGTTCCACTGTCGAACCCTGACCCTTGAAATCAGTCAGATAACTTCAGGGTTCTGGACATAAGGGAAGAAAAATAAAGTATGAAGATGGTTTCATATAACACCATCGCGTGATCTCGTGTATCTGGTTGTCAGCGCCCTGGAAAAGGCAGCGGTCGTGAATTCCACTTAGGCCTAATAACATCCTGGTGCAACCTGGAGCCTTTCATATGGGGTGCTAAACTGATCCCTACTGTTAAGGCTCTATATAAAACTTTACAGGGTGCCACCACCGAGGCAAGACATGGAACCCGCAAATGTTCATTGGCTACACCTTTTTTTTCTAAGATTGTAGTTAAATTCTTTACTCAGAAACGGGATATAAGTTATGACCTAACTTGTGCTAAAATGAAAAGAACCTTGATCAAGTATCAATATGCTCTGCAATTTTACTTATTTTACTTGTTTATTCATTTATTTGATTGGTATACTTTCTACCGAACTCAATAACACTTCACTTATAAGGAGATCTTCCCTGTGAGAGAGGGAGAAAATCACTGCTCTCATAAAACGACAGCACCTGCTCAGGTAAAGGGCGAACCTCCTGACGGAAAACAGCAGTCAATGAAAGGTGACCAAGGATTCATGGTCTCTAACAAGGACCCTTTACAGCGCCTGGTAACCTCAGTCTATGTCTTTCATTTGATTGCTCTTTAATGGCATACTCAAACCGTTTTCTGTGCTGGTTTTCGAGTTTTAACTGTTTTGGTTTTCTTACCTGATTTTAACCCACGTCCGAACATTTTTGTTTTCTTTTTAATGTTCTCATGTCACTATCGAAAACCAGAACTGTCTCGTGTTTCCACCTTGTTCTCGCCACGATATGGCTGAGATATTGCCGATGTGGCGTTAAGCCATAGTCATTCATTCATTCATTCAAACCGTTTTCACTCATACAATGGTGATCCATGGTCCATAATAGGGGTCAAGGTAAACTACTGACCGTTGGGAAGTCCATAATGAACTTTTCCATGTGTGACCTACAGATAGGCACATCATACCAGTGGAGGACCCGTAATCTTCAAAGAAAAAGCGCAAAGGGCCACACGAGCGCCATCTATCACTTTGCATGTCCCACTTAAAACTATGGCGGTCAGTCCAATGAGTGAAGGTGCGCCACTCTGGAAAGGGCGCCACCTACCTCATACCACCAAACGATTAAAGGACAAGCATTTTTATTGCCTCGGTCATGACACCTCAATCGGGTTGTCGTAACCCATGTACGACACTAAGTACTTTTGTATGTTTTATAAGTCTCCCTGCTTTTAAACAGACACGAAATTTACCGTGTTAAATCTTGCCTAAAACACACCTACGGGGTTACATTATCGGTTATGCTGATAACTCTGATCAGTTCGCACACATGTGATCAGCTTTAGTTGATGGGGGAATGCTTTCCTTGTCAGTTTTATCTTTTCCTCATTTGTGGCAAACTAGAGGTATACCATTATAACAATTGAATTTGCTTTACCAAATGTTATATTCTATTTTCAAGTGTATTGACATCTGGAGGTTTGGGGGCATCTGTCTAAGTGCTGATGTTAACCCGGGGAGCCAACTTGCCTCCCCTCCCTCACACACTGTTCTCCCACCCAACCGCTCCATTCACCAGCCAGTAATGCGTTATGCGAGTAGCACAGTAGTTAGCTGCTGAGTTGTGCCAAAAAAATAATAACAAAATCAATGGATTTGTGAGTGATTAGTTGCGTGTATACTCAAGCGATGCTTTCCGGTTAGAATTAACTGCCTACGTACGTCTCAGACACAACAATACTTGCATGTCTTTTCACTCTTGGGTCCCAGTTTAAGTGCACTAAATTATTTTATATATATTAATACACCATTATGTTTTTATCTCACTTTTTTTGTCCAATTATTTTACATATATTAATACACCATTATGTTTACATCTCACTTTTTTTGTTCAAATGTCAATAATAACAATGCTCACTTTATTCTTGTTAACTGACCATGGTTCACTAACAATTGATATGATGTTCCGAGAAAAGACGAGCGTTGTCATGAACCAAGCTTGTCAAGTCAACCACAAATAACAAACTGACAAATGGTTTTTAACCAAGACCATTCTTAACTAGATACTGACTGATGCTAACGACGCACTAATTCACTAAATCCGTGCGCTTGGCTGAACGGGACATAATACATACACTTTCTTAATTATTAATTGTTTGCGCCGATAAGAGTGCGATATTGAGTGATATTAATTAGCTAGCACGAGTGGACGGCGTGAAGGGCATACAGACAAGAGATAACAGGCCGCTTATCTCCCTATCTAATGGTGTCTTGCGGGCGGATTCCTGGGCAACACGGCGTCAAAAAACACAACACACACACAAGACAATGACACGCATGCCTACCTCTGACATCTTTCAAGTCTTTTCAACGTTTTGTTACAAACAATGAGGATGAATACAGTGACTGCGACGTTATCGGCCATTGCGATGTTATTTCCGGACACCATTGACTTATAACGTCTGTATTGCGTACATTCGAAACTATTGCAATTGCCAAAGATCTGATATACACGTACGAGTTTCCGCTTTAATATACGCCTATTATAAATGCATTTGATGAGAATCTCAAAAGATTTAATTCATAGCAGCATCTCACTAAAAGGCACAAAAGGCCGACGAACTATATCCTGACGTGATTAAGATAGGCAGATTCTAGGTATATCGTGTACTTGTGATGTACTGCCATTGTTGGCTGAAACCCTTGCATATATAATTTTACTCGCCACCTAAAGCGAATAGAGATTGAAATGAGGCCCAACTCGGGAAAGTGTTGTCTTAAAACATGTCTTATCTCACGAACAATTCGTCTGCATAAACAGTGGTGCTCTTGAGTTTTCAAACATCCTGGAAATCTTGAATGCCCAGGTTTTTGAGAAATTCTAGAACTCTCCGGAAACTGCTTAAATATATATCTCTGTTAACAACATTGCATGAAGGAATCAAATACCATACATGCATGATTTTGTGTGGATGTTTGACAGAATTGTCAAGACTTTATAATGTACCCACGTTAATCGTGGTCTTGCTATGTGTATAATCTGCTATCTTGATATGTGTTTTTTTTTTAATGAAAATAAGTCAGTATGAAAATATTAACAAGATTTAGGTTTAGAGTTAAAATCCCTTTGCACCAGACGTGTCTTTTAACAAAGATGGTTATCGTCATCAAATCATGGCAACTGCATTCTGGTCAGTACTTTACATCAGACCAACGTACAGGCGGTATCTTGTATAAGTGCACATTTCGTAAAGCTATTACAGTAACTGGCGATACAGCTGTGTGCGAAAACGGTGACAAAATCCGAGGCGACTGTAAGCAAATATTCCCACCCTTACCCTCAAAACACCTCAGCCACCACCAACAAAAGATGTATTGAGTGATTTCTGTAAGATAAACCATACTGTGCTCTACACAATGTACAAGTCCTTCCATACAATACAACTAACGCTATATACTGGCAGTCTCTTAAATGCCATGAAATGTTCTTGGTTACAAAACTGACCAATATATGCGCGCCAGCAGCGTCTGAGTCTGCCCTCCTTTTGCCTACAGTGCATCGAAACCCGAACTAATCTATACGATATCTGTAAAATGTAATCGCTATGAAAGATAAAACTGTCACCAAATCCGTTTTCTAATTGACATCCGTACATCATCCTTAGAAAAACAGAAAATCTTAGAAGATACAGGTTGTAGTTCGTGAAAACATTTATCTGAATTCGTTGTAAACGATTACATCTGGTTACACCCACTCAACCAGAATTGCAGTCGCCGTTAGTTAACGATCTCATTATTTTAAAAAATCCGCTAATCTGTCATGTCAAATCTGCGCACCTGTCGTGCAGTCAGACCCATGGCTGTGTATCCACAGTTAGCCCAACATGGACGTATGCCGGGTTTGGTCACAGTGAAGGCCTATAGATACTTGTTCGCTGGTGCGAGAGGCAAAACTGTACATGTACGTGTATACTGGGTGAATTTAGCTTCTGCTGAGGCATTAAATCCGGAGATTTGCCAACTACCCGATGAAGATCTCTGGTTTACTCCGTGAATTTCGGTTTCCTACATGAATGATTGATTATAAACTTCATCATGTAAATGGGAGGTTCTTAATTAAGCATGGCGTTAACCAAGGTATACAGTAGACATTAAAGGTGAACGGTCTCCCTTCTATTTTTAGCTTGCTTAATTGAATGATTACGGAAGCCCATTGGTGAAACTGTTTTAACTGTTTTAACGGACTACTAATCCGTTATAGCGATTTAATAAGTCGTTTTAACGGAATTCTAATTCGTTAAAACGGAATAGTAGTTCGTTTTAACGAATTAGCCGGACACATTTGTTTTTATTTACAGTGGCACCAATGGGCTTCCGTAAATGATGTACCAATGTTATGAAAAAACAATGGTGAAAACAAAAAAAAAGAGATTTATTTATTTGATTGATGTTTTACCTCGTGCTCAAGAATATTTCACTTAACCCGGGGAAAACCCACGATCACTTATTTAAGCAAGTCAAATAGTGTAGTCTGCTCTATGGATTCATTTCCCCTGGGTATTTATTAAAAATATTTAAACTAAAAATATCTTTTAGTCTCATATATACTATACCGGTAATTCTGTCTGCAATTTCATAGTTACCTTGGCATGTTCCTTTATTTATCTACCTGTATTAATATTTTAAGAATAAACAAATTAGTGAATAGAAAACGCTTGGAAGGTTAGTGATGTCGAGTTGACTTGACCTCAAGTCACCACCATGCGCGGGTTGCTGGCAGACTTTGCCACGTACGGCGGCAAAAAAAATATATATATTTCACACCAAAAATTCCGAGAAGAATTCAGTCTGCCCTTGAAGAGCACTAGTGAGCCAAATATGCCTGACGTAATTGAGGCATTTCCAGTTTTGAGGGGAGATGATTTTATCCTGTATACGGGATCAAAACACGTCTTTTCAAAATGGCCAGAGTTGAATTTAGACTTATTTGTTACTAAATGGTCACGTCGCATGATAATTAGCTATATTTGCCCCATGGGCGGGTTCGATGGGAAAGAATGAAAACGATAATGCCATCGTAATTTGGTGTGTGATTAGCAGTGTGACGTCAACACTAAGGAACATCAAGGGTAAATAAGCGTGTAGAGAACACCAAGCTAGAAGAAACTCAGTCGATCCGTCTTGAGAAAAATATCATTTTCAAAAAATCTAGCGGGTTTCATTCTTTAAATCACTTGGGTTTCGTGTTTCATATACCTCTAGGATATATTCAAAAAAACTGATCAGCCAGGACAGTTCACCTTTAAGATGCAACAACCCAACTCTACCGTATGTAGGTGGTCCCAGGCAGTGGTGGCCATGAGACTGACACTGACAGGTATAAACCTAATCACAGGAGTATGTCATGTCCGTATTTATCATCCAGTTCGGCATACACGGGCGCTTAAGACGCGACTCACCTCAACTCAACTCTGCTGGCACGCAGTAGATGTCACTCGCCGATAGACATAAAACATCGGATGGAACCGGCATACACGAATAAACGGCTGAAGCAGAACTCATGTTGAGTCACGTCCTCAAGTTGAATCGCGTCCTGAAGTAGAGACGCGTTCCCAAGCTGAGTCGCGTCCTCCATTCGTATTTCGCAGGACACGACTCAATAGTCCGGTTGAGTTGAGTTCGATCTAAAGTTCCTGTGTATGCAGAGCTTTACAAAGGTTCATGTATGGGGTAAATGTAGTTACAAAGCGTAGCCATAAATTGGAATTTTTTCAACGAAGAATTTTGTCCAGCCACCACTATCATTAGGGTGTGAATGGCAATTGATTTTAATTCCTTGACTTGGCAAAATTACAAAAATACAACAATATGTTCAAATATAGGCACTAACGAGCGAGGGCTGTTCCATTAATACCGAAGTGTTGTGGAATTTTTCGATAGTCATAATACCAGGATACCAAGACAACCAAGTAAATCATAGGTATATTTTGCAGTAAAGGCTCTTTCTTTGCACCCGCGGCTCTCTGACTGTCGCTCACTCTGTCGGACGGTCTGTGCATGAGTCGGTCAGTCGGTCGATCAGCTTTGTGAAATCGTACATTTTAACATAGTACGTTTACTTAACCTGGGATTTTAGTACAACAGGTCATTAGCTGTATGCTGGGAGTCACAGTTACCGCAAATTTGCGCTAATCTTCACCCTTGTCTGCTCTTTTTGTCTTTTCTGTCTGCAGGCCCAAACCGTAGTCCTTGTAGCACGGATGCCTGGAGACAGTCACTGTTGCTCATGGTAATTATCTCGCATCCTGTTGGAATGTTATCTTCCCTGCTGAAAGGATATTACACCTTGATAATCACCATACCTGTTCGGTCCATAACTGAGTAAAACTGTGTATATACTGGTATCCATAACGTTCCGGCATGGAATTATGTAACTGAAAAGCTCTTATCAGTATGCATTGACGCTTAGTATACAGGTATTTCAGATGCCCGAACAATTAACGCAAACTGATTCAAATTTCAGGCACGTAGAAGTGGATTCATATCTGAGTGAAATGAATAAAGAGTAATACGACGAAACGCGCGCATACAAGCAGTTATATAAATCGTTGTTATTGTATGTCTGTTTGTCGGTTAGCCGCACTGTGTGTCTGCCTCCCTGTCATTCTGTCTATCTGTCTATCTGTTAGTCAGTTGGTCAGTCTGTCAGTCAACTGGGTAAGCTGTTAACCAAGGGCTTGCCTCCAAGACCAGGCCGACGTTGTTTGGTTTTGTTTTTTGTTGGTTTTTTTTGTTGTTGTTTTGGTTTTTTGGTGTGCCAAGGCTAAAACGGAGTTAAACATGATGCATTGAAGCAAAAATAAACAGCAATGAACATGCGCACAGCGTGATCTGAAACTTGTATGATTTATCATCAGCCGAATCCAAGAAGAATTAGGCATAAATATATATGAATGACTGCTTTTGTTTTTACGTCGTAGTTAATAATTTTTCAGTCATATGACGACGAAGGCACAAATACACGTCTGTGTGAAATTTATCACACTTTCTGTCTTGGCTCTGATTTTTCTGTAGCATTTTGTATTGTATTGCTACACGACCAGGATTTTGATGGCGGACTAAACACCCGAGAGGCTTGGCACCTTTGTATTGTTTTCATATAAATGTCTATTAAACGTGATCAGAACACTTGAGCTGACAAGTGATCGAAACACTTGAGCAGACAAGTGATCGGAACATTTGAGCAGACAAGTGTCGAGAACACAAAGAGCAGTCCTCGCTGCTCTTGTTTTAATTGCCATGCTGCAGCCCTTTGCATACCTAACATGACACAGTCTTGCTGAAGCATGATTTCTCCGTTTCAAACTTGTGGTTCAATCCTTTCAGCTCCACACTGTACGTGTCCTGCAAGCTTCATTCGTTTTATTACATTATATCTAGTCTCTTTAGATATAAGACTTAAGGTTTATTTGCACATACCTTCCTTATCGACACTGTGTCAAAGTGTTCGTCGATAACATCACCGGATCTCGCACGACCTGAGTTCGAGTTCCAGTGCCACAACTTCCCTGAATATTCAACGCCATATACAGAGTGCTATATACAGGTATGACCACTGAATATTTTATGTTCTCTTCTTCTGCATTCTGTGTTTGTTTTGTATCGGTCGTTAAAGAATGTAACAAGGCTTATTTGCATTTATTGCCATATATTTCAAAGTCTAAACACGTTTGCTTATCTGATAAAAGTTGATGAAAACGAATGATTATTGCACAAGTATTAAATAATCTGTACAAACACCAAAAATGTGTAGATATTCGCATTGTCTAACTGACTAAACGCGAAGATCGTTGTCGGGGCCATTTGCATCTGCTTATTCGATTGTATATCATTCTTTATTGTTTCGAACACTTTGGCGAACATAACCCCTATGTGGCCAACGCCAAAAAAACCGAAACTATTTCTTTTTTTAACACGTTAATTATTTAATACAGCCCATGGGTCTTACGCCGCATTAGCCAAACTCATTGTAAACCTGTTACTTATCCTACGACTGAAAAAGAGCTTTTGGATTTTTTTATTCAATTGTTTTCACTTTTTATTCTTCTCGTTTTTACGTCAGCTGCAGACGAAGAAAAAATAGCCAATGTGTCAATTGTTTGCGATTGTCTTCAACTCCCAAGCTATATTGTGCTGATGAAATTCGAAGTCTGTCTGCTCATGCGCAGTGCTTGATAATTAAGTTTAATCTTATCTGATCATATAAACTTGAATGCACTTTATGTATATAGACGTATAAATTTCCACTCTGTCGCCGTTTGATTAACTGCCACTAGCCATTTAGCCCCCGTGTCTCTAATCTGTAATTGTTTGCTCTGCACATTTAAAAAGACAAGCAATTCCAACTCGGTTATCTCGAATAAGCGCTTTTGTTCCAATGGTTCACAAACATCCTTTGGCCCTTTGTCAGTAACAAATAATCGGAACGTCTTATTTGGTGATGTCGTGGTTTGCAAAAGACTCATTCCCTGAAGCTATAATTTGTGTAAGTTTCCTTAAACGTTGAAATGTCCGAAGGGCAAAACGTCACGGCTTGCAGAAAAAATGCGAGTTCGCCTCTCGACGCATGAAGAAAAACAAAACCAGGACAAAAACGTGCTAATTGGCGCGCGCTAGGAATTAGCGGTTTGAATAAAATCAATGGTGCGCGGATGACACTTTCACAAGAGAATTTCCAGCTGATAGATAGATATCGCTTTTATTTATTGAGAAAGACATGAGCCTACAGGTATTTAAACTGGAAACGACTCGCTCTTATATAGTTTGTTAACTGTCCACTAAGGTTTGCGTGGCTGTATCGGTCACTATCTGTTTAAGTGTTGCTGATTTGGAAAACTCAGAGTGAGGGAGAATTAGACAGACATGGGAGACACCTTAACGTTCGGTTAAGTTGAGGGGGGTTGTTATACACTACCCGACAGGATGCTTAGATTCCCTCAGGATTCTGCGCAGCTGACTCGTTCTTTGGATTAACACCTTACCCAGTTGAGTAATGCCCGACTCTGAATAAGACAAGTGCTGCATCACTGGTTCATAAACCAAAACATATAGACTCAAAGTGCTTGTCTTTATGGGACATATGGCAGTATTCTATAAGACGTCAATTTATTCGGTGGGAAAAACAACATTGACATCGTCTACTAAATCAAACACTATTGAATAGCCACCAGTGTGATAAGTAACTAATTAAACGATAACTTTTCACCGACGCTAGCCCGGAATACCGTTTCTAAGTTTATTACAAGCCTACTGAAAAAAGGGAAAAAATAACATTTTCGAGTAAAATTCATTTTAGAAATTATGCATGCCAAAAGAAAATGATATGTCCGGTATTTCATACAAAAATATTTGCAAAAGAAAAAATATATGAAGCTGAAAACAAATTCTTTTCAACTTGGGAAAAATAATTTATATCCAAATCATAATATCTTGTCATTCTCAATATAAAATGAATTCAAAAGTATAAACAAAGCCTTTATGAACAAAAAATATACCACATTCATGTCGTGAGGCGTGAAATGTCAATACTTCATCGTGTATAGAAGAGCCTGCTTTGCCATACACTGAACGCGTACCTGACCGGCAGGTGATGTGATTTATGAGAAATGTACCAGTCAGAACCGGAGCGATACGACATCCGACTGCCATTATCTTTTCTGAACACAACAACAAAACAGTTCTCACTTGACTGAATTGTTTCTCGTGGTTGACCCCAACCTACCTATCCCTCTTTTCACACCTTAGGAAGGCCTAGCCTTTAATAGATTAAAATTTTTGTTCGTTTGCACTGTTGCTAAAAATCTTTATTTAGATGACTGTGGTGACGAGTTATCTCACAAAACTGATGAAATATATACACTCAGTTAAATATTACTGAGGTTGAGTTATTTAAGAACACCACACACGGGAAACCTGACAATCAAACTACCATGTCTAACCTGAAATTTTTTCCAGTTTCATTAGTCTGTTTATCAAATTATCATCGCATCTGTCTGGTGGATTTTTTTCTTTTTTTTTACAGAATTTTGCTTGAGCCATTATGTGTGACACTTGACACCCTTCAAAACTCGACGATGTCCCGGTATCAGCGTAGAAATATTCATGCTGGTCCCTTAATGGAGCATCGTCCCTTAAGCGCCAGCACCCATATCAAGGTTTTCTGACTCAAGGCTAACAAGGCTACTGCATACAGAGTAAAACCAGCGAAGAGTGGCTACGATAGTGTGGTGGATGGCAAATGGCCACACTTAACCACTTCTTGTGAGTTTACAACAGTTAGGAAACCAGTACCCGTACAAAATCCCCCGGTACTTAGTCTGTCCCTTAGTCATTATTGACCAGCGAGCATTCAACAGAACTGTCCTTTTGAAAACTCTCAGATACGAGGCGTCCTGGGATTGAACCTGCTTCTCCCGCTCACATCGCCGACGCTTTAATTTCTCTAGCAGCACAGCCAGAAATAATGTACGCATGCACCGAGTAAATCCCTGTCTAAACCTCATCATACATGTGTTCTTTATGATATGCCAGGGAATGTGATAAGAAAGAAATATCGGCATTCGGGTGCGTCCGGTCAAGCATAACAGAAACAACAAATCTTCAGGCTAAACAACCTCCTCTTAATCTTGAGGTGGTCACGGCAGTGGGTTTAAAACCGTAAACAAGCCAGTCATTCCGCAAGCATTTCTGCTGTCGAAATTTCATGAATTCATTAAGAAACTTGTTGGCACTGAGCCAACAGCCCACGTCTATACAATCATGATGTCAGATCATCGTGTACTATACATAACATAAACGACTGAGTTGTCGAAGTGCCCATTTCGTATATGCTCATTTGATTTGATTTAACGCTATATTCACGAAGGTTTCCCCTCCTACGCTGATGTTCATGAGGGAAAGAAAACTATACACCGATGTCATCGGCGTCTGACATACAGCGATGTCATTGGCCTCTGACATACAGCGACGTCATTGGCCTCTGACATAGAACGATGTCGTTAGCGTGTGACAAACACAGATGTCATTGACGTGTGATATACACCGATGTCATCGGCGTGTGACATACACCGATGTCAATGGCGTGTGACATACACTAATGTCATGGGCGTCTGAAATACACTGATGTCATGGGCGTCTGACATACATCGATATCAATGGCATCTGACATACAGAGATGCCATTGGCGTCTGACATACACCGATATCATTGGCATCTGATATTGGCGTCTGACATACACTGATGTAATTGGCGTGTGACATACACTTATGTCAATGACGTGTGACAAACACCGATGTCATTGGCGTGTGACATACATAGATGCCATTGGCGTGTGACATACACAGATGTCATTCCCGTCTAACATACACCGATGTCATTGGCGTCTGACATACAGCGATGTCATAAGCGTCATAACGGTAAAAGGTACGAAGTCCCCAGTGAGCGTCATGTAAGACTGTGTGTGGAATCAGTGTCTACTGCTCTCGAGTGGACTTTTGCGCAGTCTCCTGTCTGCCACCAATATACATGTGCTAAAATTCGTCAGTAACTTTACCCAGGACTCTCCGGACTTCCCATCCATAAAACAGGCTTTCATCTTATAATATATATACACATATATATACAAGTCGAATAAAAAACATTGCTTGTATTTGTGTACATGTAAAGTTACACGGAACATATGGTGTGCACCCATGATAGAGAGAAACAAACAGTCGTGTACAGTATTGCGTCCCCGGGCGTAACCTAATGTGAGATGACATGGAACCACCGACCGTACATGGCGGCTTGTTTGTCTATACACTATAGAGTTGTGGTTTGCAATAGACAGAGCGATCGACGTATAGAGAAGCTGTATTACACGTAGAGAATTTACTGCTCCAGCTCTTTCCACGGATGATGGCGTAACACACATTTTCCAGCTTACTACACACATCAAGCACACCTCTAACGTTGTGTTATTCTTGGGGTTTCTTATCAACGTTAGATATTCAGCGTAAATATTGTACATATTTTGATATTTTATCCCAAACCTGGAGAATATCCCTCGTTACAGATATTGATGGTTTATACCACACGTGTGTAACACAAACCTTATCTCTCTATTACGCACACTGGTGATTTACTTTTAATGAAGGCTTATACCATCACAGATATTGATGTTTTATCCCTAATGTAGACCGAGTATCCCCATTATATACCCCGGTGTTTTATCCCAGATGTATAGCCTGGTACCATTACACACATTGATGTTTATCCCTAATATAGGCTATGTGTGGCCATTACATACCTTGATGTTCTTGTACCAGGCGGATAGGCCTCGTATCATTACAGATATTGATATTTTATCCCCGCTGTAAGCGAGTATCCCCATTAAACACTCTGATATTTTATCCGTAATGTAGGCTAGGTCCCAGCATTATAGACCATAATGATGATGTTGTATCCCCATTATACACCATGCTGTCTTATCTCAGATATATAGGCCTTGTATCCTTCAGGACATAGTTTGATGTTTTTTTTCCGTAATGTAGCCCACATATCCCCTAGAATATCTGATGCTTTGGTCTAACATATCTCATTACTTATATTGATGATTTATCGTAATAAAAGTCACCTATCCCTTATTACAGAATCACGTCTTATTTTTACCCAAACGTATACAGGTCTAATAATAATAACAATAATAATAAGTTATTATGCATTATTGATGTTATACCCCTCGTACGCGCAATATTTCCCTTGCTATATACACTGATGCTTCAAGACAGACGTATAGACCTAAAATATCTCTCATCACGCATACTGAAGATTTATCCCAAATGCGAATATCGTCTATCATGATGTTTTATACTCTTATGATAATTTATGGCTAATATTCTCTATTACACAATTCTTATCCAATAAAGCGGTCCCCGGGTTATTTTATTGTCTAGTCACCTCCTTCTATACGGTGTGCATGAAAAACCAATCTAACCAAGAGATTTAGACAGTTTGTGCAAAGCATCTTCAATTTTGCATTCCTACCTCAAGAAATGTTTCTCTTATTTTTATTGATGTTTGGCACACATTTTATTTGCATGTAATTTTATCGTGTAATGAACTCACCATACAGTAAGCACGCAACGGTTGTAAAACTAACTTCTTTTGTAGTATACAATTTTCAACATTTACATGTTATCTCCAATACCCCAAACACCCAGACTTTTAGCGATACATGCCTTTGATTCCACTTAAAACTATGATCCTTTGAATACTTGTTTTCAATGGCACAGGCCTATGTCATCTTGGATTAAAATCTTGAATCCCTCATTAATGGTCATATCCTAAGGTGCTCAGGTTTGCATCAGGTATTTGTACATACGGTGACTTGACAAGCTGCTACAAGGCAGATTAGACACACGCCGAACAATGCGACATTTCCCTCTTTCTGACAGGCTCATAAGTTATAGACTACTCACGTGTACGGCTGATTGTGGAGAATAAAAATAAACATTAAAAAAGTTTGGTCCGTTTTTGTTGTGATTTTTTATGTATGAGAATCCTTAGACAGACCTGTCTCTCAAAAAGCGTTATAATTAATGCAGGTACGTAAAAAAAAAACGATGGGCGTTAAGTAACATTGCATTTTATTGAACAAATGTGATTAAGAGAGCTGAAAAACAGCACGTGTTATCAAGGGAAGAAGCGTTGCCTGTGGCACCCGCTGAGTCACGATCAGAAAATGTTGCAATTTATAGACACCGTTTTATCGTGGATTTTGTCATGGGGAGCGCGTGCATGTATGTACGGTACTCATCAATATTGTGTTCAGGATGAACAATTGACCTGAACAACGGCTAAGAAATTGCCCACGCAAGTCTTCGCCCAAGCTCTCCTGCATTTCTTATGTTCATTATAATATGAAATTACAAATTCCTTGAAATTCTTGGCCATGTTCATTCACACCATTTTCATACCCTTTTATCAGTTTTGACCGTATCCATGCGGAAAATTGTATTTCATGATTTAAAAGCAATTTTAATGACACCAAAAAGAAATGTAGTGTTTAGCATAGCTGTCATATTTAGGTTAAACTTGACTAGTGTAGACTACCGTCGTGTGAGGTATAGACCCATTAAATCTTACATCTGTACAGCTGTATGTAGTTACCTTCGGGGTATCGTTGGTGATTTTTAAATGGTATCTAAATTGACCAAGGTAGAATGTCCGTGAGAAATAATACGGATAGAAATCTTTATTTCTGTCCAATCAAGAAAAATAAAAATTTTCTCAATAACTGGGCCATAGTCTTTTGGAAAACATACTGTCCCCCAGTGGTACATTGCATATAGGTCATGTTAAGTAGGTCGATTTAGTCCACTTATTTATCTATTTATATTTATTTATTTGTTTGTCTGTTTGCTTGTTTATTTATTTATTCTTTTATTCTTATTTATTTATTTATTTATCCTATTTAGCGTCGTACTCTGTAATTTTTGGCTTATGTAACGTCAGTCAGGCTTATGGGTGGTAACCATAGAGTGCCGCTCTCTGCCAGATACCTGACAATCTTCCTGACATGAAGCCGCAGTCGATCCAGAGAGACCTGTCACGGGTGTACGGGATATATCCATAGGAGTTCCACTGACACCAGTGTAAGAGCTACATCTTCAAGAGTTCTGCACGATCAGTGAGTACCACTGATCACAGCTTAAGTGCTATATCTATCTCAGTTCCACTGACACGTCCAATAAGTTCCACAGACACCAGCAGACCAACTACATGCATACCTGTATGAGTTCCACTGACACGATCAAACTATTTCCCTGACACCAGTGTACGAGCTATATTAATATGAGTTCCGCTGACACGACCATTGAGTTCCACCGGCAACAGTGTGTCAGTTATATCGGTATAGTATATTCAATAAAATTCTCTGAGAACACTGTACCACTTATATGTAAATGAGCTCCTCTGACACGGTAACAGAGTTCCAATGTAAGAGTTTTATCAATGAGGAGTGGTTAGCTACACATATTCCCAGTTAGACTCAAACAGCATTTCACCCATGCATCTCATAACCGACATAACTACGTAGTTTTTGAACGTTGATAGTAGGAGGAATCTCCGGTAGTAATATCAAAGGCGTAGTTTATGACAGTAGTAGTATTTGTGTTAATAGCATGCTAAGTCTAATTAGATGTCTTATTTGAATTAAGCTGTCTCCTGTTTGATGATTTAGGATACCGGTGTGACCTTTGTTTTTTTCTGGTCTCCGAGTAATTCCTCCTCGAATACCATGAAAAAGTTATAGAGGGCGATGACCCAAAGCACAGCCATAAAAGACCAGCTTTGTCTATGGATGTGTCCAAATCTCATTATTTATAGAGCTGCGAACGTGAGTCACTTGTGACATAGGAGCCCCAAACCGCTTTAAATGTAGTTCAGACAGATCTTGCTTTTGATTTTGGTGTGCCTGAATACAAACACAACCTGGGGGCTTTCATCGAAACTGTGCCAGGTTTCCTACATACTCTTTCCAGGTTCCTCCAGGCCGTGAACGTTGTCCTCCAGACTGCATCCGGGTTTCTCCATGCTGTGGACGGTTTAATCTGGACCGTTATCGTTGCCCCTTAATAGGCAGTACACGGTTTCCTCCATCCTGTGATCGGTTTTTTTTTCAGGCTTGGCGATAAACCTAACCATATCACTGAGATACTTATAAGTGGGTGTGCAGTAAAACATTACCCAGTTTCCCCCATCCATGACAGTGACCTTCGTGCTGTTAACACAAGTGCTGTTAACTTGATCTTAACAACCGATCATACCAATCGTTGAAACTCGAATACCTGGCAAAACAAATTTCACATAAGGTCGAGTGTGATTTTGCCTAGTCCAAAATGCTCCTGTTTCAGCTAAAAGCAAATAAGATGTTGAAAGCTGATGATTCAAGAAGTGGTCTTCGTCTTACTTCTTCAATGGAAGAGTTATTCTTTGGGATTCAGACCTTACTGACGTAAATCCATCTGCTGCCACCAATCACATGATTCAGCTTGGGAGCTGACCAAAATTGTTGAAAAATATTTTATTATCAAAAGTAATCGAAAGTGTCTGCCAAAATCGCTTCCACACGTCTTGATAATGTCACCTATGATGGAGATATAGTGTTAAATCACTGACATTACGGTTTGTGTCAACTTAACAGACATGTCTGCCCTAAGGCAATGTCCTGGAGATGGGTTTGTCTACGTTCAGTTATCATCCGTGATAGATTCGCACCCCTGGGGCAGTAGGGGCTAAACTTGGTGTGGCGGAAGACCATCCCACACCCTGTGACAGCATAACTATATGCGTTACTCCAAAGTCATGGAATGCCCAAGGTAAAACATGATGGGAATACGGACGGAAATTGCTAAGGTAATATGATGACAGTTTTCAATAAGTATTGTGTCGCAGTAGCAATTAATTATTTTTAATCAGATTCAGAAATGCATTTACTGTTGAGAATATTAACAGACAGGCAGATGTTACAGAGATACCATGACAAATATCAGGTGGTGCTGTTTTCCCGGGACGATTTCTTGGTAGTAATTTTGTTGGGATCTAGTCCTGGCCAGTGGGGCGGTGGAATGGGGTGCTTAGCATATGCGAACGAAAGCAAACATCATATTACATCCTTTTTAACAGCGAGGATATCGGTATATAAGCAGGTTATGTTGTACTTCTGTGCATAAGCTTCAAAACATAACAGTGTTGAACATCGTTACTGAGTACCCCACGAGCACCTATGTGTAGGGGACTGTTTTGGAGAATTAACATTTGAATCACTCAGTTTTAGGAGTTAGTTTATAATAGGTTTACCAGATGCCACATTTTGACATGGGTTAGTACAATTACGTAACATAACTAACAACATATTCCACGTGAGCATCCGAGAATCTTCAATGTGAAGTTTCACTATATTTGTGCACCGTTTCATGACATTTGTGCAACGTGTCTAGATATTATTGAAACGACATATTCATAACGGAAACTAATTTCACAAAAAGTAACTTTCTTTTTTATACGATGCACGATAACTTCACATAATCTGGCCTGTCTTACAAGGCCATGGCGACATTCTGCCAAGCGCATTTACCATGATGAAGTATCTGTGTTTGATTCCAAAGAGTTGCATATATTTCATAAACCCACAGAAAAGCTTACATATATTTCAATGATAAATAGATAGCCAACCTTTGCCCACATTCCTGTAGTGGTCTGCAATGTGCACGCCCTAAGGATCTTCCCAGCCAGCAGCTATTTGACAAAAATGAAATGAAACCGGAAGTTGTGGTGAACAGTTCTCTTACTTGTAGCACATTTCATCTTTGGACGTGGAAAATTGCTGTGCTTCACTGAATATTTGTGTATTTATGTGATGTTTGTGCAGAGTGTTTCAAGCGGTATTCAAGAAGATTTACTTACACAAATAAGTTCATATTAATGGGTGCAGGAACGTTCTGTTTTGCATGTGCACTTTGGTGTCTGTTTGGTGGATGGATTTGGGGATGGACGTAGGGTGAAATCTTTTCAGGGCTGTCTGAATAGCGCTGTCAGATGTTTGTTTTGTGAAAACTGTTAGTAGAATAGTAGAATGCTGCCTTAAGACATCAATAGGCGGCGTTTGATATCGAACTGCTGGTCTGATCACTAACATATTAATATATTATAATAAATTGTTCTCTAGTCTCGGCCAGATGGCATTTAGCGATTGCACTTGTTTTATTTCTTATAAAGCATGACATATTTATTTCTTTATTTCTGTATTTATTTTTTTATTTATTTATTGTTCAGATAAATGCTAATGTATACATTTAATTCACGAAAATTTTGTGAAAAATTGTCTTCTCTCATAAGTCACCCACATTGATTTAGACATGCCGTGGTGAACATGCATTTCAAATCAGTTGGCTTATTATTGCCGCCAGCGATGAACTTGTTTATAAACGTGAAATATGTGTGCTTTTATGGGCCGTTTATCTATATGACAGAGTTCATCATCGTCACCTTCATGCCTCAGCCGTCAGGTTAATCAAACGACGATTCCAGCCTCTGCAAAATGCAATAATCGACGGAGCATGGAAAAATCCAAAACACTCGGGACGTCTGAAAGGGCATTTTTACACTGTCGTTCGCTTGCTCTCTCGCTCGCTTCTTTGACGAAAGCTGCGGGGAAAATGAAGGTTTAAGGTGGAACACAAAAATTTGCCTTTCAGTAACTTTACATTTTTAGCATTCTTTAATTTTAACGCTGCTGACATTCCTTGAAATGTTGAAATACCAGGGATCGGCGTCAACTACCAGGATGTAACATATCAGCTTAGCGCGTTATACATATTTGGTGACAGGATTACGTTGTTATTGTGCATAAATAATGTCTGATTTGGGTGTGCATTATTAGAACCATCTAGCTTACTGGTGATCTCAAGGTTGGTAAGGTTCCCGGGGAAAACCCATGCACGACCATCCGCAGGTTGCTGGCACACCTTCCCTCGTACGATCGGAGAGGAAAGTATGAGAAATGTATAAGGGGCAGAAAATATAATAACAATCTGGGAATGGGGATGCTTCGATAACGTTACATCGGTCTCATGTATGCCATACAGGGCGGTTTATGGAGCTATTACGCGATGTCATGGTCATTACGTTATAAAACGGGCTGTTTGAAAGCCATATTTATAGTTCCACAGTGCTGTCACACTAAAGCAGCTTGCAAAGCACATCGATGCCATATCTGTATGTCACGAGATGTCAGATTGCTGGCGGTATGCTCTGTTCAATTTCCTCTAGTCTCTTTCTAGTTTCCTTTGCTGTGCTCATTTCAGTCTCCGTTGCCGTCGGTTCACATTCCGATACATGGCATTACTACACGTCTGAAAATGATATTTAATCATATTTGTGCATTATGTAAAATCACGTTTGAGCATGACTACACGTTTGACCATGACATATAATCACATTTGTGCAATGTATAAAACCACGTTTGAGCATGACTACACCTTTGACCATGATGTATAATCACATTTGTGCAATGTATAAAACCACGTTTGAGCATTGCACATAGCCATGTTGGAGCATTGTAATCATGTTATTATTTGAGCATAAAACCCATGTTTGCAGTCGTGTTCATCTGGCAGAAATACATAAATAGAATATAGATGAGACGGATATAAATATGAAGGATAATAACCAGCTTTGTTAAAGAAATACCGTTCCCGAAGCAATTCTTTCATTTTATGACGACTTTTATGCTCGTGTCTACCATTAAACCTCCAGGGTGTCTGGACGATGCCTGTATGCCATTCACCTTGCAAAAAAGAAAACAGTAAAAGTCTTTTTTTGCTTTGTTTGATCCAAGTCAAGTCAACTCGACATCATTAAACGTCCAATCTCTTTTCAATCATTTATTTTGTTTATTTGCCAAATATTTATACCGGTACGTCAATTAAATAACATGAATAAATCCTCGGGGGATTTGTTCCACTCTCAAAACAGAATACCCTACCTGACGTGCTTAAACAAGCGAAAGATTTATCTATTTGCTACTTCACTCCGATGTGTAAGTGCACATTGGAGTCAAACTATTTCTTTCAATAATTCCCTTTAGTAACTGTACTACACGGTAGCTGTAGCTATGCTGTTAAAAACCAGTATCGTTCGTCTTCTGCAAAGAAATTTCCTTGACCTAAATGTCAGCTAACAGAAAGTAATAAGAGTGCTTACATTGGTAGGTTGTATCCAGCGTTTCGTCGTGCGTAAAATCATATCACAAGAGATTATATAAACAATATCAAAATGTTGGAATCTTCAATTGCAAAGTTCTGGGAGCAGCCATCGTGCAAGTGGATTCTCGCCAATGGAACGGAACTTTCTAATGCTCCCGATAAATGAAAATGGTTTCGCTAACACACTCATACTGACCGGAAACAGTCTGTTCGAACAATTGCACATGTAAAGAAGGTAAGGGGTAGCATGGAGGCTTGATATAACACGTGGCCGTCCGCATACAACTCTCGCATACAACTGTCCACAAAAAGGTTACTTTGGATTGTGATTTTATAAATGGACATATATTCTATGACCGTGTATACCACAAGAATTGCACAAATGTTACTTTTGAATATCACATTGGTGGAAGTCTTGAGTTGTCGTTTCCGTTAAAATGAACTAAAAGCTCAGAATTGAAGCCCATGTGTAACATAATACTTCGAACTTTTACATGATTTTTAAAACACCGCGTGTGTTAAATTGACTACAGATCTACATGGATATAAGTTCGGTCTTTCTTCTCCCTTTCACCTCGAAATGAGAGGCGACATATCATTTTCAACGGGAAAAGCCACTCATTTTCATGGACATAAAATGATAACGAAAACCACATATACACATGTTTTAATTATGTTGTCCTTAAATGGTCATATACGGACAATGAATGCTGTGATGTATAGGTACTGTGCGTGTCCTCTTTCTCGTGGAATGTGAAGAGGTCAATCGATAGTAATCTTTAGAAATGCGGACAGCGTATATTTTTATCATGATTGTTCATTTTTTGCTCACTTCGTTTTAACTTTCCGTCTCATTTCCTCACATGTGGTTCAGTATGGTTCCACATGGCCTCCCAAATCATTCAGTTTCTAGGCCAGTTATAGTTTTTTGACGTTCTGGTGAAACAGACCACTCTCTACTGTAAATCTGTCCTCAGGAGAGAGAGAGAGAAGGAGTGTGTATGGGGGTGCCTGTGGGGACGGGAAGAATTCGGGAAGGTGTCGGTTTTGTTGATCGCATCATACATTAACGTTCTTTTTCTAAGGTCTGGGTTAGAAAACATTTTACTTAACATCATTATTTCCCCGTCTTCATCTTTTTCGAGAAAATATAGCTTCGTTATATTCACAAGTAATAAGATTGTACGATGAATCTTAAATTACTCATATTTAATGCACTTTAATTGTGAACTCCAGTAAAATCAACATCGACCAGCCATACTTGCCAGGTTGATGTTCGTTTAAGACTACTCATTCCCCAGCATAATATGGGGTGCAAGTCATTGCAATACGCGTGGCGATGCTCATCAGTAACTTCCCAGTGACCTCTGTTTTATTTCAAGGGTACAAAAGTGACCCATAAAACGTCCCATAAATGAAAATATTCTGAGTGTGGCGTATAACAACAATCAATCAATCAACCATGGTGGCCTAAAATTCTCTCGCCGATCTGTTGGCCAACTTATGAGAAGGTTAGCTTCATCTAAGTTATATGCTTATTTATATTCATTTATTAACTTATTTTTTGCTTAACGGAATACTGAGGAGTTATTATACTAATGCGGTCAGTTTTATGGGTGGAGGAAACAAAAGTCGCCGAGGCAGACTAGTGACTTTTGGCAAGTTATTAAAGAACTTTTTCCAGAGACTTAAAGACAATTAAGAACACCTTTTTGTGGAAGACAAGGGGTCTGTGATGAACGTAACACCGACTGAACTGTCCAACGAGCATCGTCCACCACTTATTGTCACCAAGACTCCCAAAACGCTGAAAGCAACACAAGTCACAAATATACTGTCCAAGAACGGCACTGAGCTCCCATCCCATCTGTCTCTGTTTGGTAGTCACGTACCATACCACTGGGGCAATTTCCGCCTAGATCTTGATGTTAAACGTCAAGTTACTTCTGTGTAAGACTATAGGTCTTGTCGACATTTCCAGCATGGAAAGGCGTCAGTTTGGGTCTGCAAATATTTAGAAGTTAGAAAATGGCGTGGGCACGAATTAGTTTGGGTGGGCGAATGTTCCCCATTGATCGTCTAACTTTGTAATAATAATTTTATCTTCTTGAAAATCCCGAGGAGCACATGTCCAGAAAGGTTTTCCGAGCAACCATATCTATTTTCAATATCCTTCCCTTATTATCGCACCGTGTTTAAAATGAATATGTTGCATGTTGGTTTGTTTAAGACTATGAATACCTTAAGAACAATCCTCCACACTTCAACAATGACGGTCGTCCAGCCTTGATTATGGCCAAGGTCCGTCAAATGATACAAGAAATCCATTAACTCGGTTGGACTGTGTACAGGAATTTCCGCTTTTAATATAGTCTTGATATCAAAAAGGCTGCCTCCCGCCCCTTAACGAATGCATGCCCCCTGGCGGACATTACTGACATACTGACCAAGAGTTCAGCCGAAAGTTAACCCGTCCCCCGGAGGACAAAGTCTTTAACGAAAGATCTCTAAAATTGCTAAGCCTGTTCGATGGATTCTCAATTCCGATCTCTGCACGTTTGTTTTCCGTGTCGATAACGTATATAGATTTCTCTGATTTCAATGAACTTCGATCTCTCATATCTGACATGTCTGAATTTGCCCTAAAACCCTAGGGGGCGGTAATTAATGATCTGTGACGACACGCTGCACTTCCGGTAAAATATTTTCAATCCTAACACAACGTAAAGGCTATGGAGTTGTGGGGTTTTGTTATTTTTTTAAGGAAGGAGGAGGGGGGGGGGCTATTTTTCTAACAAATTCTTCCACGACTTTACCCTTAAGAAAAACATAAAGGATTATCTGATTTCATCTGTTAACACGGTACCAGCATCTAGCAATATGTGTATCTAAGTATGGGGCAAAAATGTACACGACACCTTAGCATGAAGATCTCAGGAGTAGATAAACGTACATAAGAAACATTGACATAACCACCACATGCATATGCATTGCTGTCGTTTTATATGCACTGCCGTGAACATGTGTGCCATTGGGCTTTGCAGATGCACTGTTGCGGGGATTAGGACGTATAGGATAGATACATGATTTTAGATTCTGCATGTCTTAATGAAACAGAGAAGCATCAAACAATGCATTATTTATTTATTTGTTTGTTTTGTTTGTTTCTTTGTTTGTTTTGTTTGTTTTGTTTGTTTCTTTGTTTTGATTTGTTTTGTTTGTGTGAACAAATTGTTGTTTAATACCACCTTCGGGAATTTCTGTAATGTCTACAGACCTGAAACATAATTTTTGTCATCTTACAGACATTTGGCTGTAATGGAGCTAAGTCTGGGTAGTAGAAATGACACAGTGAAGCATGAAATTTAACGTTATTAAAGCTCATTTAGATAAGATTTTCATGATCATTCTTGTTTTTCAATATTGTATGGGTTCCAATGACCACATGTTGTCACTGTTCACAGCTGGCATAAAGTCATTTGAGGAGGCCCGGTCCTCTCTTCCATTGGTCGTTGCTTATAAATCCAGACACGAATACCTGATATATTATTGAATTAATAAAATAAAGATTCCCTGGTTGAGCATACGAAATAATAAATAAGGTTATGAGATAGTACAACCAAAATAACGTCGCCTTATCTCTGATTATATTTAGCTGAGGAAGCTTTTCGCAGAGCTTTTTTCTTTCAAAATGGAAAGGTGGTAAAAATAAAACTCAGGAGTGAGTGAGAACATTCGCTTTTACCGCAAATATAAATATCAGAATCAAGTCGCACGGTGCCTTCGTAAGGTCGGGCGGGGGGATGTCCTCAGTTGAGAAGAGCGATAGGAGTGCCCCGGGACCACGTGGCCTATGAAGTGACATTAACATATATATACATATGTACAGCATATTAACTGGTGGCGGTCAGGGTTTTACTCATTTCATTATAATTCAAGTCACAAAAACGACACGGGGCAACAATATATTTTACTACAAAATATGTGTACAATTAATTATTGCCTTATTTGCAGTGTTTCGATTGTTTCGGGGCGGTGTAAGATTTAGTTTATGTGTCGGCTTATAGTATATTTTTACCATTTTACAGCTTCACGCAAAAACTCCAGATAGTCGCTAGTGCTGAATTTTTCCGATGTGAGGTAAATCATGTCCGGAAAAGTCTACATTTACTAAGCCCGTGGGTTAGTCAACCGGTGTCTGCCGGCTGACCTGGGGTCAGCTTTGGGGTTAGTAAGTTCAATCTCTGACTGTGAGTACATTCAACTGATAACTTAACCACTGACATCATTCTACCTCCCCACTTCGTCTCCCCCGACCCCCTCCCCCAACCCATACAGACAGACCACAACCTCATGCCTTCACCCTTCTTCGCGAACTTTCGTTTGAAATCCGTGTCGGTTAGCGGCAACCACACGCACACGCCGAGGGGTACAGAATATTGTTAGGGCGGCTGGATGGAGAGTCAAAACGCTGACCTGAAACTTCACTCGTTTACACTCTGTCTTCACATTCACATTCAGAAATAAACAGGTGCGCGCTAACTCAGCGCAATGACCAAGGAGCCTCTCACCAATGCCGTCGTTGTGAGTTCAAACGAGTTCATGCTGGGCTTCCTCTCCGGCCGTACTTGGGCAGAATGGTCTTGGGTTTCCCCCGGGCTCTGCCGGGTTTTCTACCACCATAATGCTGGCCGCCGTCATATAAGTGAAATATTCTTGAGGACGGCATAAAACACCAATCAAATACATAAATAAATCATTATCCAGGTATGCAGGTATATTTATGACACGTTTTAAACACTAAGCCTTTGCTTAGATACTTGTATCCTCTCAACAGGTTATTGCTGTAAACATAATACGTTGTAAACGATATTTTCCGCACTTTTACCTGTATCACGTAACACGTCAATTAAAAAAATCATCTCCATACATAAAGTTCACGTGACATCACCACCTTCATCATAGTTCGGACAAGGAAGTCATTATGACGTTTTCTTGCTGGCAAGCTCAATAATATAAAGTGCCTCCAAACTCTCGTTGGCTGATGTTGGTAAAGCGCTGAGTCTCTCTGAGACCATCAGGCTTATTTTAATCAAGGAGGTTACAGCTTCAAATCTAGCTCTGGCCTCTTCGCCTGGGACCTCAAGTCAGGAGGTTTGTCAGATACTTGGCCAAGGGCGGTAATGTACTACCCTGAAAACCATCCTTCGATAAATCCGTTATTTATGGAAAGACAGATTTCCATTATTTCCACATTTCCGTTAATCTAACGGATAAAGCCATTCCTGGTAATGAATTAATCCTTTAAGTCAACAGAAAGGCAATCTTTCAAATAACGTATTTAACTGGAGATTTTTTTCAGGGTAACACACAAAGTCGTTGTGTAAAGTGAAAAGGCCTTCATTACTGCGCTAATCACCCATCAAATATATCTAACGTTATTTTGATTTATACCCTCTGGACATATTGTTTCAGGATTGTATCTCTTGCATCGTAAATGCACCACGGCTGCAGAAAAGAGGCGATTAATTTATTCATAAACAAGAATATATCACTTATATAGAACACGTTTATTTAAGAAACGAAACCAACCTATATACAGAAAAACATCAACACCCAGGTGCGAATACCTGGCAAAATTAGCAACAATGGGGTTAAGGAACTTTATCGTTATAAAGTTGTTGTATCTATATATAGGAGCAATGTGGAACGGCTCATTGCAGTGAATAAAGCTTGGTATGCTGATAATGCATCCGCCAATTACCCTCTACACTATATACTGATAAACAGAGGAACCAAGGCAGCGATGACAGTGAACACTAAAGCCTGGTTAATTGCCTAAAGTTCACTTCAGTTGTTCTTTTATCCTTGAAATATCAATGTTACGAACGTCATCAATTCAAAATCCTGGCATTCATTCGGGGAATCAAATGTAGTTTTTACAGAGATTCATCTCATTGTTTACGATGGACTTACATCCTCATTGTTGACGATAGGCCAAGGTCTTCCCTTCGCGCTGTGCATATTTAAAAAATTCAATTCAATTGCATAGTTGAATGTATGGGCAGTCACCTTCACTTAAAATAAATGATGAGCTCGTGTATAAGGGTCCTTAATAAGGGCATAAAGCAGACGGCATGTGGGCAAAAAATCTGCATTGATCTAGATTGCGGATTAACATAACATTTCCATCAGACCTCAGTGGAGACAGTGACAATTGGCGCTAATTGAATATTGTGATAGCAAACACAGATAGATATATTGCACTAATAGTTTTCATTTCACTGTAACAAAAAATGCAAACACCTGTATAAAAAAGTGCACGCAGGATTTGAAAATATATATTATTGAATACTTATGATAACAATTAAACGGCCAAATATTTGTTTCTCGTGCCTGTGACAACACTTTTTCCGTTCCTTTGACGTTTACTACTTTCATAATGAGCTTTCCGCTACAGTTTGAAGCCCATCATATGTTTGTAGAGATATGCATGAGCTGAAGCCCTCGTGTTCACTTCTTACAATTAGATACATGCTTTGATTAACATCGCCCGAGTAAAAGCCTAATTACGATTGCCATCAACTCCCCAAAAGCAACTCTTCTGAGTTCGAACGATAAAAATGTTCAGCATTATTTAACAAATTTGGGGTGCCATTTGTTGAAAGACTGCACTTGTATTCGTAATTTATTTAGTGCTAGCTATTGAAACGAATACTATTTAAAAAAGTACCAAATAGAACAATTTCATAAATGACGATTTTATCTTTAAATATTTTCACAATGCCTGGTTTACTCAATCAGGCAGGTTCGTGTCAGATGTACAGAATTTCAGTGTTCTGCTTTGCAACAAATTAAATACAGACAAATTATCATTTTAGAGGGGAGTTTTTCACCTTTTCAAATTGTTCATATGGTCGTGTAATTTATTTCTACAAAAAAATCTGATAAACCGTAGACTAAGCGTGAGGTTTCAATAGTTAAATTTCAAACCTTTGAATAGTTCGGAAACCGCAACCGGAAATGTTTGAGTACGCTGGTCGTCAGAGGCCATGGTTGACTGATTTTGTCGACGCAACATCACATGTAGGCCTTTGCGGTGGAGGTAGACTTGACCGTGACGGTGATCACACCGGGCCTGAAAACCCGTTGTCTGTCTCCCTAATATAGAATTTTACCACGGCACCCCCGTGGCGGTTACACATAAACGCTGTGTTAAGCTAGCGGTCAGGGCTGCATGGTGCGTGAAATTAGGAGTGGCGGAATACGTCCACATTAACAACGTAATGTTTCAGAAATGTTTAATTTTTTTTTTCATTTGTGATATTTTAATTAAATAAAGGCTCTATTAAATATACCTTTCCTTAAATATATTTCAGGCCAGTCACACTTTTGAGGTGAGGCTTATTATAAACGACATACTGATGTAATGAATCGCAAACATTAATTGTTTTGGATAAAACTTGCCCTTTCCCGAGGCAGAAAAGTACAAACATTGGTTAATGTTTCCATTATAATTTTATGTGTTATGAAGATTATCTTGTGAATACGATTGATCTTATATCTGGTATGTAGGTAATCAATCGTTAAATATATGATAAATATTTCTTGGCCGACAAATTTATACGTCTTTGTATACTTCGTGTAATAGGCATCGATCTTCACTGGATTTCCAAAATAATTCAGTGATTGTATTCACAAGAAAATCCCACGAAAATAAAAGTTTTTATATGTTTGTCAGGCTTTTTTGCGCTGAAGAGTTAGATAACGCTGGTCCAGGTGTTTAAACAAGACACTGCAATAATAGTCAGGCATGTCTAGCACGAGAAGAAGGTTAGACGTCTTAACAACATGAAACTGTTTATTCTTCGTAGACTAGTGCCGTTTTCACTCAGCTTTAAATGTTACGAAAGGTTACCCTGTTTTTTTCTTTGCCTTGAGCGAATTCCACATAGCGAGTTTTGAGCCACAGGTTTAATAAACTCGATATATTATGCAAAGTCTATGGCTCCAAGGGGAAAGAATTGGCGATGTACATTTGTCTGAGCGTCACACTATTTACGCGGTCTTAATTCTGGTTCATCAATATGACTGAAAAAACAAGCGATCAACTTATATTTCAAATCTCGACTTAAGACCAAAGTGGCCTACTGGAATCAAGCTTTGGTAGTTAAATATGAAACTTTATAAACTTATTTACATACAGGTCGTTATTTTCGTTCCTCACAGAATTTATCCAGGTATAACACAACTTTTCAGCAGTTTGACTGTAATTTAACATTCTCCATTACAAAAATGCTTTCTGTTAAACATATACACAGATTCCTCACACGAAATTTATTTCACTCTAAATTTATTCCTCTGTCACATCAGTTACATAGCGCGACTATTTTGATGAGGAATGTTTTTCTTTACAGCCAGTAATTAACGAAACAAAACAACGGTCTGAGAGGCTTTTTATGAGATACAATACACGGCTAATAGGCTTGTTAAGACGAAGTCACCTGGCAAAAAATGACCTGTTTGTATAGCATGTGTTCACGACCCTGTGATATTATGTAAAATAGTTCTTTGTTTATCCACTGATACATAATAAGTATAGTTCTACTAACTCGTAGAGACACGGGTTCCACCTGACTATACAGCGCAAGGACCAGGATTTTCTCATGTAGCTTCTCTCACACACACACACACACACACATACATATATATATATATATGTACACACATGCATGTAAAGGCTGTTAAATTCCATTTTCGAAATCAGTATAGATGAAGTCAAGCGTCAGCTGTCTATGCGAGTTGAATTCCTGAGAAGTTTTATGTTCCCTGTGATCATCGACTCGTTATAAATAAAAGCTTCTTAATTGTACACAGGATATAAGCGCGGTTTTTGTGCCCTAAAATTTCGTATTTATATATGTATGTAATAGGAGAGACATATTTTAATAAAAAAAGTAGCTATATGTATATGTATATAGACTCAATCTTGACATTAGCATTTGTTTTTATTTTCTTTCGGTTTTTCTTTAATATAGTGTATTCCAAAGATTCAATTCATCCAACGCGAATTCACTGATATACATAGTTAATGGTTCAGTTTAGCCCCTAAACTGTAACCACGCTTATATACGTATAATTTGCAGCCAATACTTTATTCCTTACTTCATTTATTGCAGTATAATGGCACAAATTCAAGGTCAAGGCCTAACCTTGGGTTCGTCCATCGCCTCTGACTGAAGACTCGAACTCAGCTGCCGTATTTTATCTCATCCCATCATACACGTGTATCTCATGAAACACAGCTTGGACATGCATGGAATTTCCAAGATTCCTCCTACATCGACTGTTCATGAAGTACGTAGATCACTTGCCTTATTTCCACCAAATTGGTGTACCATTTGAATTCGCTTCGCTGCATGCAGAAAATCTCTGCGTCACACGCGGGAAGTTAAAGTTTGACATTTACATGTTAAAGGCCAATTGGTCGCTCCGGTTTCCTCTGTTACATGTCAAAGACCAGTTATTCACTCTGGTTTCCTCCCATACTTGTAAAAATCAGTTATTCACTCTGGTTTCCTCCCATCCCTATTAAAGGCCAGTTTTCACTGGGTTTCCATGTTGAAGGCCAGCTGTTCACTCTCGTTTCCTCCCTTCGATGTTAAAGGCCCTTTGTTCACATCCGTTTCCTCCCTTACATGTGAAAGGACAGTTGTTCACCCCCATTCCCTCCCTTACACGATAAAGGTCAGATGCTCATTCTGGTTTTCTCTGTCACAAATTAAAGGCCAGTTGTTCACTCCGGTCTCATCCCTTACATGTTAAATGCCAGTTATCACACCCGTTTCCTCCCGTACACCTTAAAGATCAGTTGCTCACTCCGGTTACGTGTTAAAGGCCAGTTCTGCAGGCCAGTTCTGCAGTCCAGTTCCCTCCGGCCAGTTGTTCACTATGGTTTCGTCCCTTATAGGTTAAAAGGCAGTTGTTCACTTCGATTTCTTCCGTTACATGTTAAAGGCCAGTTCTGCACTAAGGGTCTCCTCCATCCATCCATGTAACTTATCCCTGTGGTATATCATTGAAATATTCAGGAATATACAGCGTTTAACTGTAACTAATCAGGTCAGTCAGCCGTACTAATTGTGATGTATGGTTTTATGTTTCGCCGCCTCATAAGTATCAGACATATGTTTAATAATAATGAACAAGTCAAATGTCAACATTAGAATTTTTCATTAAACATAAAATAAGACTGCAAGAAGGTCTTAAAAATCAAAAATAGATATATTTAACATGTATTTGTGTTATTACGCCAATACCCGTCGAATATAGTAACACCTGTTTAATTTTGCCCGCCTGTATTCTGGGCAGAGGCATACACTACGAACATTGAACGAGTTATACTTAGTAAACATGGTATTTGTTTTTCTAATTGCAGGAGTGCGTATGCATAAATTTTAATTGCTATGACATGTATGGAAAGCACTTATACTATATAGGGAATGGTGACACATGATATACTATATACTATAATAAGCAATGACACAGGTCCCGGAAAAAAGCACTTGACAAAGTGGTTGTCGTAGGTATATATATATGTGTGTGTGCTGACATAGAGCACCGAACATGTTTGCACCCAGACCCGTGCACTGTCTAATAAACATACACACAATCGCACATACACACATGAAATCAAATTGTCGTATATGCTGTAGATAACAAGCTTGTTTCCCATGTGTATGCAGTGATTGGTATGTCTTGGTGTCTCCAGAGGGAAGTGGGTATATTATAGGTTCTGCGCATGCCTTACATGAAACCTTCTGGTGTTAATCCCATGCCAAATTGCGACTGCGAGGAGTGGATACAAGAACGTTTAGCCCATTTGAATTTCTCGTGAAGTCCACAAATCGACTACGGGTACATTCACGTGTCATCCACACTTTGCAGCTTCTATAGCCACGGTATGGCCGTAATTCTACAAGGGTGACATTGAACACGATCCAATCATTCCCAATCTCTTGTTAAACGTTTAGCCATGATGTGGCCATTAACGTGATAATTTGAGCATTGTACTCTGCTATAGCCACAATGCCAGGAAAGCGTGCCAGCTGTTACTACTTAAGCATATACCTGAAAAGTTAGAATAAAACACTATAACCGAGGTAAATTGTCATAATCATTGGGCCAGAGGCCGAATTTCAACCGTTACGTGATGCCATTTGGCAACTCGAGATCACGCTGCCGTCGCCAGTTTGGCTCTGCTCTCTAAGCAGTAGTTGTTCTGATACAATGGAGCGGTGAGCTGTGTGCATCTGTCACCCCTAGAACTGTCACGTATATAGGCCCCAGAACACAATACAGGAACGCGACGACCAAGGCCAAGACGACATTAAAACTCACTAATGAGTTTAATCATTTAAATATCCTTACTGCTATCTGAGAGCATCAATCTTGATTTTCTATCAGGTTTTGAGCTTTCATAGCATCTTCCATTTACCTTGCATGCAAATTAGCGAGAGGAAGTCACGCGGCCATGGCTTTCCCACGTGCTGATATATAGACCACATGTACGGACTACTATAAACCAAACTCAGACATGTCAGTGGCATAAAAAAAGCGAATCATTTGTGAGTGTCAGTACTACATAGTCAATACAGTCTTTTTTTCTTCTGTAGTACTGATGAACACCTGGATATTACCATAATTTCGGGAAATTCTGATCGTTTAGATTATAGATTGTGTTCTACCCTACAATCTTTGTGTGTCATTTAGGTATATATAAATATATATACATACATATATAATCACAACAGGCCTACATACGGAGAGACGAGACTTGAGGACCACTATGTTGAACCGCTGAAAATGCCATCCGACCAATCAACGCGCCTGTTGCAGCACATTCCTGTTCAGTGTCCCGAGGCTAGTTACTGGCTGTTTTTAGAACAAACCCTGCGGACGGTACACGGTGAGGCGAAACTAAAAACAATTCAAAACAGCTGAGAAATTTTAAATTGGTTATACTTTTATGACTCAAAGAAGCACATTTTTTACGGCGAAAAAAAAAATAAAAACACAACTGAAGATAGGATTTACCTCTCGCCCCCGGTTTACTCCCCCTCCCCCTCGCAACCAGCACCTTGGTCAACCTCAGATGATTAACCCGGGACGCACAGTATAAATACCGGGACACTGGAGGTAAGGAGTCAGAAAAGCTGGGGATAACCAAGAACCAGGAGCGCTGAGAGTTTAACATACGGGGTATAACGAAAGAGAGGATTTACCAACTTCCTAAGGTAAGTGTGCGCTCTTGTAAAGCTACCTCTCGGGAGGCTAGCCGATACATCTGAGAGTATGACAGCATTTTTAAACCAGAATATGCTAAGGGCATTCAAACGTTTGAAACGATCAAAAACACACACATGTATTTAATCATGTAATATGAATATGTTAGGAACTTTGACAGCGTGGTGAAAGTAATTAAGATTAGAGAATTTCCGTCGCAGTTAGAATTACGTTTAATTATCATTAATTGTCTATGCTTTAATAATGAAGCAGTTGAAACCTATAAAACATTATTTTTTTCTTTCATACCTTGAAGCTTTTAACAGTTTCCTCAAATTTGTACCTAGCATGAGTCATTTTGACAGGTTGTTTTTCTCGGGGAAAATGATTAATACATGTTAAAGTAATGTACGATGAAAGCTACCAAAGAAGATCGCATTATAGGTGGAATTTTACAGATTTATGCCAATTTCTTCAGCGTAAAAAATCAAAACATGTAGACATTAGACAGTAAAACAAGAATGTTTCATTTATTTATTTATTTATTTATTCATTTATATGATTGGTGTTTTACGCCGTGGTCAAGAATATTTCACTTATACAACAGCGGACAGCATTATGGAGGGAAGAAACCGGGAATGTTTCAGTGTAATAATGCAACAGCGGTCGTCTTTATGGACGGGGTAACTTGAGCACCCGGAGGAAACCACCCCTCTTCACCAGGTATACCTGACAAACGCCCTGACTTAAAGCCTCGGCTCAGTCATAGCGAACCAGATTTTGGTTGATGGAATGTGTTGATAAAAGAGGACTTCCAGTAATCTGGACAATTAATGAGGGATTGACAGATAGATTAAATATACAATTTCGCCAAAACCTTCATTCAGATCTACATGGAAGACAAAAAATACAATCAGCGGTTCATTTCTTGCTCTTAGATTTTAATGACTTTTTGCAGTTCAGTAGAAAGACGGTTTAGGTCCAATATGCGCATTGTCTAACGTTGAACAATAGACCAACAATGTAAGTGATAGCATCGCGTGTAGAGACCAATTCACATAATAAACTCTGATCCTGGTGAATAGATATAGGTCTGACAGGAATGTACACGTATTGTAAAGAAATGAAATCTAGATACAGTTTGGCGGAAAATTACATCCACGTTTTTTTCTTCCTTTCTTTTTTTTTTTTTTTATCATTCAGCGGGTAAATTGTCTTTTGTTACAAATTAGTAAGCTGTAAATAATCTGTGTGTAACCACCATGGGTTAGCATAAGTCTTTAACACTTGTTGGAGTGATGATCCAAGAACCAAGGTGTAGTCTAGGAAAGTTTTGTGGAACGTAGCTGTGATTTTTTTCTCACAGAAACTAACGCTATACATGCAGTTTTAGTCGGGAGATAAGAATCCGTTATTTTTACACGAAATGTTTCCAGTCACTAAATAATTATGCTAAACTGAGATGAAGTAACCCACGGCAACAGGTTTTCAGCAGGCTTCATAAAATAGCCATAGAGTCGCATTTACCTCGTAAAACTGATAACTGAAAGTCATTCTTGCTTTGTTAATGAAAACAAGCTAAACGTGTCTTGAATTTTTGTTAGACATGAAGAGTCTGAAAACAAAACGGTGTCGTCCATTGAAAAAAAATTGCATGTTCGTCCCACGTGAGGCTGACGTCAGATAAAGGCGCCACGCTACTAGAATCAGAGTTCAGGTCAGTTCACTTTAAATGGCGAGTGGTTCGGCGAAATAAGAACGATATTATCTTCAAACCACATTACTTCATATGGCCAGATGACACCAAAAACAAATAAAAAACACAGCAAGTAAAAATAATCATGCCCTATTTCACTTGATGCCAGAAAAAAATATGCATACCTCATCTGGATTTTGATGAGGAAAAAAACCTTCCAATATTCAAAGACTTAAACTATGCATATCTATTACACTTTGGTAGTGAAATGCATGGTGGTGTAATTGCTTTCGTTAACCAAATGCTTAGAGCAAAAAGCATGTTAAGACTGAATCTGTTAAGATTCCTCTCAGCAAATGCTCAGGTGCTTACTGTACATATATTCTAGTACATATCACTGCGTTATTATACTAGTCGCACAAGCACTTGTCTTTCAATCACCACAACACTTGAGTTGTGGGATCAATCCTGACATTCGTCATGGACTCTGTGGATTTCTCGCTCTTACTTTTCGTGGGGACTTGCCAACAGTAAGCTAAGGGCGACTCTCTTGTGGTCATTTGTGCAGTGTAACGTTCGTTGAAGACCATATATCTTTCATCGTGCATGGCGTGCATATCTGTAGTTTGTCACTTGGTTTTCAAAGCATAGTCTTTACTAAAACCAAGCAAGCCTACAACTGAGGACAACTGTCTAACGTCTGTACGATTTTCTTTGATCGATTTATTCTTTTTATATCATACACATTCACGTTCACGCATTTTGTGTTTTAGATACCACCATGGGATTAACACGGTTGATCATATTGGCGGTCGCCATGGCGACCGCCTGTTTCGCCAGGGACGCGAGAGTTGCCCGTCAAGTAAGACGAAATGGTAAGAAAACTTGTTGGTTTCGTGTAATTTTAGACTTTGTTAAACTTATACCAGTTACTTTCCCTAATGTTTATGTACTATCTTTGTTACTGAGGTTAGGCAGAGATCTTAAAATATAAATGAAAAATTACCATACGGCAAAGACAATTGTCTTATGGGAAATCCAGGAAGTTTGCCCCCCAAAATGTGAAAAAGGCATTTAAGTTTTAAGGCATATTCTGTATGTCCTAATGATCGTTTTGGGCTATGCCTGTTTTCCGTCGGTGGCCGGAAATTTTTGGAAGTGACACCATCGAGAGGTTTACTCGGACGATGCTAAGAACTTTCGTTTTCACTTATGCTCTCCGTGTTTGTCCCGTAAACAGGGTGTACACAGCTTGCCGACGTCATGTTCCTGTACGATGGGTCCGACTCCATGACAGCCGAGAACTACAAGCAAGAACAAGACTTCATCATCAGCATCATCCGCGACTTTAATCTGGACAGAGATAGAGGCATTCGAGCTGGAGCCGTCGTGTTCGACTCCTCCACGCAAGCCGTCGGTCTCGAGCCCTTCCGGAACTTCATCCAGTTGTCGGCGGCCATCCGCTCCCTGACCCACGAGCAGGGCGGTACCTTCACCCATCTGGGCATCTCGGTGGTTCGAGATATCTTCCGCAGGGAAGGCCGTCCAAACGTTCCTCAGATCGTCGTCATATTAACAGATGGACGTTCCAAGAATGGAACGGCCACCAGACAACAAGCTGCTCTGGCCAAACAAGAAGGCATCCGAGTGATCACCATCGGTATCGGCACCCAGATCGATACCTCGGAGCTGTTCGCCGTGGCCTCTTCCCCAGAACTCTTTCTCAGAGTCGACAACTTCAACGCTCTCAAAGATCTCACCCTGGATATTGCCAAGGAAGTCTGTCCAAGTAAGTCATTCATCGTGCTAGAACCCATTCCTCATTTGTCACTTCCTTTTTTTACGTTAACAGCACGATATCGTTCGTGTGTCATGGGGTTCAAATTCTACCCTTTGGAATAATAATTTAATCACTGGAAAAGACGTGACTGAGATCTTAATATAGAGCGGCCCTGTTGTATTGATTAGGTGTTGCTGGCCTTGCGGTACGTTTTCTTAATATTTGGTCCCAAGAAATTTGTGGAACTTGGTCGTAGCATGAACTTTTAAAATTTAAGTAGAGACAATCTAAAAAGCATCTGCCCAAAGTAATGTACCCCGTCGTCTGTTCCACATATCTTTAAGTTTTACGGAAGTAAATGAAACTTCTAATGAATTGAGGATTTGAGCAATGACATCATTAAGGCTATTCTAAACAGAGTGGTAGTCATGCTTTTTGTGACGCCATGGTTTGGGTCACTTCAATCGGCGAATAATGCCTTGTCCAAACAGAATAATTCTGCTGCATAAATATTATGCAGATGATGCTTTGCATGGGAACGCTTTAAGGAGTTCAATATACATGTTAACTGATGTGATAGCAACTCATTATACACGTATATAGCTTGCTAGAGAATGCTGCCTTTAAGAGATGTTATTTCAGGTCTTTGTAATTGTTACTCTCTTTTCTTCAGCAACAACAACAACAACCACTACAACCACAACAACAACAACAACTACCCCTTTCCCACCAAGTAAGTGTCTAATCGCATTATTAGTATGTAAGCCTTACAGAATTGTGGCGGGTTAAATGGAAAGTTTCAAAGGCTTCACAGGTTTCTGTTTTCCAGATTTTCTTAAAATCATACGACGTATTGATCGATGTCTTAATAACAGAGAGTTCATTTCAGTATTTCCATTTGTATGTTAATTAATTCTGTCCGGATAACAGACAGTGCCCTTCATTATTTTCATTTGTATATTTCCCCGCATCCACGCATGTACACCGAAAGCCTTGGCTATCATTAAAGCACACGCTCGCTGAGACCACTGCAGCCTTGACACGTAAGGTCGCGTGTTCCAGTCTAGTTCTCGATTCTTCGGCGGTGCTGTGATTTGTCCCAGTCTCTCCGGTTTCCTCCTATCCTATAAACCTGACCACCGTTTTCAAAGAAAAACCATTGAGTAAAGCCTTATATACCAATTTATCCATTACTGAAAGCGAGAAATGGATATCTGATTATCCACAATGTCTTTAGAACTCACATCGTCATCTCGATCATTAAAACCATCATTTATCCAGACCCATGCGACGACTGCCGATTCTCCAACGGAATAGCCTATGCCAGACATGAGACGGAGTGCTACCTCTTCTATCACTGTGTCGGCAGCACTCGTCCAGGAGGCAACCAGAGGCTGAGGCCGTACATCAAGAGGTGTCCCTGGGGACAGTTTTGGGACCAGGATGTCCTCACCTGCAGACCCGCCGATCAGGTTAACTGCCCTACAGGTAGGCTATGCCCCTGCTGTGTCTTTTAATGACGATTGCAGACTTTCCCCCTCTCTCATCGCTTGTGGGACCTTGTTGACAATACAGGATCCATGACGCTCGTTTTGAACATTCCATCTTTGTTGAAGATCTCTTATAACCGCACCAACACGGTGTGCTCATGTGCATGTTACATGCGAGGAAGTTCTAAAATAACTTGCCAATATTCTGTGGTTTATCCTGGACACTCCGTCTTCCTCCCCCCGCAGTAGTGATCGTCATCGTGAAAACTCCTTGATTATGGCGTTAAAGAACAATCAAATCAACTTGGAAGATAAAGATATCTTCTGTAAACCAAGACAAAAAGACTATCAAAAATTTCTTGGCACGTGTTCATTTAAAGCGGTGTACCTTTCCGTAGGAACGATCAGCTGCACCAGAAAGCCTGGATATCAGGCCTTTCTAGGACACACCTCTTTGAACGCTTCAAAGCAACTCCTGAGGTCCAAAACGACGGGAATATCAATTCAGTAAGCACTTTAATACAGCATAAGACATCATTATCCTTTTTTGTCCAATTTCCTTTACAGCCAAATGGACATTGTCATTCTTCATTCATGACCTACAGGATTTTTGTCATTAACTGTTTAACCATATGCACGTTGTGCTACAAACTGTGCTAAAAAAACAAAATATAATCTGTGGACTGTTGCAGACAAATGTAATCTGGGAAGTGTCGATGCTTACGGAATGACCACGTCGTGTCGAGGATTCTGGCAGTGTGACGGCCGCAGGACCACCGTGGCCAGCTGCTGTCCCGAGAATGAGCGATTTGTCGAGGGACAAGGATGTGTTTTCGACCCCACATGCCAGGACGATTGTCCCTACAAGGTTAACGACATCATCAAAGCAGGTATGATATTCAGGAAAACGGGTAAACAACATTCCGTTCGGTTTCCTCAATTCATGAACCTAACTAGCCTCACATAAATGACATTTTCTCGAGTACCGCGTAAAATATTCTCTCCCAAAAAGAAACGTAGTTAGAAAATATTGATGAAACTGGATATGAGTAACGAGCAATAGTGTACGTCCTAATGGTCAGGTGTGTCATGACTGAAGAGGGCCCGTTACTTAATGCAGAACTGACATTCTTGCATCATTGTATAACATGGCTGACTATTAAACTTATTATCCGCCTTTGAACTAAACAGATTTCTGAAGTGAAAATTCAAACTACCCGTTATTATTATTATTAATATTTTGGTGTTCAGCTGAGTACATAAATAAATGAATAAATTGTATTTTTCTTTTTCAGAGTGCCATGGTATGTTTCTACCTCACCCCTTCGACGAACGTTTGTACTTAATGGCTGGGTCTGACCATACCTTCTCGTGCCCTGAGGGCGTTGCCTTCTCCACCGATACTTGTTTCTGCACTAGACGAATCCCGATTGCCGTACGACAAAACGATGCGGGGGAACCACGTAAGTCACAACAACAATAAACAAGAACAATAGGAATAATAATAGTACTAGTTATAATAATTCAGAGGTAAGCGCTTCACGGTGTATAGGGAAAAAGAAATGTCGGTATAAAAAGCAAAAGTGGATCTAGTAGGCGTCGAAACCGTCAACCAAAATGAGTGTTCCGAGTGAATAATAGCAAGACAAGTTTCCAAAACAAGGCTTAACACAAACTAACAAAGAACTAAGAAAGTATGAAAAGTACGAAAAATCGGGACGGAATCATACAAAGAGAGGCAGTTTAAAGCGATGATGGAAAAACCAAAGAAACGCTCTAAGCCGATGAATAAAATCAGTATGCAATGGACTGGACTCATTCGGATTTGGACTGTTCTCTACTGTACACCAGCTCTCTTTCTTTCGATGAAACGCATTGTGTCGCATATCTGTTTATAAGGAACTTAAGACTGTCGGAAGCAAAAATAATAGAACCCCTGGCTTGCGATGAATAAAGTATATTACAGTTTTTCCAGTTTCTTGGAACCTTTGTTGTTTTGATATAGAATCTGTTCATTACGTCTTTTCGTCATCACCGAAAACTGTTGACTGCTTCCCTTTGCATGAACCCGTCCTATTGTTTATATATTTTATCTATTTTCTGAGTTCTTTGGTGGTTTATGTTATTTGTCGTTTTTGGAAACTGGTTTTGCGATTATTGGCCCGGAGCGCCCATTTTGCCGTGTAGACGGCTGGTATACGAATGTCGGTTTGGATGCCTAGGTTCCCACTTGTCAAGGCACTTCATGGTGATTAATTTGGAGAAAATAATAACTTTAAAAGACAATAACAGGTTTAAAGTTGCCGATATCTCACCAGGCCTTCGTGTTTAGTTTTGTTTTTTTTTTTGTTTTTTTGGCCTCAGTGTGCGAGCCCGATATCTACTTGTCCTTCGACGAAAACTTCCTCGACCAGTCCCCTCAGCGTCTGTCCACCACCGCCGACGGGATGGTCTGGATTGACCAGAGTCCCAACATTGGAGCCATCGGCAAGGGAGCTGCTAGATTCGACGGAGGCAACCTGACTCTGTGGAAGTATGCCAATGATCACCTGGGCGATGTGTTTGCCATCACTTTCCGCTATAGAGAAATCCGCCTGGATCATGCTCAGAGCAAACCGGAGGCAATCGTATCCAACAGTGGTTGTCAGCAGAGGTGCACAGTGGCTGTGACCTTGGACAGAGGCACCGGAATGGCAGAGGCTCATCTGCAGACCTCCAGGACAGGCCGGTCAATGGCCGAGGTTCCACAGGTAAGACTGACTCCAAGCCACGGCCGACAATTCTTCTATGAAACTCAAAACTCACTCAACAAGGTCCCTTGTCCGATAACTCCCATATCATAAAACTTACATCTGCTATAACTTCCACTTCCATAAATTCCATCTTCTGCAACTCACATCTTCTGTAATTCCCATTTCCTGTAATTCACATCCCCTGTAACTCACTTCCCCTGTAACTCACATATCCTGTAACAAACATCCCATGTGACTCACATGTCCTATAACTCACATCCCATGTAACAAAAACTTACATTTGCTATAACTTCCACTTCCTATAATTTGCATCTCCCGTAATTCACATCCCCTGTAATCCCCATGTCCTATAACTCACATCCCCTGTGACTCACATGTCCTATAACTCATATCCCTATAACTCACATATCCTATAACTCTCATGTCCTGTAACTTTCGTCTCCAATAATTCTCATCTCCTACAACTCCCGTGTCCTGTAACTCGAATGTTCTGTAACTCTCAGGTCCTGTAGCTCTTATCTCTTATAACTTTCATTTCCTATAATCCCCATGTCCTGTAACTCTCATTTCCTGTAACTCTCATCTCCTATAACTTCTTCCTTCCCATATAACTTCCATTTCATGTAACTTCATTGTCCAAAACGTTAACCTCCTATATCTTGGGTCCCGTATAACTACATGCCAGTTCCTATAACCACCAGCCTTTGTAATATCAATCTATGGAAGTTCCACCTCCTTATATGCTCATTCTCTTCATTACAGGGCAATTCTCAGTCATGGAAAGACGTTTCCTTAGAATATGACGGGACAGCTCTTACCCTGAAGGTCAATGGTGTTGTAGAGTCAGTGGACTCAAAAGGTACGCCTCCTTTGAGAAGCTCTTCTTCGTCCCTGTCAAGACATCTTTCAATACATTATCTGTTTAAAAGCAGGTCTAATTAAAAAAATTGACTGCTGATGGAAAGAGCTTGAGTGTGGTTGAGTTAAAGGTAAAAACAAAAGGACAAACTACGCGTACATCTCGTACTTCATTAGTGTAACGGAGTTTTGCTTACCGTTTGGGAATTATGATGCAAATTTCTTTTCACCTTTCCTGTGCTGACTGTGCATTGTACAGTTTGACCGAATAACACATGGGTATATTTTGATCGCAGGTTACATCGACAGAGCCTTGTCCGCTCTCCACTTAGGAAGCGCATGTGAGGAATTTGCCAGATATTATGGATATATTGATGAGGTAAGAAATCGTTGTTAAAATCCCTTTAAAGTAAATCCCACTGCGACTTGTTTTTTGAAGATAGATATTTCCGCTGTAGAAAAATTATCCCTGGAGCTCGAAATGTAATAAAAATCTGTTTACATATTTCTTTGCATCGTCGATCGGGCGAAAGTCTCTCTAACTCAGATGTCTAAAGCACTGGCTGGCAGCATTTTAACTCCAGCTATTTGCCAGGTGGACTAGCTTCGTCCCTGGAAAATTCCTGACTAAATATTCCTTACTTTCTGTCTCTATTCAGTTCAAGGTTTACAAGGGATGTCTTCCGCAGTTATAAACTTGATCAGCGGATATCCACAGCTTTACTACACCAAGATTTGACAGAAGGGTGACCCAGTGCCTCGGCCATATTTTGGGGACTAAAATACGTGCCTGACACCAGTTTAACTGTGTGTTGCTATGATAGACTTCGGCAGTGTTGATTCAGGATGACCATGCCAATGAGACTGGATGCTACTGATGGCGCAAGACGGCCAGGAAATGAATCCACCTCTTCCTATCACCTCCTTTATAATGAACACTTCCACATTATTTGTAAAATTAAACGGGATTGGGTCTGGCGATTTTAAGACAGTAAATCGAGGCCGTGCCGCCGTCTTATACTGTCTTTTTCCCTCTTACCTTCCCCATACTGTACACAATTCTCATCGCTGGCGATGATCTCACAAATGATGTAATCCTAGTGCTCAGGTTGTTGCAGAACTTTGGTTCACTTTCCGCTGTGTGCGGTTCTATTTTGCAAACACACCATAACTCATGGTTTGTTCGCCTCCATTTATATTTTAAAAAGCATTTCATTTTAGTGTTGTGAACAAGACAAATTTACCGGTGTACATAAACATGAAGTTGGTGACCAGCCTCTTCGCGATTTCCTTTATTTTCGTTTTGAATATCTGGCTTTCTCTTCAGATCAAGAACGTATGTGTAAATCACTGAAAATTTATATCAGATATACCCATTGTTGTACACGAGAACTTGAGATGTATGCATAGAACAAGTTATATCCTGTATACTTTCTGTATTTTACCACCGTCACTCTACTTGGGTAAATACTGGTTCTTCGTGCATAATTAGTATCACTTATCTATCAGGTTGTACCACACAACTGTCAGAACGTACCCCCGAGGTTCAGGTTCGCATCCACAAAGCTATGCTGGGCTGAAGGTAAACTGACTGTAACTACCAACGAAATATACATATAACGTTTCGCTACATGGATGTGTTGGTCACAAAGAACATAACTACAGTGGTTTTTTGAATGTAGGTACATGTCAGTGTTGTATATTGCATGACTGTACCACAAGGTATAACGCAAACATAATTTATGTTATAAGATAGATAGTCCTATCATTCATTAATCATCCGTTAGTTGTTGTGAGATAACGTGTACATTTCTTTTGTGTTTTAAACATTTTAAAATATGGCTGTCTCTATTTATTCAATAAATTTTACAAAACGATATGAAAGGGGTTTTATTTATTTATATGTTTTATGCTTATGTATTCAGTGTGTTTAAAACTTGTAAATTTGAAATCCACAATCAATATCGTTTCAGTTTAATGCGCTACTCTTATGGGTGAAGTAAACAATTGGCCTTTGGGGAGTAACTCAGAAACTTTACCATGTGTGACACACCCATACGTTTTCACTCCCTGGGGGTTACCGGAAGCATGAGGCATTTGTGGAAGGCGAAAGATTTTGTAAGACCACTTGAACTGATCGACGAAATTTGTCGACCAATTGGATACACTGTCCGCCTAAAACAAGCTGGTCCAAGCTGTATACCCTTTTATTTGCAATCTCTAACATGCATCTGCATGATGCTCATATGGCAAAAAGATAGCCTAGTCCACAAACAGTGCAGCCTAACAGAAGAGAACGATGTGTTTTCACACAGCTGGGAACCGGCTCTATTAGGCGCCAAATGCTCATCCTCATCGCCGTCAAGGCCAAAGGTGACGTGAAGTCAGGCGGAGAAGGAGGGAAATCACAGCACCTGGTCATGGAACTCAGGAAACCTCCTAACGTACAGCCACAACCAAGCAATGTGGATAGAGATTTTAAAACTGATAAGTCACTTTAATGACAATTTATCATTTTGAGTAATTCTAGAGCATTCTAATCTAAAACAGATTGCAACTGACATTGCAAGATAAATTGATTTTGTGCTTAAGCCATGGTGCAATGGAACGTGTACGTTGCCACTATTTAAGCATTTACATTACCAGGTAGAATAAAACTGCCACTGAAGTATACTGAGTACACTATTCAGTAAGGAAAAAACTGAAATTAACACAAAATTCAAGACACGAACGAGACAAGTTCTCGACTGACTGCTGGCAGTGTTCTTGTGAATACGCCGTATCACACTGCTGACGTTTCTCACGAGAAACTATAGCCACGATAAAGAGAGCACTAAACTTTATGACAATTTACTGACGTGATGAATTATTCATGTTATCCATAGTATGTCCGTTTTATTGACTAACAATACACTGCTGGGTATCAGCGCCTTCTTCCTCTGTTATAGGTTCTATGTACTTAATGGAGCTCACGACAACTTACAACTGTGGCCTCCACCCTGATCCTGGTGAGGTGTTCGGCAGTTCTCAAGCTCCGACTTCAGCATATCCTAATGCGACAAAACACTGAGAAGTTATAAAAAAGTTGACAGATGTGACTGTGGAAATTTTAAGATCTGTATAGCTCGACTTAACTGAAATTTGCTCTCTTGCGGGGTAGCCTGGTTAGTACCTGTGCCATTTAAGAAGATTACGCTTTTACCGGCGTTTAGTTCTCTGCCTGTTTGTTTGTAGGATGTCTGACGGGTTAAGTTTGCCATGCAATAGCAAAAGCAAGCGACATTAAAATTTTTTGGTGACCAACATTTGTATTTGAATCTGGAGAGGAAATTAGGGCTGATATCAATGGTATGTCGTCAAAGCCTTTTTTCATACTTGGTTAAAAAGAGAATAAGTGGGACAGCGTTGCAAAATATTTTAAGCTCAATAAAATAGAGACATTCAAATTCAAATTTCGAAAACTTCCCTTTTGTCACCTGCTTACTTCTGTCATTGTTGGGCAGAAAGACCAATATATTACTGGATAGAGGGATAGGAATCCAGGAATATTTTAAACGGTTATTCTCCAGTGACGGATAGGACATAAATAACGGAATTGTCTCTTTTCTCTGTAGTGAGAGGAGTTATATTTTTTGCTTGACGGAGGTTTGCCGGCCCGGAGATCCAACCCGTACGTTCATCAAGTGTACAATTGAACAAGGTCTAACATGGTCTATATTGTTTCATAAAACCAGTTAGGGATTTGTGGTCATTGACGAAATGTTCCTAAAGATAGTAATTCCTAAATACCAAAACGGATCAATTAAAATCTGGATTTAATCCCGATTCTGGTAAAATCATAATGTTGACAAGTTGGCATCTTTCCGGTTTGATTGAAAACTGTTGGCATGTCAACTCAGCCTTATGAGTCTGCATGATTTTTATGACAAGGGTGGCATATCAACATGTAATATATCCTTCATGTGTATCAAAACCCCTTGTCATACCAACATGTAATATATCCTTCATGTGTATCAAAACCCCTTGTCATACCAACATGTGATATATCCTTCATGTGTATCAAAACCAAACAGCTTCACCTAAACAATTCATGAGGACAGGCAACTAAATAACAATTAGCAACACAAACTATATATGGTTAAAGAGGAAAACCAAGCAACATGTATTTCAAAAAGAGAAGTATTTTAATATAATTTTCTGCCTCGAGTTCTGTTCGCCAAAGGAAAAAGAAAGATAAAGTTGTTAAAGTTACTTCAGTCATATACACTATCTAAACATAACGAAATTAAAGCCGGAGTAATCACATCTATTTACCCGACAACTTTTCTGCCTGAAAGAAATACTTAAACACAAACTGTTTTTCCCGTGTCACATGTAGCAGGTACCTAGAGTCAGTTCATGCTACCCAGCGTCACATCACACGTGTACACGTATACATGCACAGATTACAGCACCATATTTATTTATTTATTTGATTGTTGTAATAATAACACACTGGAGAATTATACACCTCTGTAAGGGATGACACTTGTGTAGACAACAATTTGCTGATACCAAAGACCAACACAACATGATGGATATGTATCAGGACACAACCTTTGCGATGCCACAAACCAAAGATACACGTACATAAAACTATCCCATATGGTATGTGATATCACATACTTTTACACATAGCAGTAACATTATCCATGGTTATAGAAAGATATGTGAAATCCCAAACTGCAGCGGTAACGCTATTCATGGTGACACAGAGATATGTGGTACTACAGACATGTGGCAGTAACACTATTCATAGTGAGAGAGATATGGGATATCAGTAACACTATTCATGGTGACACAGAGATGTGCGATATCACTAACACTATTCAGTGACCCAGAGATATGTGATATCACATACACGTGGCAGTAACACTATTCATGGGGATGCAGAGATGCACATGTATAAATGAGACATTGGTATGACTGGTTCCATACAGAAGTGAGCAAGGTGCCACATGGAGGTGAGTATGTGCACTGCGACAGGTGGTATGGCTGGTTCCATACAGAAGTTTGACAGTGAGCGAGATGCCACACGGTTGTGAGTGTTCACTGGGATATATGATGTGGCTGGTTCCAGACGGAAATTTGAGTGAGTCAGATGCGACAGGGAGGTGAGTATGTGCACCGAGATGTATTATAAGACTGATTCCACGGAGCAGTTCTGGTACAGCATCATTTTCATGTAAAAATATCATCAAAAATGTATATTTTCATACTGGTTCCATACGGCTCTGTCACGGTGTAGAGAGACATGTTTAAGTGTGCACATGATATGTCTGGGATCAAACTGCTGTACTGCCATGTACAACATGCAGAGAGGTAAACATGCACTGAAGATGAGTAACAAGTACATGTACTACCAGGATAACATACATGGTGCACACCTTGTCACATCTTAACAGCCATATCACCACAAGTCATACCACAACAGTCATACCATCACAACAGTAATACCACTACAACAGTCATACCACAACAGTCACACCATTACAACATTTATACCATCACAAGTCATACCACCACAACAGTCATACCACTACAACAGTCATACCACCACAACAGTCATACCACCACTACAGCCATATCACCACTACAAGTCATACCACTACAAGCCATACCACCACAACAGTCATACAACTACAAGTCATATCATCACAATAGTCATACCACCACAACAGTCATACTATCACAACAGTTATACCACCACTACAGCCATATCACCACGTCATACCACCACAAGTCATACCACTTCAACAGTCATACCACTACAACAGTCATACCACCACAAGAATCATACCACCACAACAGTCACACCACTACAATAGTCATACCACCACAACAGTCATACCATCACAAGTCATACCACCACTACAGTCATACCACTACAACAGTCATACCACTACTACAGTTATACCACTACAACAGTCACACCAACACAACACCCATACCACCATTACAATCATATCACCACAACAGTTATACCACTACAACACCCATACCATCACAACAGTCATATCACCACAACAGTCATATCACCACAACAGTCATACCACCACATGAACAAAGCTCTGTGACTTTCTTGACTGCTGCCTTGACTTGGTGTCTTTATTTAACTGATGTCAATGGCAACGATTTCCCCAGTACTAAAGTCTGCATAAATGAAGACACTTTTATTGGTTTAAAATCTTTACTGTTATCATCAAAAAGCTGATATGTTACAAAAGGAATGACTAATACAACCGTATACATTTTCATTCTCTGTATTTCTAAGCTTTCAAGGTACTATTACTGGAGTAGCTACATCTTTGACAATGGTATCAGTAGCACCTTGAAAACTCAGAAACAGACAGAATGAAAATGTACACAGGTATATTTATTTATTTATTTATTTATTTCGTGTTTTAGGCAGTACTCAAAAATATTTCACATATGCGCCAACTGCCATCATTATTGTGGGAGGAAACCGAGCACAGCCCAGTGGAAACCCAGACCCATTTGCAGGTGGCTTGCAGACCTTCCCCTGACCTCCTGGAGATTAAGCCAGTATGAGATGGACTTGAACTCACAGCGACAGCATTGGTGAGAGGCTTCTTCGTGCACAGTTAGATTAGTTGTTCTTTACATAGTGAATCTGGTGAAAGCACTCCCCAACAGAGTTTACAAAAGTTATGGTGACACTTTTATCATGTTAACTTCTGGTGTTGTTGCATTAAGGGTGTAACAGTGACATTTTTGTGTTGTTGCATTATGGAAGCAATCGGTACACATTTGTGTCATTGCTTACTGCAGTACCAGTTACACTTTTGTGTTCTTGCATAAAGCAAGTCATGTTGACTCTTCCCTTGTGTTAACTCATTAACTACTATCAATGGTGACAGCCTTTTGTTGTTGCATTATAGAGGTTGTGGTGACACTTTTGTGCTATTACATGTACACTGAAAAAGTACAGTAATGGTAACACTATCTGTACATCTTGGGAGTAATGGTGACACATTTCCATGGTGTTAACACTTCAATGTTGGCTGATTGAAGTGGCACAGTATCAGGAAACCAAAAATGTAAAATAAATTACAAACTTTTATTATGCAAGTCTTAAGCAAACTTATGCAAGTTAAGAAAATGCAGCTTGCCCGCTGCCCCATCTCCACATACTCTGTTTTAACATGGTTTTCTATAGTTTACTGCTTTTTCATACACAAGTAAGAACAATGATTGTTTCACGCTTATTTTAACATACATCTAACCATGTCCTTTAGTAAAATATAAATATATTACTCATAAAAAAAGAAATTTGAATCCTTTCAGTATCTTACAAACGACATATTTGGATGTTTAACAATGGCCTGATAATCTGGGATTCCATCTCAACCCCACATAAAAAACCCTGATATGAATGTCTCTGTGATGAAGACATTAAAAACTACACATACTTCAAAAAGATAAAACAGCAATATAACAAGAATAAGAAAGCATTAATTTAAAGTACAAATACCTGCATATATGATGCCTAAAAGTCAACTACATTTTATACTACATGTATGAAGTAATAGACACTGCATGACTTATCCTTTATTAATACATTATTTACATGGCCAGACAGGTGTCTATTATGTGCTCAGATTTGTCCTCGTAGACCCACACCCAGACGACCCACACAGCAAACACACATCCAGGTATATATGACTGGTTTTTGGGCTTCATACCAGAGAGGAGGATCATTTTTTCATCTTGTTTTTATTTCTGAATGTGTAACTTCCCAAACAGGCTCTTCTTGGCTGGTTTGTCTTGTCCTGCCTGCAACGGAAAAAAACAACTATATGGTTTAAGAAGGAGACGAGAGCATTTTTACAAGAATTTGGTAATAATGAGTGTGCGTGTATTTGATGCTGACATATACCCATATATAATATACCCATTTAGCTAAGTGTTCATGAAAATTTAGTTCATACCTCCTGAGATAAAATTTTTTGAATACAGGTTAAAACAACAATTGCGTAAATAAATAAAATAAACATACTATCGATCTGTGAATCCAAAGACTAGGGATTGGATTTAAGAAAGCCAATCCCCAGAGAATAAAGAATTTTTTACCCTGCCCTTATCCTTGCACTATCTCACAATACATGTTCCAGCCATGGAGACAATTACGAAATCTTCTGTTCATATTTTGCCTATCATGTGTATGTGATTTTAAACATCAGTTCACCCTTTATGCAAAGTAAGGGCTTTTCTTTATTTCTTTCTTTATCCATTTAGATGCTCATGGTAAATCAAGGATCAGTGTAGTAAACCACTGACGAACTTTCCAGCACAAAACATACAGACATGCTCAACATATATTGGTGGAAGACCAGTTGTCTTCAATGAATGTTACACACTGAAAACAGGAACAGGAGCCTTGTTAACCACAATGTGTCACAGCCAACAATAAACTTTGTCAAATATTCCATTTCAACCTGAAATATGAAAGTTAACGTACGCCTGAAAAGTAATGAACATTTCCAGTTATGTATGTAGAAGGGCGCTCAACAAACTGTGTGCAAAATAGACGCTTACAATTCCAGTTATGTATGTAGAAGGGAGCTCAACAAACTGTGTGCAAAATAGACGCTTACATTTCCAGTTATGTATGTAGAAGGGCGCTCAACAAACTGTGTGCAAAATAGACGCAAAATAGATGCAAAACAATATCAATGTCATGTGCCTGTTCTTGAGTCAGGAGAAAATGGGCCACCCTAAGGCTGTACATTCCTGAGTTTATGCATATCGTAAAAAAGTTAAGAAAAATGCAAAAAGGTACTTAATTACTTCAAGACATATAAAAGTCACAACATAGAAATTCTCTGGTCTCTTTAGAGGTGTAAGCCAGAAAAGTCTGTCACAAGTTCACAGGCCACGGCTATCACCAAATCGGAAAGACGTGACACTCAGCTGTCTTAAATATCGGATGATAAGGCTAAAGCAGGTCAGTGATCGACATGCTTTGATGAGCATCAAACTTAACACTAACCTCCTGACCCAGCAAATGTATCGGTCAATATCAAGGTACCAGTTATAGCTTCTGGGTCGTTAAGAAAATTCACACCTTTACGAAATTCCAGACACACCTTGGCAAATTTACTTTATTCAGACAAATTTGAATTTGACCTGGTCACTGTTTTTTTTTTTGTCTCTCTCAATCTGGTGTAGGTATTTTTAAGGAGAACTGTTAGCCAATTATTGTAAAAAAAGTGGCCTTAAAATGCATGACCAGACCATGTTTGTACACGGGTTTAATTTGTCAGTTATTGAACATTCATCCTGTACAAAACATCCACCCAACACCTTCATTTATTATCTCAGTTATTTAAAACATCAAGAAACTAGGCTACATTTTGGATTAAAAGTGTTACATAAATCACATATAACTAATTCTGTCTTATTAGATGGTAAATATTCAGAACAGATTAAATACATTTAGGAGTTATAATTTACAAAGGAAGTCCTTTAAACACATAATTAAGCAGTGAACTTCATGTCTAAACACCAAGTGAAGAAACTTACCTCTCTAAACCATCATAATTAACTTCTTTTCAAGATCTTACTGAAGATTTCGAACTGATAACTTCTGATTCATGATTTGAGCTGAACAGATCAAAATTTAAAGACCATAAAGCTGAACTGACTAAAGGTTTACGGAAAGAAGCTGAACACCCATAATGTTTACGGATAAGACTGAAGTGACCAAATATTGATAATTTTGACTAAAATCACCAAGCATATATGGCTGTTGAAGACAACTGAACAAACGTTTATGGCAGAAACTGAAATGACCAAAAGTTTATGGCAGAGACTGAAATGACCAAAAGTTTATGGAGAGACTGAAATGACCAAAAGTTTATGGCAGAGACTGAAATGACCAAAAGTTTATGGCAGAGACTGAAATGAGTTTATGAGTTTATGGCAGAGACTGAAATGAGTTTATGGCAGAGACTGAAATGACCAAAAGTTTATGGCAGAGACTGAAATGACCAAAAGTTTATGGAGAGACTGAAATGACCAAAAGTTTATGGCAGAGACTGAAATGAGTTTATGGCAGAGACTGAAATGAGTTTATGGCAGAGACTGAAATGACCAAAAGTTTATGGCAGAGACTGAAATGACCAAAAGTTTATGAGCAGGCATAAGACAATCTAACTCAAAATGTTCTGATTAAAAGACCTAAAGATCAAAAGCTTTATTTCTGGTTAAGACTGCACTAACAGAAATCGTATACACAGATTTGATGGTGTGATGTGACTGACCTGCAGTTATACATTAACTAAGGATAAACTGACCAGAAGCTTTGCCCCTAGTAACATCTTGGCTTTGTCTTCCTCCTGCTGGACATCTGTCACTGGTCCTTCCTCGCCCGCTCTTGACCGCATGTGTAGCTTCTGCTTGATGGCCTGTTGAATATACCAGAAAAATGAGGCTCTTATCTTCATTCCTTTCACTAAATACTGGCTAGATTATTTATACATATGTCGTTTGATGTCCAGAGTGCCCAGGTTAAAACCACCCACCTTTGGCAAGTTACTCCTACACCTTTCCACATACAACCACATCATATCGGTGTAAGAAATGTAGTCTTCAACTTAAGTCAGACTGCGCACACAGGTGCCAAGAAGGCCCCATGAGCTACGACAGTGGGAAAAATCTAATGTACAAATTCCCTGTTCCAAGTGAAATTTGTACCCTCACCTTGTCATGCACATCCTCATGAAGAGGGAGAGGGGGTTGGGGCAACGGTGGGGGCAAGGTAGGAGGATAATTACCTGAGAGATGAGTACCCGCTTGCTGTCATTCTTCATGGCTATGAGGAGGTCAAACCAGGTCCAGATACAGTTGTGATACTCCATCATTGGCAGCACTAGGCTGAAGTCATGCACATCCTCTATGTTCTTCTCTTTTTCACCCTGAATCACCACAAAAGTAAGGACACAAATATGTCATGCATGGACACAAATATGTCATTACATGTCATGCAACGACACAAATATGTCATTATATGTCATGCAACGACACAAATATGTCATTATATGTCATGCAAGGACACAAATATGTCATTATATGTCATGCATGGACACAAATATGTCATTATATGTCATGCAAGGACACAAATATGTCATTATATGTCATGCAAGGACACAAATATGTCATCATACGTCATGCAAGGACACAAATATGTCATTATATGTCCTGTAAGTACAGTATGCAGAAGTGCTCAATTCCATACATGGGTTCAATGTCTGCTAAATTTATCTGATTTATGTTCAATGCCATAAGTAAGAACACTTTAAGTTCCTTGATGGAGTGGATAGTTTTTTATAGTTAGAGAAAACCCACACTGCTCTCCTGGAATAAACCCCTGACTTTCGGTGAGCTACTCACAAACTTTCTCATGTGTAACATACAGACTTACGTGAACTACAAGTGGAAGACAGTCATACTTTCTGAAGAAGACTGCGCAAACCATCCACCAAGGACAGTCCACAACTTACTGCCACTACTTAAGGTTATGTGTACCTGTTCATTAGGCACCCAGCTCCAGGCCACCTGGCGAGAATATCCTTAACTCTAAAACATGTACATCTATACGAGAAGCCCATTAGATGGCCAGCTGCCATGGCCAACGTCAAAGAATGGTGTGAACACTGACACTTTTAACCTGTCTATATACGGGAGTTTTAACAATGCAAATTAATCTTTACAGTTGTTACTGAAGTCAACATGAGCTTAATTATTTATTCATTTATTTTAGTGTTTTACGCTGCATTCAAGAATATTTCACTTATACCATGGCGGCCAGCAATATCATGATTATGGTGGGAGGAAACTGGCCAGAGCCCGGGGAGAAAACCCGTGACCATCTGCAGGTTGCTGGCTGACCTTTTCCCATCAGCTTAATCAGTTCTTTCAGATCAAGTTCTCAATGTAATGGTCACATAAATTTTCAACCACTTCTGTTCACACTATACACTCAAACCTCAGAAAAACCCCAAAACTACAGAAAATGACAGAGAGGTGTGACATTCCTCACTTTTTGTCCACATTGTCCTTCCTAATGGTGACTTACTACTCATAAACTACAAAATCCCAGATCTGCTTTCATAATTGTAAAGCCTAGCTGATGCCATGACATTAAACATTTCATTGTATCTTGACAATATAACTAATGACTTTATTACTAGACTTAAAACTTCCATATGTTAGGAAAAATATTTCTTGCCTTTCTCAATTAAATCTTACTTCAAATGTATCTCAATTATGAGTACCTTTATGTTTCTCCAGGAACACATATAATGTGTGCCAGTACAAGTAATTAAGTTGCTGTAATTAACATTAATTAAGAAAACGCAGTAATAACCATCTTTGAACTGAGTATTTTAGAAAAGGACAGTTGTCTTATGTCAAGCGATAAACCCCACAATCATGGTCTAAGTGAATTTATTATACTTGACCAAGAGTGTCTCTTGAATCAGTAACCTTCATAATGGTACATCAAGTAACAAGTAAACAATCATGGTCAGGACCATAAATCTCTCACAACATAAAATGACACATGTATACACCCGACGTGCCAAAAAATAAGAAAACATTAATACCAGAAAACTATAAATTCCATTTCTTATGCATGAAATCGGTTTACTGGACAAGATATAGTAAGACAGGTTACAAAATAATTATCTGCATTCATGACAGTTCTGAGACTGATCGCATCTCACCTGTCAAGGTGAGGCCGTATTAAGTATATATATTATTGAGATTTATGAAGATAATTACAGGTAACACTGTCAGAAATCTTTTAACCCTGAGAAAATTGAAATTAATTAAACAGAGGCCTTGAAGTTGAGAGATAGCTGATCCACTGAGCAACATCTCAAGAGACAAGAATGCCTGACTCTATGTGTTTTTTATACTTCCTGATAAAGTGCATAATTTATCATTTTACAAAATATGTAAATGTATATACCTGGTTTTTGAGAGGTACAAGTATGCATGTATGCATAAATTTACCGGTGTTTACATCTAACCACTGCAATCATAATGCAAGAAAACACATTAGAAGAATGCAATAAAACTAATGCCTATCATGTTTTTCCTAACCCCTTGGCATGCAGTCCAGTGTTTTTTCTTCAAACTTCAAGACTTTTTTGGACAAAACCTGTTGATTTGAAACATTTTCTTGCAAAATAAGCAAAAAAAAGGTCAGCCCAAGGCCTGACTAATGCCAGTGATTCAATAAAACATATCACAAATAACTGTTTTAGATGAAGTGCGTGGACACAGGCCACCTATTACGTCATCAGGATACATTGACAAGACATCATAACTGAGTGTAGAAAGTAAATCCCTTTGATTGTATCTCTATGTTTGTTGTACCTCTGCGTTCACTGGAGCGTCCACTTCACTGTCACATTTTGCCACTTACGATCTATCTCCTCAGCAGATAGATCAAGGCAACAGAACTACACCATGTCCCAGACATCATTTTTATGGTTAGCCTTGACAGTCTTCACCAATGAAGTTGAGAGTTCAAATCCACCTTTAGCTACTTAATCCGTAGATTTATATTGGCAGGTATGCCTAGCAATTTTCACCTCTATTAACCTGGGTGATGCTGTTTACGTGAAAAAAATTAGGAACATCCTTTAATATGAGTCATTTCTTCATCACTGAATAACAATGCCATACATAGGTTATCTACCTGAAGGCCTACAATATATACATACATGTATTTATTTATTTGATTGCTGTTTTGTGCCGTACTCAAGATTATTTCACCTGTACATGTAATCATGTGGTTTAAGCCCAACCATGGTTGAAAACTTGCCATATAAACTTATCATTTTTATCTGATCAGAAATGAATACAATCACATTTATGATAATTTTTAGTCGACTATTAGCACCACCCCAACAATCACTACATGTGCAAATTCAACCCCTCACAAAACATTTTAGCAACATTTTATACATCTATATATATATATATATATATTCATATTGCACACTTTGACTCTATTTACGTTCATGCTGGCTTGGTATTTTATTACACTGAATACCAACACAACAGCTTTCAACACAATCTTTCTTCCCAGGTTCATTGTAGCTGAGGGGATTTAACATAACATGGTAATGCAGCATGATGACCCAGGTGCCTCTGACCAGTGAGTGGCTCTGTGAGTTCAAGTCCAGTTCATGCCGGCTTCCTGTGCGGTCATACATGGGAAAGTCTGCCATCAACTTGCTGATGGTCGTAGTTTTTTTCACAGGCTGTGCCTGGGTTCTTACCACCATAATGCTGGCTGCTGTATAAGTGAAATATTCTTGAGTATGGTGTACAACAATAATGAAATAAATAAATAAATAAATATATAAAGTTTCTTGATTCCTGCCTCACCTAACGTTTATATATTATCAAACAAATCTGTGACAGCCAGGTAGTACCTTCAGCAAATACCTGAGGTGGTCGCAATGGAGACATCTTTATCACAAGTGTCTGTGACATTAACGGTATTACCTATGTATGCTCATGCACACATAATGCACAATATTGACAAACATGTCCAACACAAGGCTGTTAACCTGACCCAGGACTGACAAGTTTTCTGCCTCAATTCCACCAGAATTTCAGAGTGTATCTGTCAAGAGGAACAGTGGTGCAAAAACTGTTCTCATAATTACCTACACCGAGAAATTCTATAGCTGTTTCATTGGTTAAGGATGTGTCATATTCAATGATTTGCATTCACTTGCACGAAGTCTCACTAAGCGTATGAAATTTGAGTTTTTCTCTGCTGGGTTACTTTTATTATTACTGTTGCCTTACATGTACATGGGAATCTCGTACTTTCTCACAATTGTTCTTCCAACATCTGAGTAGATACTCAATATTTGTTATAGGATAGATTATCACCTTAACTGTGGCTTTACTCTCTTTTATACTCAATGTTATAGAATAGATTATCATCTTAACTGTGGCTTTACTCTCGTTTACACTGAATGTTATAGGATAGATTATCACCTTAACTGTGGCTTTACTCCCGTTTACACTGAATGTTATAGGATAGATTATCACCTTAACTGTGGCTTTACTCCTGTTTACACTGAATGTTATAGGACAGACTATCACCTTAACTATGGCTTTACTCTTGTTTATACTGAATGTATATTATACAGCATCTTGTTGTAACACTTAAAGTGAAAGACAGCGCATGTTAAAACTTGAGTTTCCCAAAATGTTATGTTTATTTCCGTAACACATTTTTTGCTACTGCGACAGTAGCAATTGACATTTAACCCCGCTCCGTAGCCTAGCATGAAATGCAGCCATTCTGCACAGAGCACTGTTGTCACCCAAGGCTGTAGTAAGCTGCCTTGCTGAGTTATTCAAACATGTATTCGTTACAGTTAAAATATATAACATTAAAACAGTGTCCAGTCCCAGTGTTATTACCTGTTACATGGAAGTCAACTCAGCCAATTTATGTCACAGCTTATAAACAGCTGATATCTCCTAGCTTTCTGACTGGTCAATTCTTCATAAACTTAAAACCATGGGCGCCTTCAGATCCAAAGGCAAAATGCTTCACCCTTCAAATGAAGATAAGTAACAAAAAAATTCATAGAAACTCAAACAGGTTTCAGCATTCAAGAGAGAACTGAGTAATTTGTTTAATGAAAAGTGCCTCAATCATGGGCTGTCTTCACAATAGATGTGCCATCCTGAAGAAAAAAGTCAATATCATCTTCTAAAATAAGGCTCCTCCTAAGAAGTGATAGCCCACAATAAAGTGACAGGATGTCAGATATCTGACCTACCATCCAACTGACAGACAGATAGTCATTAAAACACAGGTGCGTGTTACTGCTAAAAAAGGACTGGTTTACATAATATACTTGTATGTACATGGCAGTTTATATAATAGTGTAACATCCAGACAAAACCTGGTAATGTTTCACTCTTCATTCATTAACTATATTGCAGGCATGCCAAAGAGTCTCAGTATAAAGCACTTTGATCAAGATTATATAACAAAAATTCAAGTCTTCCATCTTTAGTTTCTCTCTTTTTTGTTTTCTCTTTTATTTCTCGATATAATCTGTGGACATCAATGAGTCGTGAGGGATCAGTGTGAAAAGTGGAGACCCGCCTAACCCACAATTAACCATTTTCTGAGCTAAATATAAAACTTCTGTCCCTCATCAATGCTGCAGTTTTTCCCTCACTTCCTCCGTTTCATGCTGATAAGCTAGGAAATTTTTTAATAAGCTAGGATAAGCTAAGAAAGTTTTTAATTGTATAATCCTGATCAGATTATTTCAGAGATTTGGTGTTACTCATCGGTTTCAATTTTTTCACATCTGTTATCTCTTACTTTCAGTAATCATTATTCATATGATCTGCCCCACGATGAAGTCACCTCTCACAGATATCCCAGAATCATTTGTAAGATGACAACACTCTACTGGTTTTATCATACACACATGTGTATACATACATACACTTTGTACATGCTTGTAAGCAATTCAAACACAACAACCCAACCATGCAAATGTATACCTTTTCTGAATACTACAATGTAGTCTCTGAACTGTCACATTTCAAGCATTACATGTATGTAAGTTGCCCAAAAAACACTTCAATCCATTCCACGCATTCAGTGGTCATGATGAAAATCAGTTTTATGCGTGGGGGAAACCAGACGACCTTTGGCATATGACTGACAAACTTTCTTACTGTGACTTAGATAAGCACTCCATATTGCTGAAAGACAAGTGTTTTTGATGAATACACAGACTGTGATGTATGCTGCTTGTTGTCACCATGAACAGTAAAAAATGGGAAATGCACAAGTCGTGTGCCCAAGGCCAGCACTGAACCTGTATCTCCTGTCCTCGCAAATGAAAGACAAGTGCCTTAACCACCCGTCTATGATCCACTTCCACTAAGTCTAAGATGTACACCTGAATTCTTCACACCTGAGACAACATGTCATGATTGACCAGAAAACAGGTAATCAAATTAACCCTCTTACCTTGTAACTGACCCTAAGCGGCACCTCCGGGATTTTAATGTAAACAAAGGTGTTGTTCTGAGCGGCGCGTTCCTGTAAAACCACATCATAAACACAAACAGTTTTATAGGGCATAAACCTGAAAGGTGAAATAAGCAATTAAATGTCAACAGGTACATGTACAAAGTTTTCCTTTTCACAAACAGACAAAATGAACTGTGTTATCAATATTTCATACAGATATAGATTCTTCTTTTTATGAGATTCTTGCATGAAGATACACGAGGATAGGAAAGGTGCCCAGAGTATATCCTGACTTAAAGCTGCAGCCATAACAACAAGAACTCAGGATTCAAACACACAAGCTCCACAGTCAAGCAGGGCGTGATAGTCACAGCAAAGCCGGTTTTAATAATCTGAGCCAGACAGACCCTTTTAAAGCCAATTCAGAAAAGAAAATAAATTAAAAGGCACCTAATTATACGATGTTTTAATACAGGTCTAGGGGGGCCTCCGTGGCTCATTTGATCCGAAGCCTCCCACCGATGCGGTCGTTGCGAGTTCAAGTCCAGCTTATGCTGGTTTCCTCTCCGGCTATAAGTTGGAAGGCCTGCCAGCGACCTGCAGAGGGTCATGAGTTTCCCCCAGGCTCTGCCTGCTTTCCTCCCATCCTAATGCTGGCCGCCGTAGTATAAGTGAAACATTCTTGAGTATGGCGTAAAACACCAATCAAATAAATAAATAAATACAGGTCTAAAGTCTGAAAGGTGGCAAAAATATAAACAGGAAGCAAACTCAAAAACAATGAGTGAGAACAGTTATTTGTAAATATGGTTGTTAATAATATTTCCAATTTTTCTGTGAGAATTTCTGAATGATGGTTCTTTGTATAACAATGATCCTAATGATGATATATTCACATGTCTAATAACAATGTTTTTCTAATATTAGTCCTAACTTATTATCTGGTAACGAATGTGTTAAGCTGAAATTTCAATCATGTTTATAATTTTAATAAATTCATGAATATGATCATAACTCCAGTTAAATACCTATTTTTGAATATACACATACACAGCAAACACAGAAGACAACATTCACACATAACTCTGACCACCCGGTCATTCACGATCACAACCATTTTCATGCCTGGGATTGAACATGGGCGTGTCGCTTCTGTGTGTAACCACCGGTTAAGCCACACATAACTACCACAGTCCCTCATACGTGTCGCACCTTCATCTTGTCTATGTCATCTACACTGGAGGACGATGGCACTTTGGGCAGAGTTCCTTTCTTATCCCCTTTCTCCTTACTCCCATGTTTCTTCTCAGACTTCTTTTTCCCTGAATTATCTTCTGCGTATTCGTCTGTACAAATACATAAAACATATTGTTAGCACTGAAACTTCGGTATGAGACAAGCAAAAATATACTGATTTAAGTGGGACTTGAACTCACAACTGTGGGTGTCTGATACTACTATAAGTGAGTGAACCATATACAGCAAGGATAGAATGGTAGAAAAGAAGATGGCATGCTAGAGGTCTGCACTACAAGTACTCAAGTAGTGAGCTAAGAGTGGGCTTATAGCATGCCACTGACAACCTTCTGCCTGGTTTTGGACAGCTAGAGGTCTCCTACAAGTGTGCTAGCAGCGAGCTAAGAGTGGGCTTATAACATGCCACTGACAACCTTCTGCGAGGTTGTGGGCAGCCAGAGGTCTCCTACAAGTGTGCTAGTAGTGAGCTAAGAGTGTGCTTATAACATGCAACTAACAACCTTCTGCAGGGTTGTGGACAGCTAGAAGTCTACTAGTTTAAGTGAGCTAGAACTATCAGCCAAGATGAGAATGTTAATAATGTGGCAAACATTAAATGGTAATTATATCCCAGGCTGACTCAGAGTATGACTAGTTGGTTAGCGCACTAGCGCAGTGCAATGACCCAGAAGCCTTCCACCAATGCCGTCACTGTGAGTTTAAGCCCAGCTCATGCTGGCTTCCTCTCTGGCCGTATGTCTGCCAGCAACCTGCAGATGGTTGTGGGTTTCCCCCGGGCTCTGCCCGGTTTCCTCCCACAATAACGATGGCCTCCGTCATATGAGTGAAATACTCTTGAGTATGGTGTAAAACACCAATCAAATAAATAAATAAATAAATAGAACAGTCTGACTATACAACAATCTGATCTGAGACTTAACTCAACTATTATTTATTGATAATAATGAAGAACTCAAGGCACCAGCACCTAAATTTCATGGTTTCACAAACTTTTGATCTTCTTGCCAAGCTTTGTCAAGTGTACAAGTTTAAAGCTGTACATATTGTTTATTTATTTATTTGATTGTTTTCAAATACTAATGTATGTTTGTACTTTATATATATGATGATAGTTTATAGTTTGATGGGTATTTTTTAAGTGTGGTTTACAAAGATTGTATTTAATAACTATATCACCCATCTTATGCAAATCAATTTGGAAAGAAAAAACTCTACTGCTAAGGTGTTGAATATACCATGTCCTAACTCTCAAGATCCATACTCAGAGGGGCATTACAATGTAATCAAATGTATATATAATCAGTCCCAAAATAATAGTGACTTTTATGACATATTACAAGTACTGCCTGAATTGACTTAACTTGTTTTCACCCTGCAGTGTAGTATGCTTCTGTTAAATTCTATCCAACAACCACACACTGACGCACATGCATTTACCTGGCAATTAAGGTGCAATGGTTTCCTGTGCATCCACTGCCTTGGGTTTACCCTCAATCTCATAACCCAAATACCATCGTAATTACATTTCAAGTTAAATATTCATCTTAAATAAATAAATTGAACTTTATCACACAGCTAATCTAATCTGTAAAAAGCCCCCAAGCAAGAAGATTGTGCTCTTTGTTTAGCAAATATGCACTCAGGACATCACTAAAGACATGTCACAAACTTAATCAGAAAGTGTCAAAATCTGACACACCATATACATGAATAAACATGACAGATCTGCCCAATTGACATTCAGTTAATTGACAAGCTAATACTGTACTGTATAAAAGCCTTTTTCCACTTTCTCTCTCCCAACCCCACTGTGATCTATCATTCATTTTTGCCCTCAGTTTTACACACCTATTTCCTTCTCTGCAGCTGTGCTTTTTTATGCGCAGAAAGACCAACAACAGCATTCAAAAGATACTACAAGTTATCACAAATTTTTAGATTTGTCTGAACAAAAAAGTATCACATATGAATATATGCACCCATGTGTCTGTCAGCTTAGGTATAAATGGTCAAACATATGATTAAGCCTCTCACATCTTATCACTTCATTTTCCTGAAATCTGCAAGTGCACTGACAGGCATATCCATGATTTACAGTTTTTAACAGGCTGGAATAATTAAGCTTTAAGAGTTTCCTGATAAAAATGAGTTTAAGAGAAAACTTTCTGAAACTTTATAAATTTGTCACAAAATATATCCAACTACCTTCCATACAAACCTCCATACAATTTTCCAAAATCTTAAAAGAACTCTCAGGATTGGACAAAATGGAGATTATATGTAATTTAAAATTTTGTGTCAAAGATATCATTCAACTTATCATGTCAAGAGAGTCTATATTCCTGGTTTGTATTCAATGGAATACAGAAGGATTTGATTTATTTATTTATTTGATTGGTGTTTTATGCTGTACTGAAGAATATTTCACTTATACGACGGCCGCCAGCATTATGGTGGAAGGAGATCGTGCGGAGCCTGTGGGAAACCCACGACCATCCACAAGTTGCTGGCAGACCTTCCCACATACCTGAAGAATTTGTGACATATTTCATAGCACAGATAGGAGAACCTATTTACATGTATATGTAGGAGAACCTATACACCAACCTGAATGTACTCACTTAAACTTAATACCAATGAAGGTTAATGTCAATTCTGAATTCATATCAAATACTCTATCCGTCCTTAAAAGTGGCCACAAAAAGTGCATTTCAATTATGAGGGAAAAATAAAGGCAGTAACATACTACATTTGGCACTGAAGCTGAAATACCCCAAAGGTTATCATTTTACCTTCCACACAAACTTCAGAGCACCTCAATCTATCTCACCGAATCGGGCAAATTGACCGATGAAATTATAGGTCAAATGGCAGTCAATCAAACTGAATCGACATACAGGATTTCAGCACGGCTGAAATACAGCTAAAGAGCCATTTAACACCTTCAATTTATTTCTGAATTCATTTTACAGAAGAAAATTCATCTCGTGTGTCTGTACATTGTGTACAACAAGGAGATAAACCCTAAGGGTCCCATGCTGTCTGGGAGAACAAACTTGTACAAAAGTACAGATCACAAACAGGCAGGAGAGATCTGTTACAAAGAAAACAACACAATGGGTGTTGGAAGAAAGAGGGGGAAAACATAGAAAACATCGCTAAGTGATTCAAAAGGTGATAAGCACATTTTCCAAAAGCAACTTAGAAAAAAGATGAAAATACCTACATAGCTCAGTGAAACACATGAGAAGAGGTTATCTGTTGACAATACAAGCTCGTGGCTAAATGAATGCAGATCGCTGAAACTCTCGGTGGCACAGTGAACAACTGAGTCTAATTTTATCTTTTGCTAATGATGTATTCTTCTGTAACACAATAAAACCCAACCTTGATATTATACTTAATTATTTTTCTTTCTGTTTTTCTTTCTCTCTCTTTTTTTTTAATTGCTTTATTCATTTCTGTGACACCTTGTACACACTTACTTATTCTGGCAGAAGAGTTGTACAAATAATGCAGCAAGTATTAAAATTCACCAGCCCAACTCTTGGAAAGCATTTTCAGGTATATCAAAAGGTGATGCGAGTGCAGGTTTTCAGACATAACACAAAAGTGCTGTCAGAATGATGAAAGAGAGGATGCATGTAAACAGACACACTGGCTTCTGTGGTCAAATGCAATCGGCAGTTCATGTCCTTGGCATAAGAAACCAGTTTGCCGCACACAATTTTTGACAAGTCGAGTCTTTAGAAGACCCACTTAAAACTGCACCCATACATGTGAATTTATACAATTCCTTTTTTTTCCTCAGATGCCTTAAACGTTAACATCAATGAGCTGCTATGAGTTGTTATTATACCCAGTGCAATAAAATGAAAAACGCAATATCAGAAATACTATTTCACTTGTTTGTTTTGACATTTTTGTACATAGTTAGGTGCTATATATGAAACAGAGAGGCTCCCAGTTTGAGACTACTGTTTTAACATCATTTTTTTACCTGATTTTCTCAGAAATGCCCAACCTTTCATTTAATAATTAATATACCAAAGGTAAATTTCTAAAGTTTCACTCCAGTACATGCAGTGCTATAAATTTCACTGATGCTCAAATGAGATCTTATCTTTATTTCAGAGAGAGAATTTTCACAAAGTTAATTTCAAATTGCCTTTAATGATAACAAAAACAGAGTAGTAATTATTAAACCATTAACTTTCTTCCCCTAAAACCCACACCCTTCTTTGTTTGTACTTAAAGTTGAATGAGTCTTAACTTTGCCCTGGTTTCGTTGACATCATGTTGACAATTCTCTCTACAGCATCCACTTGCATGCATTCCCCAGGGCCATATCTCGAAAAACACTGAAGCTTCTCATCCCAAACTTTGAAGGCTGCATGGTGATTGTGCACAAAGAAATTAAGCAGACTGTAATGCTAAATGATGCTTTCTCGGGTCCTTTAGGTCCGTGAAGGAAATAAATTTTTATCAAAAGTAAACCATCAGTTATTTGTTCCATTTGCTCGTTGGTGTTAACAGAGCCTGATTAGCGATCTTAGAGGCCAAATGTTTCCATGCAAAGAAAAATGCCTCTACAGATATGGAGTCAGTCCCAACACTGACATGTACTACATACATTATAAAGTGCTGCCTCACTGGAGTTTGCTTCCTAGTAGCCAACGCAGCATGTGCTGCCTCACTGGAGTTTGCTTCCTAGTAGCCAACACAGCATGTGCTGCCTCACTGGAGTTTGCTTCCTAGTAGCCAACGCAGCATGTGCTGCCTCACTGGAGTTTGCTTCCCAGTAGCCAACGCAGCATGTGACCAAAAGTCTTCCATTAAATTTTAAAATCTAAAGACAAAACACCAGAGCCAATAGCCAAATATTTTCTTTGTGAAATGGGTTGGACAAAATTGACAGTTGGCTAATTGAGTCTGCTGTGCTTATGAGACATTACATGCCTATCAGATTACGAGAATTCACTCTGTAATCCCATTGGTCGGCGCCTGATTGGATGCAGCAAATGGAACAACAGACGCAAATAGTCACAGTTCATAACCATGTGTAATCCATGATAACATGCACGTCAGAGAAGATTGATCAGCAAGGAGGAGGTTTAAAATTAACAAATTTAAGATTGGTTGAAATTAAGCTTTTTCCTTAATCTCAGCCCTAATTTAGATTTTGCTCAGATACAAGAATACTGCTGAAATAAGCCGACAATTAAAAAAATTATCTTCTACAGCATTACAACCTGCAATGCTGTCAACTTACTTCAGTGTGCCTATTTTTCTTTAACTTATCAGAAACTACAGGTGATCATTTGAAACACAGAAATGATCTTAATTACAGTGCAATAATTACAGTGCATTGTTATACTATAATGAATTTTAAATACTTACATGATTCATGACTGAATTTATTTCACTCATCAAGAGTACTTGTTCTTTGATTGTTGTCTGATGCCGTACTCAAAATTTTTTCACTTACACGGTACAATCAGTTTCATGGGAAGGATGCTGAAGTAGAGCGCTCAGGACGAAAAGCATCAACCTTTAGCAAATTACTAATATGCATTTGTTTGGTATTGGTAATGACTTTATGTGAAAGGTTTTTGATCCAACAATAATTATTGTATTGGCATCACTTTCTTGTCTTCACAGGCCTTCGTGTTACCTGTACAACAAGCCAGGTGTCATTATTATGAGGTTAACCCTGTTACCTCAGAGGTATAATTCTGTGCCTGCATGAGAAAAAGTCCATCAAAAGTATCATTAAAAAGCTTCAAATTAGACGGATAATGGCCAGTGATAAGGCCAACATCAGAATTAGATACGTGAATATTGTCATTCAAACTGTAAATCTTGCAGAAAAACCTGCATCTGCTTGACAGAAAAACTGGGCTAAAATAAAATAGAGAAAAAATATCAGTGAAATTAGTCAGTCTAAAATTAACACTCATCTGTGAATGTATGGCAAAAACTTAACCAGATAATTAAAAAAATTATCTTCTACAGCATTACAACCTGCAATGCTGTCAACTTACTTCAGAAAAGCTTGTATCCGATTGACAGAAAAACTGGGCTAAAATATCAGTGAAATTAGTCAGTCTAAAATTAACACTCATCTGTGAATGTATGGCAAAAACTTTACCATTAAAACTTTTTTTAACAACTCAACATGTTTCTTGCCCACTCTTATTGTTTCGGCTACAGCTTTAAGTGGGAAGGTTTGTCAGATATAAGCTCAAGAATAATGGTGGTTTCATGCTTCACCCGGTCTGGTTTCTTCCATTTGACCTTCAGAAGTTGACCTTCAGTTAGTCAAATATTCTTGGCAATTTAATGCCGAATTCCAATCAAATACATGTATATAAAACAAACAAGATTTCAGGTGAACACAATATATGCCTGAAAAATATATTCATTTGATAGGTATGAACTAATACCAGCAGCATCGTGATGACTATAAACTGTGAGGGAAAGTGCTTCATGGGTTTTCATGAAAAGTACACATAAAACCATGTCTTTGGAAAAAAATGGTTTCAAATATATATGTGTATGTAAATAACAGTTCTCCTGCTACAAGGTTTTGGAGTGGGGGCATCAATTATCACGGAAGTCACGGAAGCATATACACAAACGTCCATCAACCCCTATGTATTTGTGTATGTGCCAAAAAATGAAAACAGACATGAATAATGACACATCAGCATCTGTGTATTTATGTATCACAAAAAACAGACATGAATCACGACACATCAGCATCTGTGTACTTATGTATCACAAAAAACAGACATGAAACACGACACATCAGCATCTGTGTACTTATGTATCACAAAAAACAGACATGAATCACGACACATCAGCATCTGTGTACTTATGTATCACAAAAAACAGACATGAATCACGACACATCAGCATCTGTGTACTTATGTATCACAAAAAACAGACATGAAACACGACACATCAGCATCTGTGTACTTATGTATCACAAAAAACAGACATGAATCACGACACATCAGCTTCTGTGTACTTATGTATCACAAAAAACAGACATGAAACACGACACATCAGCATCTGTGTACTTATGTATCACAAAAAACAGACATGAATCACGACACATCAGCATCTGTGTACTTATGTATCACAAAAAACAGACATGAATCACGACACATCAGCATCTGTGTACTTATGTATCACAAAAAAAATTAAAACTGTCTATGTAAAATAAGTGTAGTTGTAGCCCTGACATGAAATCATATCCATCATCTGAATAATATATGTATGCTAATGGAAATTACCATGGCAACAGTGAAAATCAACAAGGTTGAGTCGCAACACATCGACAGCAAGAATCCAAACTGAATATGGAAAACAACTGTAGTTGTAGCCCACACACCAAGTCACACGTATTTATCCAGTATATATAGAAGAAACAATGATCTGGTTACCATGGCTACCACTGAAATGGACAATGTGAGTCGCGACGCATCATCATATCTGCATCTGTGAATCCACCAAAAATGAAAAATGCACGTGGAAAACTGTTTGAGATACAGTCTGGATGTAAAGTCATGTGTATTTATACAGTATATACAGGGAAAATGGTGATCTGGTTACCAAGTCAACCGCGGAATTGGACAAATTTAAGTCGCGGCACGTCATCACACCAGTATCTATGTATCCACGAAAAATTAAAACGATATGTCGAAAACAACTCAAGATATAGCCCGGACACAAATACGGATAGACAGACAGACAAAACTGCTATACCGTTATATAACCGCAATTACTGGCTGGCGTATGAAAATAAACACATACATGTACATGTGAAGTATGTGGTAAAACAGACCTATCTTGAAATACCCGAGTAACACCGGCATACATACAGGCTACTGGGGCTTAATGTAATTGGAAATTTGTGATCATCACATACGAACGGTTGTTGACAACCAATGTACACAATGATAAATTGCAGCTGTTGCATAACCGTGATTAACAATAATTGAGTCCACACCCTTAATTAGCCACACCTTAATTCACTTGCTTTGTCTACCTTACGTAAACATCACAAAAACAAACTGCATGTCAAAGGGCATAAATTATATCTTCTGAAACAAAAAACCACCAGTGAAAATGTTAAAACCTCAACTGTGCTATTACATGCATCAATTTATGTAAACTTTGTAATAATAAGAGGTTTTTCAGTTGCTATTGTTTGTACCAACATGTGCATGTAGTTTAATGTTTGATTGTAACAAAGAAGAGATAGGCTGGCAAAGTTGAACCACACCATGGGTTGCTCATGGCCATATCATGTACAGACAGAAGGGAAATACATGTAGTTATATGCATTACTGTACTTATTCCAATGCTCAGAGACCGATTCCACACAGGAAAGTCTGACTTTGAAATATGATTTTAGAGCTTACTTTTGTGACTTGGAATTTAAAATTTAGAATCTGTCCACCCTTATGTTATCCTAACAAAAGGTGTCAAATTTCATCTTCCAGTTCCAACAACTATTACAGTATTGTTTGGAAGTTTAAAAATGTCGAGTCAAAATTGACTTTGTGGAATAGGCATCAGATGCATGCAGATTTGGTATCCACCTCACACATTTGTACACGTGTACAAGTAGACGTATGCCCTGTAAATGTACACATGTACAAGTAGACGTATGCCCTGTAAATGTACACATGTACAAGTAGACGTATGCCCTGTAAATGTACACACGTACAAGTAGACGTATGCCCTGTAAATGTACACACGTACAAGTAGACGTATGCCCTCTAAATGTACACACGTACAAGTAGACGTATGCCCTCTAAATGTACACATGTACAAGTAGACGTATGCCCTGTAAATGTACACACGTACAAGTAGACGTATGCCCTGTAAATGTACACATGTACAAGTAGACGTATGTCCTGTAAATGATATTATTTGGCCTTCAGTGGTAGAAGACAGACATGTGCAATTTAAAAAGTTATCACATGAATGTACGACCATCTGAACTACGTGCGCTGTACGTACACTGTACAGATTTCCACTGAACACAATTAACCATGTTAACTGCTATGAAAACAAGTCCTGAAACTGTCCAAGTCCAATGCAGCAAAAACAAAATCGTCCATAATTTTTTGCAGCAAATAAATGAAAAAATTGTGCCCACACTTCAGACTTGAGCTGCAATGCGCCACAGTCATGACAGAGATCAAATCATGTACACAGCTTCAATTCAGAATGATGAACATTTATGAAAAAACAAGCCCGGAAAACTGAAAGAATCCAAGACAGAGCAAAATCAGCCATCACTTTATCAAAAATTAAAAGACAAAATGGTTTTCCTGAAACTGACACTCAATCATTTGTCAAAGTGAAGCCTAGTGTAAACAGGTTCATCACAATATGATGAGCTACTATGAAAAAATATCTGGAAAATTAATTTGTCACTGGACAGACACGAGGTGTAAATTAACATAATATACACCCCTCTCCCCATCACCCCCGGGTGCCAGTAGGGAGTAATCAACTGTAAATGTAGGAAGGATAGTTTTTGCTCCTAACATGCACATAATAATTTTTTGAATTGCACATCTCCATCTTCTGCTACTTGAGGCCATCTTATACAAATCCTGGCAATTAACGCAGAGAGAAAACTATTAACAGCTAAAGAGACATAAAAAACAACACCAACTGATTTCGGATCAAAGTCAGCCTTCTTTCAACAGTGACACCGATCCCAGAATTTTCCTGTGGTTTTAGTATATTTGAGGGGACAAAAACTGTGAAAAATCATGTCTAGCTAAAGTTGAATGCGACATTACATCCCTTGGGCTATAAACAGATTGTACTACTGAAAAAAAGATATTCCCAGGTGTAATGCAGCTGAAAGAACAAAAACAGTGTATTAATAGCCTCTAATATATCAATCAACAGCGGCTTCCTTCAGCGCATGGGCTGGCTGTGTGCTGTGAGTGGCTTAAGCAGGATGCACCAAGGCCCAAATAACTGTTGCTTACCCAACCCTGACCCCCAGATGTTTATCTGGGCAGGGGTTTATAACATGCGCCAGTGTTTGAATTTGCTCATTAGAATCTGAACTTCAATGCAAGACAGATGCTCTAGATAAATCCTGCATGTGCTTGTCAGAATTATGCAGTACATACTGTACAGATATCTTCACGTAATACATGACCAGCAACTCAATTTCCTCATGCCGACAACAGTTTAACCTCTCTCTGTATAAACTGACTCAAGCTGTACTCATTGCACAGTTCAAGCCTTCAAATTCACCATTAAACATGCAAATACCTGGAAGCTAATTTGTTTGTTGAGGCAATTTTTGAAATTCTTTACATTCCGGTCCACGCAACTGTTTCAGTTTCAAAGTAATCTCTGTTTAGTTCAGTGCTTTGAACAAAACACACAAAAGGTGTACCTGGTCTACATAAAGCCCTCTGGCCACAGCGGCATATTCCTATGCATGATTCATTTAAAACTTTGGCATAAATAATGAAGAAGTGTTTTGTTTGTGTTTCTAAACAGATAACCACTTGGTTAGTCCTTTATGCTAGAAATTTGCTTTTAACTTTTTATCGTTTGCCATCATACAGCAATTTGCCATCATTGTCAGTGTGCCAGCTACTATACAGTCCATAGTCAAAGTAGATCTACACGTGTTTCAAACTCGACTAAAAATGTACAGAACACTTACCTGGATAAACACACTTTTGATACATACAGGATACACTTCTTAAAACTAGAACTCAAAGATACAGCAGCCCCACAATACAATGATGTATGAAAGACACAGCAGCCCCACAATACAATGATGTATGAAAGATACAGCAGCCCCACAATACAATGATGTATGAAAGATACAGCAGCCCCACAATACAATGATGTATGAAAGACACAGCAGCCCCACAATACAATGATGTATGAAAGACACAGCAGCCCCACAATACAATGATGTATGAAAGATACAGCAGCCCCACAATACAATGATGTATGAAAGATACAGCAGCCCCACAACACAATGATGTATGAAAGACACAGCAGCCCCACAATACAATGATGTATGAAAGATACAGCAGCCCCACAATACAATGATGTATGAAAGATATAGCAGCCCCACAATACAATGATGTATGAAAGACACAGCAGCCCCACAATACAATGATGTATGAAAGATACAGCAGCCCCACAATACAATGATGTATGAAATATATAGCAGCCCCAAAATACAATGATGTATGAAAGATATAGCAGCCCCAAAATACAATGATGTATGAAAGATATAGCAGCCCCACAATACAATGATGTATGAAAGACACAGCAGCCCCACAATACAATGATGTATGAAAGATACAGCAGCCCCACAATACAATGATGTATGAAAGACACAGCAGCCCCACAATACAATAATGTATGAAAGATACAGCAGCCCCACAATACAATGATGTATGAAAGACACAGCAGCCCCACAATACAATGATGTATGAAAGACACAGCAGCCCCACAATACAATGATGTATGAAAGATACAGCAGCCCCACAATACAATGATGTATGAAAGACACAGCAGCCCCACAATACAATAATGTATGAAAGATACAGCAGCCCCACAATACAATAATGTATGAAAGCAAAATTTAAAGATATATACATATGGAAGATCTTGATTGTTCCTGCATTCTTTATCAGAATAATGGATCAGAACATATATAATCAGAATGAATGGTACACAGGACTTATTCGCAATTATGCCCAATTATGAACTTATGTTTTTGTTGCTAACATGTTTTTTTTCTGGGGTATGACATTATTTCTGCAATGTAAGTACATATATAACCTGACAGTATCTGCGTGTAGCAAGCCCACTATCAGAACTGACATGTAAACACCTACTGACAAGATTGAGAACTTTCAAGATTCCGTGTAATCTTTTGCTCAAAAAATTAATTCAAACTGATGCTACTACTTGTTTAATTATACATATTGAACACCAACTTTAAGGGTACCACTAATCTGCGAGGAAAAATGATAAACAATGGCTTGTTCAACTCTCAGACAGTGATAGGCCTTACATAATGTCTATGTGAGCTCGAGTTCCCAGGTGCACGTGCACCAGATGATTACATACATAAAATGACTAGCCCCAGGTACAAGGGAGATAACTGTCTGAAAACCTGGGAAATTACATGTAACAAATGACAGTGTGCACAACAGACAAATATTACTGAAAACAAGACATGGCAGGATCATAAAATATGAAAAATTCAAGACACGAAAACATCATGAAACATTTCATAATATCCAAGTAAAAAGATCCCAAATATCCTAAAAAGGATCACGAAAAGAGAAGCCTTTCAAAAATCCACAAAGCTGCACTACAAACCGGCGCATTAAAACAAGAAAAGGTAGTTGTAATTACAGGGAAACAACTCTTCCTGTACAGTCAATATGCTCAACATTTTCAACATCATTCCTACTCAAGAATACATGAAAAACATCACCCAATTTCATCAACATACCTGTTCTCAAAATGTTTAGGGCAGTTATGATGGCGAGATGAACACATACAGGTGCAATGTGCCTAAACCAAGGAGTAGCCTGTGGGCAACTAATTCGCCAAGAGTAAACAACAAGACGACAGACGTAAAACGGACAGCTGCAGTGCATCCAGAGTTGGCTACACAGGGATAACAACCTGACAATTGTCCGCATGTGTTTTAACTATTCTTTATAAAGCCGTCTCTACTCACCATCGTCTGTGTCTATCTCTTTGCCTGGGAAGAAAAACCCCATCATGGTCTTGAAGAACTCATAAGTAAGCTGAATCTGCATGGGTACTACATTCACCTCAAAATGCTCCTTCACAGCTATGCCTCCCACTGCAAAGTACAAGTTGTTTTACATATATCTCCATGATTTATATACTTGTTGCTTAACACCGTTTAATTTAATTTTTCAATTAACTTTTCCATTTCATCTCCTTTGGCTGTCAGATACATTGCCGTCATAACCCTAAGTGCCAGGCACAAACCACTGACTATTGGCAAATTACTGTGGAACTTTCCCACAAAGTTACATACAGATCTGCACACCATATTTGTGGACATTGAACAGTGGTTTTCAATGAAGGTTACAGTGTTCGACGGGTTGTTGCTTATTCACTTAGTGAACAGTGAGAGTGCGGAAATCAATAAATTCCCTGTCCGTGGCCCAGGGGACTAGTGCTTGAAGGCTAGTGCGCCAGTACAGCGTAATGACCCAGATACCTCTCATCTATGTGATATGCTGTAAGCTCAAGCCCAGTTCATGCTCATTTCCTCTCCAGTTACAAGTGGTAAGGTCTGATAACAGCCTGCAGATAGTCCTGGATTTCCCCTGTGCTCTGCCTCGTTTCCTCCAACATAATGCTGGGTGCTATGGTATAAGTCAAATAATCCCCATAAAACACCAATCAAGCAAATAATATGATATACCTGGTGGTCTCTCACTGCAGAGTATCCGCAAGGTCAGATGTCGGTTCTCTCCGTCCTTCATGAGGGGGTCCAGGGGAACTAATACATCCTAGAACACAACAATCACAGACATGGTACAAGTGCTGAGGGGGTCCATGGGAACTAACACATCCTAGAACACAACAATCACAGACATGGTACAAGTGCTGAGGGGGTCCATGGGAACTAACACATCCTAGAACACAACAATCACAGACATGGTACAAGTGCTGAGGGGGTACAGGGTAACAAATACATCCTGTAACACATTAATAACAGACATGGTACAAGTGCTGAGGGGGTACAGAGTAACAAATACATCCTGGAACACATTAATCACAGACATGGTACAAGTGCTGAGGGGGTCCATGGGAACTAACACATCCTAGAACACAACAATCACAGACATGGTACAAGTGCTGAGGGGGTCCATGGGAACTAACACATCCTAGAACACAACAATCACAGACATGGTACAAGTGCTGAGGGGGTCCAGGGGAACTAACACATCCTAGAACACAACAATCACAGACATGGTACAAGTGCTGAGGGGGTACAGGGTAACAAATACATCCTGGAACACATTAATCACAGACATGGTACAAGTGCTGAGGGGGTCCATGGGAACTAACACATCCTAGAACACAACAATCCCAGACATGGTACAAGTGCTGAGGGGGTACAGGGTAACAAACACATCCTGTAACACATTAATCACAGACATGGTACAAGTGCTGAGGGGGTCCATGGGAACTAACACATCCTAGAACACAACAATCCCAGACATGATACAAGTGCTGAGGGGGATAGGGGTTAGGAAATAGACAAAGACAGCCTTAGACAAAAAAGTGGCCAATGTAATAAGGTCAAATCAAACTGAAACTAAACACAAATGATCACGCAGATGCATCTGCCGATTCTAACCACTATTCCAATGTGCGATAAAAAACGATTTTCAGTGGCATGCCTTACACAGGTATCTGGTATTTGTCAGTTAAATACCTTGTGCATGGCATTGTCAGTTATGTTCGTTGTATATGCTGTTTTCAGTTACATACAGTGTACACATATATGCCATTGTTAGATACATACAGTGTAGACATATATGCTGCTGTCAGTTACAAACAATGTACATGTATATGTTGTTGTCAGTTACATACCTTATATACAAAGTTGTACCATGTGCATGTATATGGGTGATGGCATTGTCAGTTAGACAGCATGTATGGGCTGTTCGTCAGTTACATACCTTTTATTTTTGGTGTTATCCGTTCCATACTGTGTATAGGGGTTGTTTGTCAGTTACATACTTAACCTTGTATATGGTGCTGTCAGTTATATACCTTGTATTTGGGGTGTTTGTCAGTTACATATCTTGTATAGGGTGCTGCCAGTTACATACCTTGCATATAGTTTTGTCAGTTATACACCTTGTATATGATTCTGTCAGTTACATACCTTGTATATGATTCTGTCAGTTACATACCTTGTATATGGTATTAGGCAGGAGGTTGGCCATCTTCACCCAGCCCAGCTCCAGCTGATGGCTCCAGCTGTCATTGTCACGATTCACCTTTGTGTACCTGATCGAAGAAACCCAATCGTTAAGCAAACGCTTCAGCGAAGCATTTGATTTTACACACACTGTGCTTGCCCTGTGTTATTTAAACTTATATCATCGGCGCACAGTTACGTTCTGGAGAATCCAGAAATTCTCTGTCCAACCCTTGAACCCTGCCCCTCGGCGGTCTTAGCAACTGAATGACAAGCATCTTATGAGATGGGCAAAGGCCTCTTTAATAAGGAGGTTAAGTTCTTTATACTATCACTGCAGTAGTTAACATGATATTATACCAAACTCACACAAAGTTCCTGAGACTGAGGTCTGCAATCCCCAACTGGCCATCAGTCTGTGTTAGTCTCCACTTGGCAAACTTGAAACAAACCTCGTTTCTACGTGTCACTTGGCTTTCCTCGGCTATAGGTCAGAGGTAAAAAAAAAAAATAATAAACGCATCACAAAACACAAAATGTATATATTATGAGGTCAGGTTGCAGACTTCCTACACAAATTTATCGGGCTTTTTAGATGCAGTTTACATATCTGTACAAAGAAAACTTACATTAAAGTCAAGCATCCTCAATGACCATTTTTAAATAAAAATACCATGGAATGCTCAATGTACAAGTAAGCAGACTATTTCAGCTCTTTCTATAACACCTAAATAAATTTGTGTACAAACGTACTACCCAGATTAACAGTAAACAATTACTTTTTCTTCTTTTACATAATTTATATACCGAGGTCTTGGCTTCATCTAATTCTATACCCAGCATAAGCTAGCATGCCTTACCAAGTACAAATACATGCAACATACTATTTTCTTAAGGATGGAGTTTTATGTCATACTCAATAATACATATATTTCACTTTTATATGATGGTGGCCAGCATTATGGTCTAAGAGACTGGGGGAAACCCAGGGCAATTTAGAGGTTTGTAACATACAAAGGGTTAAAGTGTCTGAGCCTAGAGTAAAATTACAGTCTAACTCTAAACATGTCGGGATTGTCTAAAGCTATTTGGAATTTGCGACCTGATTCTGCATAAACATATCATACCTTTGCCTACATATACAAGAAACCATTACTTCTATGTTATAAACACCCCATTATAACCAGGACTTACATGTGCCTTCTGAAGCACTGGGTTTAGCCTTAACCTGGAGCTGACTATCCTTAAAACAGCTGAAAAACAAGAAAATTTAGAAAATATATACTCGCCCATGCTGAATGCACCAAACTTTCACATGAAATTTTTTTTTTTAGATCAAACTTGATCTAAATTAGCAACCACAAAAATCTGCACACACAAAATGTTACAAAAATTGCCAATTAAGCTTGAGGCAGTCACAATGCCAAACTTATGCAATGATCTGGTCGGCTTATTTTAGAACACATTCTACGGTAGCACAAAATGGACCTGCACATGAAAATAAGGCAATACTTACAATGGTTATTGCACGGACATCAACACACTAGAGTTGTGAGATATGGGATGTTTACTGGCACTTTGGCAAGATAAACTAGCAATATTCTGTGGTCGTGGCCATGGATCCAAAAATGAGGGTGTTAACCACTCAGCCATGGCCTTGCATATCAACCCAACTGACTCCTCATCTTAACAGTAACCTCATGGCTGACAGGACACATGAGTTACCTGATCCTCATGGTCAGCTCCTCGTTAAGGATGTTCATCTGAGCTTTACATTCGTACAATGTTTTCTCCAGATCCTCTATCTCCTCATTCAAACTGTCCAGAAAAGAAATATCAGTGATAAATCAGAAAACAGTTGCACTGTTTATTTAAAACGTTTTTTACACAGCTCCTAGCAACTATGCTGTAATCAAGTGGATGACAAAAAGATGATGTTATATTGCCAAGACCTACATGTATATGGGAAGACCTACTTCCCAACAACTAAATCCCACTGAGAGCAGCTTTGATGAATGACATCAAATTTCGCCCATGACTTAAGTAACACATTTTGCCTGATTCTCAGAGTTATATTGATTTATTGTGGATGTTGTCAGGTAGGTTTGCATGGAAGCATGACATTCTACTGGAAAATGTGAATTTTAGCACCACAAAGTATTATTTCATGAAATTTATTTGCCCCTGATAAAAAAACATCTTAAGAGAAATTTGACATCATTTATTGTATTTAAAGTTATAAATGCATGGAAGTTACAGTGGACTTCTGTATTTCAACTGTGGTTCGCTGGCAACTGTAGACGGTCATGGGGTTTCTCGATGCTCTGCCCTGTTTCCTCCTACCATAATGTTGGTCAACGTTGTATAAATGAAATGTTCTTGAGTACGGCATAAAACACCAATCAAACAAATAAATAAATAAATTTTAGGTGTAGTTCATACCATACTCAAAAAGACTTCATGTTTGATATGTTTACTTCTTTTTCAGTTTTCAGTTTTGCTTTATACCTTGATCAAAGAGATTTATGACAGTAGTCAGGTTTGTCGGAACAATGACAAGAGCTTTACTCACGGATGATTCCCAGGGTTCTCATCCAAGGCCTTCTGGACACTGTACAGGTTCTTCTCCAATCTGCGGAACCTCTGTACATGTTCTCTGTTAGAGAAACCAGAACACTGACATTTCCCAGAGAACATCTATCACACTCCAAACCATACAGCCCTCATATCAGGAAGGGGAGATAACTTCATATATCATAATACAGAAAATTTTGTATTTAAATATTGTTATTTATTTAATCGACATTCAAGAGTCATTCAAGGTTATAATTGATGGAGCAAACCAGATTACCCTTTAGCAAACCCCTAAAATTGACCTAAAATTTCGTCCATAACAAAGATGCTCAATTTTCTTGACTCTGACAGTTTAATAATTTTAGAAAGGTGTTTTGAGGATTGTTTGGAAGCTCCAAAAGTATTATTTTATGGCATTTATTTGCCTCTAAAAATGCATTTGAAAAATGCATTGAATGGACAAACTTCAATGTCATTTACAGTATTTGTATGCAGGCTGTTACTGTGCAGTGCTCTTACTGAGTACATGACTTACCTGACTCTCTCCTGCAGGTGTAATATGGGTGTTTTCTGATCCTCTTCTCTAGCTAACAACACCTGGAATTTCAGACTCTGGAGTTTTTCACCGGCTTCCTGTGATAAAAGAAAAAAATCGTGCATGGAAAACATAGCCAAAAAGTGTGCATGAAAACCACAGGAAATCCCTGCTATGTACTGATGATGATGTATCAGAATCTGGCAATGTCTCAATTCAACAGAATGATTGCTGATTCATTGACCAGCATTTAAACATTAAAATCAAGAATTAGCCAATTTGGAGATGGAGATAAGCGCACTTTGCCACAAAATTCAAATGTACCGCAGCAAATGAACAACCATAATATTTACAAACAAAATAAATGATTATTACAGGCAAATTGTTACTAAAAACAAAGCATACTTCACAATACAGATATAAATCTTGCCTGAAGTTTCTGAGTAGTTTTACACAGTTTTTTACTTACATATTTTTCTGATGGGCTTCACAACTTTATTTTGTCAATCACAATCCATTAAAATGCAACCTTCAAGATATGCTTTGCAGTGAAAAAGAATTTCTATTGGGATAATGCCCAACACCAGTACTTCACTGACACATTCCACAAGTGTTAAAAAAAAACAGCATACATGGAATACTGAACACAGAGGTACAGCTGTACACATATGAGCACTGTGTCTTGGTTCAAGCAAGTTCTCACCACAATGTGAAATTCTGCTGACGCAGCGTTTCACCACAATCAGTCACTAATTCATTCAGAACGATGACTACAGCACCACCTACTGCTCACATATATCAGTCAATAATTCATTCAGAACGATGACTAAAACACCACCTACTGCCGACATATCAGTCACTAATTCATTCAGAACGATGACTAAAGCACCACCTACTGCCAACATATCAGTCACTAATTCATTCAGAACGATGACTAAAGCACCACCTACCGCCCACATATCAGTCACTAATTCATTCAGAACGATGACTACAGCACCACCTACTGCCCAGAACGATGACTAAAGCACCACCTACTGCCCACATATCAGTCAATAATTCATTCAGAACGATGACTAAAGCACCACCTACCGCCCACATATCAGTCAATAATTCATTCAGAACGATGACTAAAGCACCACCTACTGCCCACATATCAGTCACTAATTCATTCAGAACGATGACTAACGCACCACCTACTGCCCACATATCAGTCAATAATTCATTCAGAACAATGACTACAGCACCACCTACTGCCCACATAATCATGTAACTGAACAACGTGGTATAAAATCAATGAATGTGTAAAACAAAAATACGGCTTCCAGTCTGTAATCTTACCTTCTGCTTTGGCTCTACATAGAGCAAAAGGTTATTGACTATGTCCAGTATCATCTTGTACTGCATCTGCAAAAGAAAACATTCACTTGCATGTACAACCAAAGTATATTTATTTCTTTACTTCAATTCTTATATATTTAATTTGTATTCTCTGACTGGTGTTTTACACCACACTCAAGAATATTTCACCTGTGTTGTTGGGTTAGAGGATAAGTGGAGGTCATGTTGTAACAAGCTTATCAGATTAGAGGACAGGTTGAGATCATGTTGTAAGAAACTTATCGCATTAGATGATAAGTTGAGGTCATGTTGTAACAAGCTTATCAGATTACAGGATATGTTGATGCCATGTTGTTAACACGCTTAACAGATTAGAGGATATGTTGAGGTTATGTTGTAACAAGCTTACCAGATTAGAGGATATGCTGAGGTCATACTGTGACAAACTTTACACATTGGAGAATATTCATATTGTAGCAAGCTTATCAGATTACAGGATATGTTGATGTCATGTTGTTAACACGCTTATCAGATTAGAGGATATGCTGAGGTCATATTGTGACAAGCTTACCACAATGGAGAATATTCATATTCATATCTTGTAACAAGCTTACCAGATTAGAGGATATGCTGAGGTCATATTGTGACAAGCTTACCACATTGGAGAATATTCATATTGTAACAAGCTTACTAGATTACAGCATATGTTGATGTCATGTTGTTAACAAGCTTATCAGATTAGAGGATATGTTGAGGTCATCTTGTAACAAGCTTACCAGATTAGAGGATATGTTGAGGTCGTGTTGTAACGAGCTTACTGGATTAGAAGATATATTGAGGTCATGTCATAACAAACTTACTACATCAGAGGATATGTTGAGACCAAGGTGTAACAAGCTTATCAGATTAGAGGATATGTTGAGGTCGTGTTGTAACGAGCTTACTGGATTAGAAGATATATTGAGGTCATGTCATAACAAACTTACTACATCAGAGGATATGTTGAGACCAAGGTGTAACAAACTTACTGGATTAGAGGATATGTTGAGGTCGTGGTGCAGTAATGTGAAAGTGTCCACACCCTCTTCTCTCTCCATCATCACATCTGGGTCTTCAGACGGCTGAAATGATAGGCCAAATTTCTTCAGAATAACATTAATATGTGTCATGGCATATTCAAATCATAAAATTATATGAAAAATATAAATTTTGTGATTATTTCATTCTTAATCCATATGACTAGTTATATCTGAAGTGTCAGTAAGGCAAATCACCATTAAATTTGTAATCATATTTAAATTTGTAACCACATGTAAATTTGTGATCATACATAAATTTGTGAGCATATGTAAATTTGTGATCATATGTAATTTAGTGATCATATGTAAATTTGAAATCATATAAAAACTTGTAATCATAAGCAAATTTTTAATTGTAACAAATTTTCCAGGCCAGCAAGGTACAATGAAAATCAATAAAACTTTACTAAATATGGACAAAGTCTTTTAACAGGATACAGCTGTTTGAGACACGTGAAACCAATCCCACTTTAAAGGTTCCCTAGAAGCTTACCGGCAGAGGGACATTGGGAACTGACATAGGGTTGACTTCACCGTAACTGGCATAGAAAAACTGTGCTTTACATCTGGAGATGATCCTCTGGAGCTGAATTCCTGTGTCTGTTGGGTCCTGTAATGAAGACACAGTAAACATGGCTAAGGTCAATAATACAAATTTGGCAAAATTTTGACTTGTTTATCATTTTCCTTGCTTAATAGTAGTTGTTGTTTAATGACACGTTCAGGAATTTTTCACTTATACGATACAGCTGTCACTACTTGCAGTTCATAGGTCCAGAGGAACGGGACAACCCTCTAAAATGTTCACATGCTCCTCCTCCTCCTTGCACTCACCTCCCCCGTTGCCCCGACGGTGCTGCTGACCACACCCCCCACACTCAAGCCACTCCCCACCATCTCCGGCACACCTTCCAGGTCCTGTTCTGAACGGTCCTCAACATTCTCCATGGACAACCACGACATGTTGTTGTTGGAAAACTCGTGGCCCGGGTCCACTGTGGCATAGTACTGTGTTAGAGATGGAGAAAATTCTGTCAGGTCTTTGTCTTTTGTATTACTACTAATAGCACTAGAGGAATCACAATAAATACATATGCTACTTCATGACTATGCAAATTCTGGCACTTTGCTCGTCTGTGACACTTGCTACCAGACACTGACTTATTCATGATCTATTTATCTGATTGGGGTTTTAAGGCGTGCTCAAGAATATTTCCCTAATACGATGGTGGCCACCATAATGGTGGGAGGAGACTGGGCAGAGCCCTGAGGGAAACCCACGACCATCTGCAGCTTACTGGTGGACCTTCCCACGTACGGCCGGAGAGGAAGCCAGCATGATCACACACTGAGGGGACAGACGAGCATTGTTCTGAAAACTGCATATCTGATAATAAGAGGAAATTTTTTATACAGTATGTCAGAGAACTTGACAATTTCCACGATATACAACTGCGTAAATTGTGAGTGTCAACAAAGTGTAGGTTTGGATTTATGTTGCGATGAAGCAGAGATTTGTTTTACCTTCCAGGTTATTTAGACAATATTTTTCACCGAAGTGTCTGCACAAGTAACACATCACGTGACTCGATATCCACATTCTCGATCAGAAAAATAACTAACTCCAACCTCCTGTGTGACCTTGGCACAGGGCCAGTCTGATCAAGGAGCTATATTTTCGGCTTACAAAAACACATTTCACATCTTCCTTTACCAAATAGTTAAAACAACAAAAACATGAAGTCTTGTAGATGTGTGCAAAACAAAATACAGATAACCCTTGGAGATAGATAAGAATGGCATTTCTCCCAAACACTGTCAAATTAAGGTGTAACCAAAACCAAACGGATATACATGTTTATGATGAGATTTGAAATGGAAAATATTTCACATGGTGCAAAGTCAGGTTCTGTCACGTCAGCTCTCTCTACCATGAAAACCCTGTTTGTTTTAAAAAAAAGTGCTTGTCTTGTGCAAGCCTTATCTTTTACATGTAAAACTTTTGTACGTTTGTTAATCTGAATTGGAGGGTGACCACATTACTCCATCTTACAACAAGAATATTGTGTGTGATAATATAGGCAGCACAGAACAATGTGATTGGCTTGTCTTGTTTTCAGACTGCCTATATAAACACAGACTACATATTCCATTTCAACTACACCTGACGAAGCTGATATCAACTACCAGCGAAAGTTTGTGTAATTTATAAATTCCTCATTTGTCTTAAAGGTGCCACGGACATTGTTTATTCTCTATGTTTGTTAGGATATCCTGGATGACTATTGTACCTGCATACAGTCCACAGAGCCGACCCAGGTCTTCTTGCTGCGGAGTTGTCCCTTCCTCCAGATGGGCTGATGGGTGCAGGAAAGGATCTGCCCGCAGGCCATGCTGACAATCACGTAACCTGGGGTCTCCACCCCCTTCAGAACCACCTGGCTGTTGTGGATCTCAACTGTAATGGAAACACAGAGACAAAATGTTATCAGGCACTCAAGTGTGACGGTGACAAAGTGTTGTGTGGATCTTAACTGTAATAGTAACATATGGACAAAGTGTTGTGTGGATATCAACTGTAACAGTAACACAGGGACATGTGTGTCATGTGGAACTCAACTGTAAGACTAACACAGGCACAATGTGCTGTATTGAGCTCAACAGTAAAGGTAGTACAGCGATAACATGTTGTGTGGGTCTCAACTGTAACCTTAACACAGGTTCAATGTGTTGTGCGGGTCTCAACTTTAACCTTAACACAGGTTCAACCTGTTGTGTGGGTCTCAACTGTAACCTTAACACAGGTTCAACCTGTTGTGTGGGTCTCAACTGTAACGATAACACAGGTTCAATGTGTTGTGTGGGTCTCAACTGTAACCTTAACACAGGTTCAATGTGTTGTGCGGGTCTCAACTTTAACCTTAACACAGGTTCAACCTGTTGTGTGGGTCTCAACTGTAACCTTAACACAGGTTCAACCTGTTGTGTGGGTCTCAACTGTAACCTTAACACAGGTTCAATGTGTTGTGTGGGTCTCAACTGTAACCTTAACACAGGTTCAATGTGTTGTGCGGGTCTCAACTTTAAACTTAACACAGGTTCAACCTGTTGTGTGGGTCTCAACTGTAACGATAACACAGGTTCAACGTGTTGTGTGGGTCTCAACTGTAACCTTAACACAGGTTCAATGTGTTGTGTGGGTCTCAACTTTAACGATAACACAGGTTCAATGTGTTGTGCGGATCTCAACTTTAACCTTAACACAGGTTCAACGTGTTGTGTGGGTCTCAACTGTAACCTTAACACAGGTTCAATGTGTTGTGTGGGTCTCAACTTTAACGATAACACAGGTTCAATGTGTTGTGCGGATCTCAACTTTAACCTTAACACAGGTTCAATGTGTTGTGTGGGTCTCAACTTTAACCTTAACACAGGTTCAACGTGTTGTGTGGGTCTCAACTGTAACGATAACACAGGTTCAATGTGTTGTGTGGGTCTCAACTGTAACGATAACACAGGTACAGTGTGCTGTGTGGGTCTTAACTGTGATGGTAACACAGGGACAATGTCTTATGTGGATCTGTACTGTAACGGTAACACAAGGACAATGTCTTTTGTGGATCTCAACTGTAATGGTAATACAGGAATGTGTTATGTGGATCTCAACTGTAATGGTAACACAGGGACAATGTCTTGTGTGGATCTGTACTGTAACGGTAACACAAGGACAATGTCTTTTGTGGATCTCAACTGTAATGGTAATACAGGAATGCGTTGTGTGGATCTCAACTGTAATGGTAACACAGGGACAATGTCGTGTGAATCCTAACTGTAACATTAACATGGGCACAATGCCTTGTGTGCATCTCATGTCTACCAAACTTATTTGAGGTTACCTCAGCTAGAACATGTTTCTAACAACTGATACAAACACTTGACCATGGCATACTTACTGTGCCAGTCTTTCCCAACGACAGTGTCTGTCTGACAGGCTGCCACTCCATGTAACTGCTCCATGTTAGAACCTGAGGGCTACAGAGGGATGAAGCACATAGTCATTAGCTTTACCTGGCTTAAGATTATAAATGTATTAATTTGGTGCTTCATTAATCAGTTTTCACCAATATGGCAGCAGAAGAGCGAGCCAAGATTAAACCACCACCTCTTTCCTGGTACCTGACAAACCTCCTGACTTAAGGTCTCAGTCAACCCAGCAGCACTGCACTTTAAGCCTGCAACCTCACCAGTCCCCAAACTTAAGAGACGAAAATAATATTTTAACCAACAGAGCTTCCCAGCCCAGTCATTCACTGACAGATGTAAAAGTCGATATGAATGTGCATGTCTCTACGGGTAAATGACACACAAACACTGTACAGAGACATCTGACTGGCATTAAATATCTTCGCAACATTCCTGAAAGTGGGCAAAGCAGATAACTTCTGTCCCATTGTTTCTCACACAAAATCCCATTCTTACAATAGAGCTAGATGTGAAATACATGGTAGTGCAATGAAGGTAATCATGTACCTCCTCAGTGAAGGCCACTGACTTGCTGTCTGTCTCGGCCACCAATCTGTGCAGCATGGAAAGGGCGTGGCTTGTCTGGAGGCGGGTCAGAGGGCTGGGTGTGGCCGCAGACGGGGACACGTCATTGGATGGGTTACTGTTTGTGGAGGAGGCACGACTTTTCTGAAAAAGTCCATTTAAAGGAAATGAAATAAACTGGCTAAATTCAGTTAAAAACAGATATATTGTATTAAACATATATGATGTATCTCTGACTTCTGGATGCCATTTAAAAAGCACTTCTCATATTAACAATATGACAACTGCTTGGGAAATACTTTCTCATTATAGTGTAAATTCTAGCAGAGAAGTTGACTAGGAACACTTGAATGTGTTTTGAGTACACGACCTCAGAGACTAAGGCACCTAATAACAGGCCACACAGGCATTTTTGGCCAATACCCATTCCAAGATAGCAAACATGGAATTATATCCCTCTCATGATTAGAAAATGACACAGCTTGCACGGCTAAACATTCAAAATTCATAGATGTCAAAAAGTTGTTCTAGAATAAATGTTCCATCAACATTACTGTAATAGCTGAGAAACAACTGAGGCATTACAATAATGAAGTCCATATGATTGGTCAATATTTGTCACCGTTGTTGCCAAACTATAATACTTGTTCAGCATCAGTCATGCCAGAAAACAGTCTTTACACTCAAGCCAGTAGTGAGCCACTGGTTCAGCTATGTGGAATGATAACAGTGCAGTTCCAGGTGGATACTCAAAGGATCCAGAGAAAGCCTCAACTGTTATAATTGCAGCTTTACTCTCATCCGCAGATGACATTACAATATGAGAACAGCAGAAGAATGCCAGGAGCAAGCTAGAAGTTAGTAAGTGGAGACAGTACACCTGCAAAAAATCTGAGATTTGTATTCATTGCTGTATATGTTACCATTAAAAATCTTTAAATCATTAAAACTATTTTCAAAATTAACAAGTTTGAAAATTTTATGCATCAGTGAAATCCCAGTATTTCCTTCACTGATAAAACTGATATCTCCATTAGTTAGATATCACTTTTGTTATTACATTTCGATATTACACTGCTGGAGACCTTGATCCTTGATGCAGACACTGTGATGACGAAAAAGAGACACTTTGCCTTTATGATGTTCCAACTGAGCTCACTGAGACGACAAGTTCAGACAATTTGCTACATATCATGCAAGAAGACATAACATCATACTAGACACCATATATACCGGTATGACATCACTCTATTGACAAGCCACTGAAGGCCTACAGCTAAAAAACACTGCGTAAAGCTTCTTTAAATACACAAAATCATGACATTGCTAAAGTATAAATGATAAATACAATATTGCACAGTGAAGGTTGAATACCATAAATAATGTTCTCATGACAGGTGGAAATGATAAACGACAAAACGCGAAGCATCAAGTGAGTTATCATTTCCACCTGTCATGAGAACACTATTCATTGTATTCAACCTTCAGTGAGCAATATCCTCCATTTATCATGATGGATCCCATGAAAAGATTGAGTCTCTCACACCACAGATTCTGGTCTACAGTAAAGGAAGAAGCTTACAATGAGTTAAACAGAGGTTTCATGCTTCAATACCATGCTTTGTTGACTGCTGTCCACTTTGAACCCTTTCAGGGCATCTGAAGAAAGATTCCTTTTCAATGACTTTGCCTTTGTGAATGCATCGAACAGGCCAAAGAGGACATTACGATTGCTCTTGATCCAGGCACCTCTCATGTCGTAGATCTGAACACGATGAGTGGGCATAAACTGCAAGGTCAAGGTTTAAAGACAATATGCAACCTGAAGGTTAAAACATTCTTATTGATTAAGTTATAATTTGACAGTAAAATTCAACTCTGAAATCAAGGTTGCACGATTACAGATTAAAATCTAGGTGAACAGTACAGCTTTATGGACATGTAGGAAATCATACAATACAGTCTTGTGTTTCACTTTGCACAATCACCATGTCTATGCAAGAAAGAAATAAGGAAAAGATTTTATTTAAAACTTGAACAATATTTGATAAAAAAATAATATCACGTTATGACAACTGAAATAATAATCTCTGAGGCCAACCACACAACCCACCAGATAAGCTATAAAGTAGTATCAGAGACGCTTAGAAAAATGAAGAATCTTTTCAGGTTAAAGGGAGATAACTTTACAATCTTTGGATCCCACACGAAATGTAAAAACTAAATGTACAGATTACCATAAAGCCAGACACAAAAATTTCTATCTGCATTGAGTACTGATAAATGTCATTGTTAAGTGGGATGAAGACTATTATTATGAGCACTCACATGGTCGTAGCCTTTGTCCGCGGCCATCTCCTGCTCAGACTCATCTGCCCTGTGGTACGACACCCTACAAGCAGAGGCAATACACTGGGTTACATTATTTATTTGATGGGTGTTGATATTTAGCCTGCACTCAAGAATATTTCACTTACACAGCAGCTGCCAACATATAGTGGGAGGTAACCATGCAGAGCCTGGGCAAAACCCATGACCATTTGCAGGTTGCTGGCAGACCTTCCCAGATATGCCTGGAGAGGAAGCCAGCATGAGCTGGACTTGAACTCAAACTTGGGTCATTACGCTGCACCGGCATACTAACTAGCTCGGCCACTGGGCCACATACTTATCTGACCAGTGGTTATTGCAGTTCTGAAGAATTTGTCACTTATATGATGGCAGTCAGTTTTATGGGTGAAGGCAAAGGGAATCTCCAGCAACGCTACTGACTTCTGGCAAGTTACTCTTGAACGTACCACAATATACAGATTTACATGTCTTACAGGGAAAAGACAAGTGGTGTACAATGATCCTCGAACTGCTAAAATATCAACATTAGTGTCGCTTACTGATTGCAGCCATCTACCCCCCACAAACAGTGACAACTGGAGAAGCCAAAAATTCCCTGTTATGTCACTGCAGCCTGTAAATAGGTGCTGGACACATATGTAAACATCCCTTTGGACAAAGTGGGATGATCATGTTTTCCATTGTTATTTAGCACCGGACAAAGTTCACTTGGGTAATACCACTTTCAACAATGGGGTGTTTTCAAAAATGTCAGACACCTATTTGCAGGCTTGCAATGAACCCCATGCCTCATACACCTTCATATGCAGGGATTAGAAGACAAACACCTTAACCATCTAGCCGTGACCCGCTCCACCCAAAACCTCTGATGTCTGTGACTTCAGCAGAGTTTCCTGTGAGAATCCCAAATGTGCACGCGTCAAACTCACCTGGCTATGCTGATGAAGAAACTCCTGTCTACAGGCTTTCTCATAGAGACGTTCAACTGAAATTTAACAAGCAAATTCAGAGAATATATACCCCATGCTAAAAGTGCAAACCTTCATTTACTTCTTTGAAGTAAAAAAAAATCATAATGTTTCATTGAAGCACACGTACATGTAGGACAACATTTGAAGCCATTTCCACTATGAATGCCAGCAACAAATGAGAATTAACGAAATATTTAAACATGTAAAACTTATACAGTACATGGATCCAACTGTTCTTCAAACCTGATACAGGTTACACGACATAAACCTGCACACAAAATTTTATCACCATCCGACGATGTTTGGAGCAGCTGTTGCACAAAAGCCGAAGTGGCACAGGCAGACAGTCCTCAGAAGAGTGGCAAAAAGGAACAGTGCACTATGTTTCACACATAACAAGTGTCAGGTACTTCAGTCGAGTGTACTGTAATTACCAAAGAGTGAAGTGAATCTGGTCAGCTTATTAACTTGTGGCCAGAAACTAAATTGGTAATAATTGTTCAATGCTAAAAGCAACCGCCTTTTTTTCTTTCATTTCAATGGCTTTGCACATGTACTTTTAAAAACAGCCCTTGTGTGTTGTCTCATCAAAGCATCTGTAAACAACTTCCAACTCTAACATGGCACGGACCAAAACTTAGCTTGCAGTTGCTATGGAAACTGGGCTTGTCTCGCGCACCTCAACCTGTTCCTCGCTCTCGCTGTGGGAACTGCACAGCCACACCGTTGCCTCGGACAGTTCACAGTTCAGTTTGCGCACGCTCCAGGACGCCTGAGGCCGGTGCTTCAGTCCGTCATCAATAGGCACCAGGCTCAGTTCGTAGTCAGACTGAAGCGTGAACGACTCAGCTAGCAGCTCTGCGCCATGCTGGTGGGCGAAGGACATCCAGTAGCAGATGCTGAATTGTGGGAAATTCATGGACAGGGTGACATGTCTGGGAAAGGAAGGATAAGTTGTGGATGAAGCGATGTTCACCATTAACAAATCAAAGCAGATTTAGTGAGTGGGCGTGAGTATTTGCTAAATATTATATTTCACCTTAAGTTTGGATTGTAAAAATTCACTTTCAGAAGCAACTTGAAAGCCTTAAAGTGATAAATGTGATGCAAACACCTAAAGTCTCCACATAAAATATTAACCTAACTACACAGAAAAAACCTCTTGAGTGGCCTTTCCGATGGTGGATGAATCAATCAGAACCAAGTGAAATATGTCACATAAAAAATATCAAAACTAAACTTTATGTAAAATACAGTACATGCACTAAAAATACTTGTGTTACACCAGTTAGAGAGATTCGAGACACGCTTATATTTCACCCACATGTATAAGAGATTTCATAAATATAAATAAAGCCTAAAGCCAACTTTAGATGCAGACAATTCTGGTGCCTCTCTAAAACTTACTTATAATGACGACTTAGCTGGATTTTTTTCGGTTTGGAATTATTGAACAGCGGCCCACGTTTGATTGGTCGAGTTACACTTCCAAGGCAAAGCTGCAAAGACAAAAAAATCAAGTGGTTACACAAACATACAATAAACTGGGAAATTGTTGGGGTGTTTCTTTATTTATCTGATTTTTGTTAAATACCATCTTGTTTTTCTCCATTATTAACTTTAAGCCACCTTTATTTAATCCAGGAACCTGTACTGGCATAGAAGAGACACACAGGGTTCTTGTTGGCGTTTTGCACTGTAATTAAACCCAGTCTTATGTAATCCAGGAACCTGTACTGGCATAAATGAGACATACAGGGCTGATGCTGATGTTTTGCACAGTAATTAAACCCAGTTTTATGTAATCCAGAAACGTTAGTGTACTGGCGTAGAACAGACACGCATGGATATCAATGTTGCTGAGGTTCTGTGCAGTACTTTAACCCAGCTTTCTTTGATCCAGGAACTTAGCATACTGACATACAACATTCACACAGCGATGCTGGGGCTTTGTACAGTAATTTAACCCACCTTTATTTGATCCAGAAACCTTAGTGTGCTGGCGTAGAACAGACACACAGGGATGTTGTTCGGGTTTTTCACAGTGGGTCTTGTCTCCAGCGACAGGTGTAGATTCAAATTCTGAGAGCGAAAGGCACGGAATGAATCATGCTCCTACAATTAAATAACAAAGCATATGAAACAGGAAAACATCAAATGTTCGTGAAAAACACATTAATTTTCACAGAATTGGCTGAGTAATTTTGAGAGATAATGTGTCCATCAGAACTTAAAGAAGAATATCCCAGGAATGCAATGAGAAATACCATCTGACAAGGTTCCTTTTCAACGGCTTGTTTACTTGAGAGAGTACAACAGCATACCATTTTTAAAAAAAGCATTAAAATGTAACCTCAAGACTTATTCAGTGAAATATGAAATGACGTAAAGATGACACTAGCCTCAAACCCAATATAGTCATGCAATAGAAAAAAAATGGAATGACTGCTAATCGAAGATAACTGGTAAGACAAAGGTTTTATAAGAAGCACAAATTACCTCTAATGAGTATTCTGGTGTCTTGTCTGGAGCACAGGGCATAACGGCGTGATGATCATTGGGATCACCCAAGCATAACCACTCTAACCGTACACTGAAACAGAGACAGTCAGGAGGATATTCCACTTATTTCTTCCTGATTTAGCACAACTAGACAATATGCCATTCCCTTCACCTTCATGGCTTTTTTACCCTGTAGTTTCCCATAAATTGTATTCACACCAAATATCTAAGTGGGCGAATATACTTTAAGAAGGTTCATATAAAGTACATCATACTATGTTATCCTGTAGAGCTGAAGCATTCATTAAATACTTGGACAAACATTAAACTTTAAACCAGCCACCTGTGAATAGTCATGGGATTCGCCCCCAAGCTCTGCTCGGTTTCTTCCCACCACACTGCTGGCCGCTGTCATATTAGAGAAATATTCTAGAGTGTGGCTTAAAACACAAATCAAAAAAATAAATCAACTCTAACTTGGAAGGAGTTGAATGTCTCACCGAAATCTCAAGTTTGGGAGGTGGAGTAGACAGCAGTCGTCATATTTGGAAGCAGTTCGAGCATAAATATCTAGGTCTCCTTTCAGTAAATACTGGGCTGCAACAAAGAAAAAACAGTTCTTTAAAATTTACTATCTCAAATTTTAGGAAAATTATGAACATCTTAACTAAAATCTGACAATATGCATTGATAAAACTTTACAAGTTGAATTTGTTATTGGTATTAAAAGTACATATCTATTATAAAGATAAATATGTATATGGTTCCAAGCATAACTGAATACCTCAAACCAGTCATACTTTAAGACACCTGGATACATAAGGCCAGATATGAAACACCTATATTTTGTCAACATTTTAGCCATTTTTTATTTCCAGTTTAATGGGTAATCAGGCTAATCACTGGCAAACGAAATTATTATTTATGTATTCATTACCTGTGTAAGTCAATGTATCTGTTGGTCTGTCAGTCAGTTTGTACGAAAGTTGAAGTTTTCACATCCCATTTCTTAACAGAGGTCTTCCGCGTAACAAGCTATGAGGCCTCAGTACAAGATAACGCCAAACCTATGGGGTCAACTTTTTGTAGGATGTCATAGCTATTGCAAATTTGCTCTGGCATTGTTGTTGGGTCACTTTAATCCCCAAAATGGTACTGAATATCTCAGTATATGATAAAAGTATTCACCATGACAGTATACACAAGTGAAAACAAAAAATTTACACAAGCAGTTTCCCCCAACCTCCCTAATCCTCACCATTCGTCCAGTCCATAATGAGGTTAGACCAGGTCCAGTCCATCAGCTCGGTGGTGTTGAAGGGGTCCAAGGACGCATGATAGAGCCAGCTCATCTTCTGTAGGGACATGGTCAGGCGGCCATGGAAGAGTAGCCTCCCCTTGTCCCACCAGGGCATTGGCCGGCTGGGATCAATTGAGGCCTTGTTCACAAGGTCAAGAGCAAGGTTAAAGTGCGCAACGCTAGGCTCCCAGGCTGCTCCATAGGTCACTGTGAAACTGGCGACATCTGCGCAAGAGACAGAGGCAGATGTCACTGTATTCATTTACTTACTTGTTTGTCTGGAGTTTTACGGCACATTCAGAAATATTTTTCTTGTACGATAGCAATTTGGATTATGATCTGATAAAATCCAGGAAAACAATTAAGCACTGTCCTCAATCCCTTGTCATATTTCCCCACATTAATACAAGTGCATGTAGGTGCCATAAATGACCTAAAAGAAAGCAAAGTTTCAAGGGCAAGTATACATGTATGTCACAAAATATTACTTTTGGTGCTGAAAATATTTTTATGATCCCATCCTATCTTCAAAACAAAAGAGTATCATTCTTAGATCTTCAGAACTCTACCAATCAGGCAAAATGAGCAACTTAATCATGAGAGAAACCTTAGGTTATTTACATGCACCATAAGTATATGTACATGTGTAGTTCTACCATACAAAGGGGACGATTATCTGTGGTAAAAACACCTTGTCACAATGAACAGTGTTTACGTGTCGTGCTTTTGGCAGGTCAAACATTGTATGTTAATGTGTCTTGTATGCTACATGTACACGTGTGTGTACTCTGCATGTATGTGTATGCTATGTTTATCTGGATGCTACATTATGTGGATGCTACAAGTACATCTATGCTATATGTGTCTACTACAAGTATGTGTAAGCTACATGTATTAACATGCTACATCATGTGGATGCTACATGTGTGTTGATGCTACACAAGTATGTGTAGGCTACAAGTATGTGTAGGCCACATGTACGTGAATGCTACAAGTATCTATATGCTGCATCTGTGTGTATGCTACTAGTGTGTGTATGCTACTTGTATATATATACTGCGTGTATGTGTGGGATACATGTATGTGTAGGCTATGTTACTTATCAGACTGACCACAGCTGAAGTCGTGGAAGAACTTGAGGGGAGGCATGCTTCTCTCCACCTTGACGTCTCCCCATGGCTCAGCCACCTCCACCGTACACGAGCGCTTAGCTGCGAAATAAAACAGGGATACATTTACCTGCATAATTAATAACATGACCTCTTACAGCAGACAGAGCTGCAAGTCGGTTTGAAAATAGCTAATACCAGCACACAAACTGTCCACGGTGCCCCCCTGTCAAAGGCAATTTCTGTTTCATACATGTACTTCTGACAGACTTCTTCATTTATTTATTAATTTGGGAGTTGTTTAAGGATACTAAAACCCCTCAAAAGCAGAATTTTACATTTTGCTTTGTGCAGCCCAAACTACGGATCAAACATGGCCATAGGTATACATATTCTGAAAGCTACATGACTGCTGATTTCAAAAATCGTTTTAAAAAGCTTTTGAAATTTACCTAACCTTAATAATAGTCAAAATAAAGGGAAAGTTTGAAAAAAATCAGAGCTGTTTTCCAGAATGCTATTTTTTTCCAATTTTCCACTTGCCTAAGTGGATAGATTACTAGTTAAGTTAAAAAAAACAGTCCCACAGATTCTAATATTCATCTCAGATTGTTCTGAGTGTACATTTTAAGTTAAAACTTACAAGAATTTTTTAAAAATTTGAAACTTTGATGTTCTTTCACTAATATTTTTAAAAGAAGAAAAGATATAAAAATTTGTGAGAGTGTTTTTTAGCTTAAGTATTTAGCTACATGTGTGCCAAGTTTCATAGCATTATGTTGAAAAAGAAGTGAGCAATAAAAGTATTTCACTACAAAACCGTCTTCAAAATAGAAAGGCAGGAAAAGATCAAAATATCCGGAGGAGCATTATGTGTGAAAACATTCCTCATTAATTCATTTGCCAATCAATTTTAATCATGAACTGCCCTGCCTCCAGTTAAAAATTAAACATATCAACCTACTTACGTTCAATTTTAAAACTTACCATGCTCCATGAAAGCATAAATTGGTGTTTCATCTTGACATTTCTGAACAAAACCTGCGAGAATGTACTTATAAACCCCTCCCACAATGGCACCCTGCTAGGGTGATTAAGGCTGTTGTTTTAGTTAATAGGTCTGCTTGAGTAGTCTGCAAAAGCAGCCATGCACAGTTAATGGAAGGAGGCAATATACATTAACCAGAGGCATGTCTATTCACAGCAGGTAACCCCCTTCAAGTGAGTTAATCCCCCTAATCAGCGGGAACTAAGAAAACACAACTGCCTTGGTTCACAACATGTTATACTTTTTGTCAAATTTAAGGTATTTTCATTTCAAATTTGGTTTTCATCTTTAAATGAGAGGAAAGATAGCAGAGTGGAAAATAAAAATACTAAATAAAAAAAAATGGATCAAATTTCACCCCTGAGGGGTTCTAGTATCCTTAAATTGATTTTGTAGTTGTTTAGTGCTAATGCAGCACTCAAAAATGCTTCACCTTTACAGCTTTGGTCATTGGCCTGACTGGTGGAAATGACAGTGCCCAGGATAATCCCCAACCCTCGGCAGGCTACTGACAAACTCTCCCAGGCTTGATGTCTCTGTACATGTCCATCTAGGCTTACAGACTTGAATACTGAGGGAGGTCTTCGTGGCACAATCGGTTAGCGCACTATCGCAGCACAATGACCCAAAGCCCCCCATCAATGCGGTTGTTGCCCGGTTTCCTCCCACCATAATGTTGGCCACCGTCGTATAAGTGAAATATTCTTGAGTACGGCGTAAAACACCAATCAAATAAATAAATAAATAAATAAATTGAATACTGAGTGAATGGAAAACAAGTGGTCTTCAAAGACAGCTGAACGGCCATGTGACTTGTCAGCTCTGTATTATCATGAAGTCCCACAATCAGTCAGAGCTGAGGAATCACAAATTTTCTGTCCCAGGTCCAGATTGAGGCCACACCTCAGGGGCCCTCACCAATGAAAGACAGAGCCTCATTTCACTAAAGGTCGTAAGCTGTAAGTCCGGTCCTAATTTAAAACTTACAACAAATGACTACTTTACTGAACGATACTACCTATGCTTTACTGAGTGCTGAGTGGTAAAACTTAGGAGATCAGATAAAGATTTATGACTTACAACTTAGACAACTGAGGCACTGTCTTCTTAACCACTCAGTAACATGTATGATCTGCTCCCCAAAGCTTTTTGGATAAACAATATATTAAAGCATTTGAGAGAATGAAACATTATTGTTGTTATTGTGAGTATTAAGGTGAACTCTGACCTCTCTTGGCAGCCTCCTGCTCTGCACCAATCAGCTTCCCCCACACATTCACGTCACAAATGTCCATCATTGGCTGAGGGTAGTCTCGTAGCATCAACAACCATTTCTTGACCTTGACATTGACCATACGGCACCACAAGGTCGTAAATTCTAACCCTTCCTCAGGATAAGGGCTGGAAAGTAATCACATTACATATACATATCATCTAAAGCCCAATACTGACTGGTTTCCAATATTTCATATCTGAAATTCAAAATAATTACCAGAAAATCAAGACTGTCATGTTCACTGTACACTTATGGTAATTACAAACTAAATCAAGTAAGTTCTCCAGCAGCAGGGTGGGTGAATGCACTAACTAATGGGAGCTGCCTCGCCCCCCATCCCGAGAGCCCCCCAACCCCTGTTTCCTACTAATTTCTGCTACACATCAAGCCATATGGCATTCGCATACATAAACTTTTGCCAATTATCTATGTAGACAAATCACATTCATAAATAATTGGAGATTGTTTATGTAGACAGACACCCGTTCCCATTCATAACATACATGAGAGCAATAAGGGAGGGCCCACCACCCTCGCCAGCCTGGGCTCTCCTTTTAGAGATACCCAGGCTATTGCTGATATACCAGTACAATCCAACATGCCCAAGGGGCACAGCACATGCAAGTGGCTCACCTTAAGCTCAACAGATCTCTGCAGTAAAAGCTGTCTTGGGGATTTCTGTAAGTTCACCTGGCAAGATTCCATAAGGGCTCATGTACACAGCCTTACCAAATTTGTGGGGTTGATGTTACCAACAAACAAAGGTTTGTCTCGAGTGTGGATATCGAAATACACGGCAGCGTGATCAGAGGGCATGGCAGAAAGAGTTGGCACGTCTGGCAGCTATTGAAATTCCTATTTAGAGACGAGGTCCCATTTGATATACCCACCCAGGCCGTGTGATAAAAGGGCATGGAAATGTCCATTTAGAGACAAAGCCCCATATGGTATACCCATCCAGAAACATGACTGCTATGGATGACTTGATTGATGAGATTCTTACAGAGTGTGAGCCTGGGTATATTCTCGATGAACCTATTCTAGAAGACGCCGAAAACTGCCTCCATCGGCCAATGAGGCCACAACGGCCATTCATCTACACAGACGATCAGGTCCCTGCCCCAGTCCAGCCCCTAGCTGAAGAATGGGTTGAGATTCTGAGCGATGCCAAGGACGAGTTTCGACTGGCCCTAGATGCCTGCAGGACTCATGCAAGGGTGACTCAGCTTCTCATTGCACTACCCGCCACGATATGGCTGAGATATTGCCGATGTGACGTTAAGCCATAATCATTCATTCTCACTGCACAGGAATGGGAGGAGAGGGTGCATGAAACTGGCGCTACGGAGTTCACAGACTGCCATCTATCATCCCCGCATGGTTTTGGAGGCATTTCACAGAGAATGGATGGGCCCCAACACAGCTTCTTACCTTCCTGACAGAATCTGGCCTGCTGAAGTCCCTCAAGGTGGGTGAAGCAATCATCACCTTTAAGAAACAGACCAAGGTGTGGCTCCCTGAAGAACGTAATCAGGGGTGCAGCATCATCGGCAAATTTACGCAGGGCAGCAAGGCTGATGGAAAAAGACTGACACGATGACTGGTGACAGACTAGTGTGAACTTGACTTCCTTGTGAGACACACCTGCCAAAGTGGCACCCTGGTCGGAGCACCAATGAAATGTCCTCTCGGCCATATCCTTACATACTACGATGGTTCACAGCCCCAGTACACTCACCTCAGGGCTTCCATGTTGGCTTATGCCCACATCAACCTCCTCTCAATGCTTACGACGTTTCAACCCGAGGAAGCTGTCCAAGTGGCAACCGATTCCATCTATGTCAATAAAGCAGCACTTCATAAGCTCGAAGGGATTGAGGCGAATGTGACCCCCAAGGTCTGCAGCTGCAATGAAGCTTGCTGTGTCCATTGTCTCGCAGGGATAATACGTCTTCCTCCAGTAGCCAAATGGTGCGACAAGGGAGAAAGGCTATACATGCCCATGGAACATGCAGCCTACCTCGCCAAGCCCAAATACCGAAGACGGTAAAAAGACATGCCAGAATCTTCTGCACCACACCACGGTGACCCACTGACCAATAAGTTTGAACAGAGGGGTGTCCAAGTCATCTGCTGCGGCGATCAGGGTTAACCACCCACGATTGCTGGCGAGATGCCACACAACTGGCTGTGTCAGAAGGCTAACTACTACGAGTGGGTCGACCATAGCACAAAAGGCCCAGCCCTCAAAACTCTCAAAAAGGCTATCCGCCTGCAGCCAGAAAAAGACTCAATGTCAGGAGATGAGAAAAGCACTCCGCAGCTGCCTTGGTTAGGGTAAGTTCGCTGAAGCCTGGAAGCTAGTCAACCGCATCTTGACCTCGAGACAGGAAGTCAGTGACCGAGCACAGGAGCTGCTATTCTAGCATGACAAGGTCCACTTTCCAGACACCCCAGACCCGCCCCCAACAGGAGGGCGACCACCGTCCAGGACATCCCGACCTCGCGAAGAAAACAGAAGATGCAGTCCAGATTATGGAGACAAGCTTCACGGAGAGCTCTGACGTTGAGATCCTTGCCACGATCAATGACAACCCCATTGCCTGCCCGTAAGCTGTATATCTGCGAGGTGCTGGGTCTTGATAAGGTATTGCAGACTATCCCAGGCAAATATATCAACGGCCTCGCTAAGCTCTCAACCGTCGATGAAGACATCTCTCGGCAAAAGCAGAAACTGCATGAGGCTGCCGATGAGTTTTCCAGGCGCCGTATTGCTCAGCGGCTACTTGACCTTCACGATCAGAGGGCAGCCTGCCTTGAGGCTGCTTCAACTACCAGACATGAGCTATGCTCTCAGATCAACTGCATCCGGGATACCATAAACCGTATCCTTCCAAGGACACATCTCTTGCCGAGCGCATATGCACCCTGTTCCACGAGCAAGGCATCACAATCGCGTCGATGCTCACTGCTATCGGAATGGCGATATCGGCATTGGTGTTGGCGTAAACCAGGGGCCCTGCGGCGCCAGCGCCTCCAACACCACCTCCTGAGCCTAAGTATTACTAACGCCACCATTTCTTCATCAGTGCTCTCTCGCTTACCTCAGGGAAATTGTAGTCGGCGCTGCCAACACTGGTTTTGGTGTGGGTACTGCAGTACGCTGCAGCTTTAAAATGCTTGTCTCCCCGGTTGAAGGCATATGAACTGTTGAAGGCAAGTTTACGTGTCTCTTGACCCCGACTTTCTGGTCTGTTGTGGCTATGATGATCTCGTTGTTATATCCACCGATTTTTCTGATCCGCAGGTCGATATTACTTGGTGCCATGTACAGGCCCATGCCAAACGCATAATCCACATTGGAGCAGGCATACGTCAGGATGTTCTGGCACCGCTCTCTGGGCAAGGGAAGGTCAACGGGTCTGGCTATGGCCTCTTTGACATTAGCTACGAACCGCTTCTGCATGTCAAATGCCATGCCTTCCATCCCAAAGATACTGTTGCGAGTCTGTGCCTATGCTCCGAGGATTGCCCAAACATAAGTTCGAATGGTGTTGTTCACACGTTCCATGCCTGCCTGGGAAAACCTTCCAGATTTGTCGAGGATGAAGGTGGCCCATGCATGATTGGCCTCCCTGCCTAGCGAGATGAAATCGATGTGAAACTTGTTCGGTGTTTGCTGGAATGACATGCGGATATGATCTTAGTTGTATTGTATTTCATGTATCCTGTCCTTGTGACAAAATAATAAGCCATGCCTAACCCATCGTTTCCACTTCTTTTTGCCGCCAGTCTCTGTCTGGGGAGACCCGAAACTCGGCGTAAATTTGTTCGTATGCCCTCCACTCGTAGCGATTCTCGGTCGGACTCCATGCATCGTCTTGTGGGATTGGTGCCTTAATCTCTTCCAGAATATGGCACACTTGATTGTACACGTGGAAGTGGAATACAGAGTACCTTACCAGTTTGTTGGCTATGAGGTGATTTTCTTTTGACACCCCACAACCGGTCGTGGCGCACCATACGGCGAAACTGAGTTGGTTCTGCCACCACATCATAGGTTGCGTGTGCCATTTCTCGACCAATGTGACGCTGTTGATTTTCGGTAAGGTGTAGCGTTCCAGAGCCCTTTGGAAGGTTACGTCGAAAGCAACATGCGAGCAGTTCAGGCTGGGATCTATAACCACGATTTCACTCAACTCCTCGATCCCTTTACCTGAATATACTTTGCCAACATGGTAATGGGTTACCTCATTATTGAACGAAAACGCCTTATCAAACATATTGCTGAATATGTTTGTCACACTGAGTGATGTTCAACAGGGTAGAGTAGTGTCCTCCTCCAAGCATGTCTGGACAATCCAGAAGGCCAGTACAAGGTCGCCCTACTCAATATGACCTTTTACCCACATGCTAATATTGGTGCCGATATATGTTTCAGGTTGAACGATAAGTCGATAGTCGTGCCAAGCGGCTATTACACCATCTGTACCCTTGACAAAGAAGTGTTCCGACCTTTGGTTGCTAAAGTGGAACTGAGTGAAGCTACTGGTCATGTGCGGCTGGAACTAAAAAAAAATGATGTTATCAGTCTGCTAGATCTAGCTGATATCCTGGGATTCTAAAACGCAAGAGAACCCATGAGTGAAATAAATGAAGGAGAGAAACCACCCGAACTTTCGCCTCACAAAGAAATGTTTGTCCACCTAGACGCGGTGACCGCATCCGAAAGCAACCCCGCAGTCTCTACCAGTAATGCAAGTGGCTCTACTCTTCTGAGGGCAGTTCCTGTATTCCATGGAGGCATGAACTCCGGAAGGACGGTGGGATTTGCCAATCAAAAAAACTGTTGACTGGCTTTGTGGCGGGGCTTACTGTAAAGCTATTACACAATCACGGTCAACCCATAGATACAACATACTTAAGCGTAATTTTAGGCATTCGCCACCGTGATGGACTCAGTGGGCCCTAGTTGCACTAGTAGAGCCTTACCGGATCTGGCTGATGCCAATGGTTTTAAACGGCAAGAGGAGGATGGACAGAGTTAAGCCTTCCAATTCCAACGAGGTGTTTATTCACGAAAAATTGGCAGTTGGGGGGTACCACCGAAGTGAGCTCGCCGATGCGGATGTCGAAGACCCGAATGCACTCCAAAAACTCACCCTGTTCTATCTCCTGAGAATAAGATATGGGGTTCCGTTAAATCGGACGACCCCAACTGGAACATTGATCTCGTTGTGACCACAAATTAGGTGCAATCAGCAGGTGTTGCTCAGAAGGTTTTGAATGATGGTATGGCTTACCTCTCGTACACAGTCGACGGCGACGAACTTCATGTGAGGATACTGTCGGAAGGGGGCCATGCGATCGGAGGAGGTCCAGATACATCTTACCTCCATATCAACACACCATTTCGCTTCGACCCGGTACCTATGCATTCCATAATCATTCTGGATACTATATTGGGTAATAGCCCAGTTTCCAAGCGCTTCAACCTTCCTCGCTTGAAGATCGGGTGGCTGCAAAGGCATGTTGGTAAAAGCGTAATGATCGTTTTAAAAATGCTTCTGGGAGCTAATCAGGTTGAAACGATGTCAGAAAATGTCTAGGCCGCTGCGGCACAAATGGTGCAGGTGAACTGCATAAATCTGGAGCATGGCATTCTGTTGAAACGGTTAAGAATAAGTTTTAAACCTATATCGAATTTAGAATTGAACATTCAAATGGCGTCTACATAAAAATGGCGCAAATGTATCCAGCATTAGACCCAGCTGCCCACCTGACTGAAGATCCTCATGAGTATAGATTACAACATATTAGCACTCTAAAAAAAGGAGTTAGAAGGCGAGAGAGATGCCAGAGCTGCTCTATGCAAAAAATACCACAGGGCAGTCAATGCAGTTGATGGTATTGACACCGTTCTACTCACGGCAAATATGGGTATGGGTGTCGCCGGAGTCGGAGTATTCCGATAATTGTTGCCCCTATAGCTATACGCATGGAGGGACTGGCCTTAGTCTGTGGCCTTCTCAGTGGGGTGAGTAAGTTTGTAAGCCGGCGCTTTTCCGTCAAAAGTAAGAAACACAATGAAATTCGCTTACTGGCTGAGAGCAAGCTTAATTCCATAACACACCATGTCTCTACAGCCCTGACTGACGGTAAGATTTCGGACAATGAGTTTTGGTTAATACTCGGTGAAGTTGAGAAATACCAAGAAATGAAACAACAGATTTGAGCGGGCACAGCACATGACTCGATTTCATTAGATAAGAAAACGAAAGACGAGTTAGTGCAGCAGGGACAGGACGAGGCTCGAGTGACCCTCATGAGAAAACTATCCACTAATTGAACTTCGAGAGAGAGAGGTGGGATACCGGAGTTCGATATACTTGATACCAGAGTTCGATATACTTGTAATATTACTCGCAAGTCAGCTATAAGATGTGTCCATCACTTTTATCCAATATACTCACTCTGACCGCAATTGGGGTCGAGTGGGGGTCAGCTGTATATATTACACACAAACTTTACAAGGCTTCACCAGACTTAATGATAAATTAGATGATTTAATTTGCTCATGGATTACCCCAATGGTAAAACAGATGAGGCCCGGCACCAGACTTGATGAATAAGCTGAAGTCTTCTAGAATACTGATTTGTTGAAGTAAAAAAAGCAAAACCCTTGTCACGTCTCGCTGGAGTCCTGTAGGGTTTTAATTTCTTTTTTATTTATGTGCTTTGGGACTCCGAAGGCCTATTTCCACTGGGAAGTGCCTGTGGGAACTGGTCACCCAGGTTGGGCATGTAAGCCTTCTGCAATACCAAACCCGTCCTCGGGCTGAACCAGCCTAAGAGTTCGAATCCCTACATGAGAGAGACATGACTGGTGTGTACCATATCGATCTTTGGGAGATCCCACTGATCCACATGCCATTCAAATATCTTGTCTGTGAATTTATATATTTATACCTCCCAAACCCTGTTGCATATACTGGTCGCAAAAAAGTACCTATCTGATGTAGAAAGACCCACTGATAAAGAATATCACGTTACTTTTTGTCCAGAGTGATTATTTTTGCTGAATTCCTCAGATAAAAATATGCTAGTCATCCATCCCACAATGCCATGCAGTACACATGGCATCAAAAACTGAGAGCTCTCAGTTCACATTGAAAAATCGGTAATATAGCCTCCATATGCTTCTATATTTACATCAGCTAGTTGTAGATTGTATTTTATTAACTGTAAGAATTGATTTATACACAACACAGGGAGCGAATATACGGTCAATATGCTTTCACAGTCCTAGTACATGCATAAATAGGACAGGAGACTCACAGACTATTATCAGCCTATATTATATTTTGCGAACCTAGAAATATGTGAGTATCTGGGCTATGTCATACACATAATACACGTTGGTAATACCTGCTGGCCTTTAATCTTAGATCGATTGATATAGGCGGGTCCGGCCTGCATTACCTAAAACACAGCCTGAACACACTTGTGGAGTTTGGTGAGGTGAACTTTGCAGTTCAATCATTACAGGTATATGCACATCAACACACATCTCTAAGTGGCGAGCCATCCCTGTGGGTATTATGGTACGTACATAAACAATCTCCAATTATTTATGAATGTGAACCCCCGTGTGTCTACACAGATAATTGGCAAAAGTTTATGTATACGAACACCATATGGCTTCATGTGTAGCAGAAATTAGTCGGAACATGGGTTGGCGGGCTCCCTGGGGGCGAGGCGGCTCCCATTAGTTAATGCATTCGCCCTCCCTGCTGCTTTTCCAACAAAGCCATCTTTTTATGTGAATTGTAAGGAACACATCTAGCTTTGCAATAAAGCAAACTGTTGAAAAATTTAAACCCTAAATCTTTAAAACACAACATAAATTACTTTAAATACCTTGATATTTTGTGAATATACCAGTATTTTTATGTTAATAAGCTAGTCACAGATTTTCTATTTTGTCCCACAAAGAACTTGATGACAGCAGGTATATGTTTATGTAATATATTATTGACCTGACCACAATTCCTAAAGCCAAAATAAATCTCAACTATATGACCAAAAAATAAAAACAAATATCAAGTACAAAACTTCAGAAATAATCCTAACCATTTATCGCTAACCATTCCTCTCACCTGTCTGAGTCAACACCCCTCATGGCCTCCACCACATTCCCCCCCCCCCACCACCACCTTCCCAAACTGTCCCCACACCAGTCTGTCAATCTCCCTCATGACCTCCACCATATTCTCCCTTCCTCCCCCCACCTTCCCAGACTGCCCCCTTGTCTGTCCAAGTCTATCTCCCTTGTGGCCTCCACCACACTGTCCCACCCTCCCCTCGCCTTAACAGGCTGCCCACTCACCTGTCCGAGTCAATCTCCTTTATGGCCTCCACCACACTGTCCCACCCTCCCCTCGCCTTAACAGGCTGCCCACTCACCTGTCCGAGTCAATCTCCTTTATGGCCTCCACCACACTGTCTCACCCCCCCCTCGCCTTAACAGGCTGCCCCTTCACCTGTCCGAGTCAATCTCCTTTATGGCCTCCACCACACTGTCCCACCCTCCCCTCGCCTTCCCACACTGTCCCCTCACCTGTCCGAGTCAATGTCCCTCATGGCCTCCACCACATTCTCTTTGCCGTGAATGGACGTGTCGGCCAGAGCGATGATGTTCAGGTGGTCAAGTGTCCAGGTGAGAAGCTTCGTTCTGACTGGGGCTTCGTTGTACAGCTTGCGCGAGCGCTGGATGTAGATCTCAGCACTCTTCTTGGCCAGTGAGTTGTACAGCTCTGACACCTTACCCACTGAAATGTACGCGTGATTACTGTTTTAGGACATTGCTGTTTTAATGCCATACTCAAGAACTTGTAGGAAACAAGAGTGCCTGAGATAAACCAATACCTTTTGGCAAACTACTCACCAACTTTTCCACATGTGAAGTACAGATCTGCACAACATATTGGTGAAAGAAAAGTGGACGAACATTCGACTGTGCAAACGGTGACACGAGCGTCATTGACGCACAAACTTTGAGAGCAAGGGTGTCTACAAATTCCACATCCACGGCTGGGTTTGAACCCACATTTTGTATATCCTATAGTGATTGAAAGGTAAGTGCCTCTAACCTCTAAACCAGTGCCATGTCCCTGCACCCAGCTGAGATATACACTTTCAAAGAATTTCTGTGGGTTCTAATTTTCATTTTTTGAGAATTAGCCCTTTCTGTGACTAGCAGCAAATAAAAACTACAATCTCTGATGGGCTCCAGTTATGTAACCTGAAAACTGGATCGTACCATCTACTAAGCAGCATTCTGAGTATAGCATAAAACACACATAAAATAAATGTATAAACCACATAATTTCTGCGTTGTATGCAGGAGAGGTTCAATTTTCTTTCTTTCAATTTTAAGTACTCAGGTAAGTGTCCTACTTCTCATGAGTAAAATAGAAGTACATATGTGAGCTTTCATTTTCATCCACAGCACTGTTCCGCACCCAAGAAGACACACCTGGCAATAAAGCGTGGGTTTTCCGCAGACTCTGTATTTTCTGGTCCATCACTGACTTCCTCTTCTCGCTCTCAACACACTCATCCTTTAACAGCTAGAACATACATGGTAAATATATCAGGCGATTGGTCTGACCGATATTAATCATTAGTACTTACAAGTACACTGAATCTAGTTGATGTCCAACAGGGTTAAAATAACTGCCATGTGTAATGTTTTCTTCTTTATTGTTGCTGGCAAACATGCAATACCTTTTTTATTGTTTTTTTATATTTTGGCAATTTTGGGGCAATACATATTTTTTCCCATCAAGACCGAATATGCTCAGAGAATATTTGATATCATGCTTAATTTCTTTTCCTTTTTCCACATCTGTATCTTTCAACTTAATCATAATTAAGTTCTGGTATTTATGCAATATAATTTGTATTGAAATCCCACTGTTTATGTATATTCTTTATAATTTTTTTTTTGTTGTTTTGAGTATGAATCCATTTGCTGATATTTAGTTCAAAGAACACTGGCAAGCTAAGAGAGTAATGTAAGAAATTACTTCATAATTATCACCCAGTTTGACTTCAAAGGGATCGTCACTCAGTTGCACCATCAATGTCTGAAACAAAGGAACGAGACAAAAATCCTCAAGGACACACTGATTGCTAAATAATATCGTACTCATCGCCATTTCACAAAATCCTGGTTGCCCACTGTCATGTGTTCTGTATAAACCTCTGTCCTTTGGGAAGTATTGACATACTTTCCACAGAACCCAATGGGCTTATCGTGTCAAATAAACTCTTGATATTATCATCAGATGGTGAGGAACCTAACACAAGGTGAGATTTTTATATGTGAAAAAAGTGTGACACATGTTGAAATTATTATCTGTTCAGGAATTTCATACGTGCATTGTCATTATGATATGTTGGCAAAATCTGACAAATATTAACTTATCATATGTCCACAAAATATGACCTACCTTGACTTTAATCTGCAGGTCTGGCGGTAAAGGTGAGCTGACAGTGAACGGTTTCTTCTTCATCCTGTGAACAAGCTTCAGCCACTTCCAGATGTTGATGAGCTGGGGAGGAAAAATGTTGTCAATGGTGATAAGTTTTTGACTAAACAATTTTCACCACAGTATATTTGCATTCTGTAATTCTTCAAACCACTCACACATTCGCAAGATGTTTATTCTGAGGGCATTATTCTGTGTAGGATGATAAAGTTATACTTTTTCTTAACCCTTGAAATTACAACCATTGTAACTTTGTCTCCAATGTCAAACTAGAAAGTTGAATAAATCACAATGAAAGTCGCTCTTCCACTTGGCATCGGTCTCAAAAGGCTGTCATTACAAACCATCTTTGTATTTCACTCTCTTAGCAATTCATAATCCACCACCCTGTACCAAGTGACACGTTTATACCACCTATGTAAACGCTGAGACCCAAGTGCTCAAACTGGCACTGTGCAATCTCACCTCTTCATAGCAGGCTGCAAAGTTATACTGGTAGGGAAATACCACCTCAAATCTGTTGAACGACACACACCTAATAACAAAGAAAAGAAAAACGTACAAAGAATTCACAACTGTTATGTTAAAGATATAAATTATTTTGCTACAGGGTCATTCTCAGATGGCTGTTGTAATGACCCCTAAAGTCTTAAAAATACCTTCTTTTTTGTTCACAATTTTCCAAGGGTGGGGGACGAAATCATATATCATCAAAATTGCAAGGTCTTGTGGGATAGCTCACCAAGCTTTGTTGGTTTCCAGCTGCAAACTTTCAGTAGCTTCTCTTTCCTTCTTCAAATGATTAGGCTTGAGGGTTGACACACAAACTCCCTACAATGAAAAATCAGTTCAAAGATGTTGAGCAAATGAACTAACCATATGACTTGAAAATTATACTGTGAATGGATGTGTGAACATGATGTCTTCTTTTTGTGATATACCTAGGTGTTACCACGTCAGTTTTGCTTCAGTTTGCCGACACCGATATTAGAACCAGGAGTATTACACCCAATTGTGACCCACTTTGCCTATCTTCGGGTTTATGTCCAGAATGGTCGAATCTACACTTGTGTGTATTGAATGGCCACCTTCCCCCAAAAAGTGGGCTCGGTCTTATTTTCAAATCTAAATAAATTATTTTAAAAATAAATGGGTAGACATGGCCAAATCAAAAAGTATAAATTTTGAACTTGTAAAGTTTTTTTCCTTTGACAAAATTCTTGACATAAAGTCAATATTGGTCAAGTTGGCTATCCCCATAGAGCCTTCATTTGAATATCTCGAACATTTGGTGTACAAAGTTCGCTACGAGTGACAAACATACATCTCAGAGAAAAGTATGTCAAAACATTATTCAATGCATATAATACAATGCATATCAAAGTAGACACAATTACTGTTCTGCCAACTGGATACAGGAAAAGTGTGATATTTCATGACTTTGCATATGTCTAAGCAGTGTCTGCCTTGTTGCCAACATATCGAAACCAGTCTGATAATCTAGCAAAATGGCCACACAATACATAGACGTCAAAGTCTTCACATAGGAATAGATCTGCCTCCAAGTTTACACTGCATTACACCATGCCAGGTATTGGCATACCTTTAATGAGATAATATTCCTGTCATCAAAGACAATATCCATGCTCTCAATCTCTGTCAGCAGGTGAGGTAAGGTGGCCGTCAGCAACACGTCCTCAGTCTTAATGGCCACTCTGACAAATAAACACACACGCATATTAACTTCTGCTGAAAAAGTCTTCAATATGGCTCTTCTAAAGCTAACAGAATCAGCAGTATCCTGAGGTATATAATTACAAGACTTTCTATTACATATACGTTATCCATGGGTCTTTGCAGATACAGAATTAATTGCTCCTGTGCATAGCACATAGCAGAACATGTCGGCTCACCCCACAAACCTCACTGCCGTTATATGGTGAAAAACTTACATTACCTTAAACCTTCATGAAAGAAGAGGTGACATAGTTCAATATCACACACAAATAAAAATATTGCAACCTTGTTCAGTGGTGGCATAAAGTTAGTAATTTCGTCTGGTACGTTTATTCCCAAAACAGCAGTTTCATCTGCGCATAAACCCGACCGACAGCATAAGAATCAAGTGCAATGTTAATATTTTGCATTAAAGCCCCAACTACCTGTTAATACTGGAGAGTTGAGCACCAATGTAAGTGTCAGCATGGAGGATGAGGTTGATGGACAGACTGGGTTGTTCCCCTGCTGTGGCGCTCTTCAGCTTCTGTTCCTGCTGGGGAGTGACTGGTTCAGCAGCCTTCAAGCCTAGTCCTGTTAACACGAATTCCACAAAAGAAATCAGACACACCAAAAATGATGCGACAATTACGTCATCATTTCAGATCTAAAATGCACGACAATAATTCAGTGGCATTTACAGCAGTTTTAACAGTATGGGGGAGAATAAACCACTGAGCGGTACGTGACCTCTTACAACGAGCACTGAATACTCCCAGGAGTGCTGATTGGCCAATCTTATTTGAGGGCTAAAGGTTCTTTCTATCTTTCAAGGTTAAAAAAAAAGTCTAGAAATTTTGTAGCTAACATATTTTATATTTTGTAAAACTGATATTGACATTTTTTAGTATGCTGCATATATATAATTTGCTATTTCCTTTAAAGTGTATCATGTAAACGAACTCCTTGTTACTATTATGTGTAATTCTTGGCCTGTCAATGTTTAAAAAGGTCTAGACCAGCAGAGCTGTTAAACTAGTCAGTCAGGATGATCAGCCTATGGCCCACGTTTTCAAATCCAGCTCCTGCTGGCTGACCTTAGACTTTATGCTGGGAAACTTGCCACCTGATGATGTGTTGTGATTTCCTCTTACCCTACACCAGACCTCTGGATACACACATGTACATGAAAACTGACATTCCAAACTGCCAAAACAAATGCATCCTGACAAACAATGCAACAGTGAGATACTGCTCCTGATGCTTTCCAGTTCTCACCTGTGCTAGTTCTCATTAACCCCAGCTGGCCATGACATACCTGTGAGGTTCTCTCGGAGCTGCTGCAGGTCCTGAATCAGCTGCTGTATACACATGTGAAAACTGGTGTGCCAGAGACAGAAAACACGCCTCATGATCTGTACATTCGCCTCCTGCAAACCATGGCATTTACACGCACACTTACACAACAAGTTCTTATATCCATGGAGTCCTAGAAATTACACGGCACTGTTTGCTGTAAATATCCCACAACAACCAGGCTACAGTCTACACAACGATTTTCTTGTTAATAACTGAAGTGAAGTGAATGACTAATTCACCATGATTACATGTGTATTTCCGTAACCACATATTACCGGGGATCATACTTATAAATACATCTAAATTACAAAAAAAATTCAGAAATACATACTATAAACATGTAAGTACAGTCCCAAAAGCCTTGTTACATCTCATTCATATTGCTTTGTATTGTTTGGTCACAGGGAGAGAAACTATAGAATCTCCCTGGTATACATCACTTTTCTTGGCAAATGAACAGACATCACATTGGCTCGTTTCTGGGCTTAAGAGAGAAATATTGCTTTTAATACTGATTATAAGATAGCATGATATTTTCTTTGGGAGGTGGGAGGAGGGAGGTGGGAGGAGGGAGGGTAGCATTTGTCAACTCACCCTTTCCCTGTGTTTATAGGTCAGCCGAATCTCCAAGATGTGGATGACTGGGTTGGACATGTCCACAGATTTTCTTATCACACAGGACTGAAATAGAAAAGATTTACTTATTTACGTAATCACCCTCTGTTCCAGAATTTTTCACACAAACAATGTCAACTCATTATTATGGGTGCAGGAAACCAGGGTGCCCAAAGTAAACCACCAACCTTTGGCTATTGCCTAGAGAATTCTCTGTCCTGTAACAGATATCATACTGACGGAAGTGGCTTCTAGGGAACTTTATGCAAGAGCACACAAGGCAGCACCACTGACTAATTGTCACCTCTGTATGAATCAAAGTTATGATTCTTCAAGTGACCATTTTACATGTTGAAATTTCTACGTGAGTATTTGTACGTAGCCACAGATCTCTCTCTCTCTCTCTCTCAAGGTATGTGTACAGTGTGTCTGTGCCAAGCCAACACCAGTCACTGTTGTCTTCCAACTCCTGTCTGCCTAATGTAATTCGCGAACTCTCACAATATCGCAGCTTCCATGAGATCTGAAGATTCCAGAAATATCACCATGTGAGAATGGCACCGAATGATCACTGTCTGCTGGATGATGAAACACCGTTTTCAAATGTCTGCCCCAAAAGCCTTTCACCCCTAACAGGTCAAACATACCCTGCCTGTCTGCTCCATGTAGACAACTTTCATGCCACAGCTCTGTACCACAGTCTGTTGGTGTCGTAACTCCAGACCCAAACTGTCCACCCTCAGCATTATACACGCTGCAAAACACACAAGCCTGGTATTCACAAAATGTTCTGTTTTTTTCCAGCCCTTGTCTGAACTTAAAGAGCCATTCCTAGTCAGCATACACCCCTTGAACTATGTCATCTCATTGACCTGCAGATAGTCATGGGCGTCTCTCTGGGCTATGTCCAGTTTCATTGTTGGTGACCATTCTTTGAGTGAAATATTTTCAGTGAAAGTCAAAGCATGTTCTAATTTAAGTTTGACAGAAAGTTTATACAAAATTGTGTTTATTTTGATAAAGTATTTTTTTTAACAGCTTCTAAGACAGCTGAAACAGACATTTGACCATACTCCATCTAATGGCATGAAATGCAGCCATTCTGTCTTGGCTGTGACATAATTCTACCAAGCGTGGAACAGTCTTGTCACCTGAGACTATAGTAAGCTGGCACGGTTGTGTTTGTAACTTAAATATATTTGTAAATTTATAACCCAAAATGATCAAGAAACCTACTCCCACCACAGCATCATTTTGTGCTGTGGAGGTCTGGAAATACTTAGCAGTGTTGTACAAGCATGTACTAGTTAAAACAGTGCCTTGTCCCTATGTTATGTTACACTGACAGAATCAACTCAGAAGATTTATGTCACAGTCTTTCACTTTAAGTAAAACTATTAAAGTGGTTAAGGGTATTTTAGTGCAGATATACAGTAAAACTTGTCAAAACCAACCATGCCCAGTTCCACGAAAAAATGTCAGTTTTGACAAGATGTTGGTTTGTGCAATATACCATGTGCAACAACGACAACATTTACTGGTACTTCCTTGTACACAGCTTACAGATGTGTCACTAATAAACAAAGTTCTTTACAAGCAAGAGGGTGAATTAACTTGGGTTTTTTTCTCCCAACTTCTATTTCTTTATATGCATAGAGGAACAGGCCTACAAAACATACAGATTAACCATCTCAAACTTCTGTTTGTCACATCAGCACAAAATTTTGTCATACTTGTCAAGCCAAAGTAAAACTGTTTCCATTCAAGGATATCCTTGAAAGTAAATTTCCCCACAGCGTGTTTCAGTTTAGGACTTACGAAAGTCGCACAAAGCCAAACGTGTTTGAACTTCATCAAAGAGGGACTCGTACATTTCCACACGATGCTTCTTAGCAGATCGACCAGCCATGCTGGATTTAGTTTGGAAAACAATGTGACCATGAACTAGAGTATTTATTGACATCCCAAATTACTCAATGTCATCTCAGCTAAAGGTGTGTGGAGTATTCCAATCAAAATCAATTTCAAGAGAATGTCTTCATCCGTAAGTGAACTGTCCGCTAAGACGAATACCTTCCGTCGTCACAGGATCTCTTTGATCCCCAGAGGTGATAACGGCAGAGGGTACAAACAATCGGCCGGCACCATGCCTTGCTGGATAATACAGTGTGGATCAACATGCTTCAGATACAATGGGGACTGCCTGTATTCAGAATAGGCGAGAGTCAGTTCATTCAATAAAAATCATGAGTTGTAAATGGAGATAAAAGCAGACCAAACGACATGGTCGGTATTGACATTATGTCGGTTTTTAGGTGTGTTGGTCTTGGCAAGTTTCACTGTATATATGTACAAACATGGAGTATAAAGTAATACACCAGACTTAATATCTCACCCATCCATTTCCTGAGCTTATTACAAAGTATGTTGATCTTAATACCCCAAAACGCCTTACTATTATAATCATTGCAGACAAAAATGTTGACATTGGACAGGCTGAAGTTGATAGTCAGGAGATTTATGTCAATCCATGTCTGTTTCTCTGCTTTTTTCTTGGGAGGGGTCAGATGACACACAGCCATGGGGGCGGGCTTTCCCTTTGACACAGCACCAATCAGCTGTAAGCATGACGTCAAGGCAACCGTAGACCATTCTGATTGGACGTTGTCCACCATTCCCTCAAATTTGAGCTCTTTGCCAAGTTTCTTTGCCTGAAAGCAATCATTCTTAATTAATAATTATGCTTTAATATGACATACCTAAAATATTTCACTTACACAATCTGAGTCAGTTATATTTATAAAGGAATGAGAGGCTGTAGGTTAATGTCACACTTTGGCAGCGTCACGTGCCGAGTCATTTTGTGGCTATACTGGTGAAGGAAAACAGGAGTGACAGTGGCAAACAATCCCAGAATTTGGAAAGTAACTGACAAACTTTCCCACACATGGCACACTGATTTTCATCCAAACAGCAAGCCATATTAGTGGAAGACAGGTTATCTACAACAAACTTTCATGTCAGTCCAAGTCTATATACACGTACATGTCAGCAGCTGTACACAGACATTTGGCAACTGTGTCTTGGCAATTCTACTTACACAATGTACCGCTACTTTTTTTTCACATGAACACGTATTGATTGTGTTCATTAATGAAATACTCAAATAATTTTCTTTTACACGAGGATGGTGAGTCTTATATTAGAGCAATTGAGAGAGCCCCTGGTAAACCACCAACCTTTGGCAAATTTTTTCACTTATGGCCTACAGATCTGTATGTGTATGGACAACATACATAATGTACATGAAGAAGACAAGTGGTGTTGAATGAAGATCTCGCGTACTGCTGCATGAGCGCCATCGACTGCTTCTTGTCACCCCCCCCCCCGCCAAACAGTGAGAGTAGCAGAACCTACAAATTCCTTGCCCAAGGCTGGGCTTCCGTACACACCTCCAGTGTCCTAGCATTCTAGGACAAGTGTCTTAAAGACTTAACCACATCTGTTGTCGTCTTAGCAATTGCATGTTATACCTTAAATATGACTATAGTGAGGTTGAGGATGTAGTTCCAGTAGTGCTGTTTGTATGTCAGGTCAGACAGCGGCACCTGAGAACCACAGAGACAAGCGTACACTGTCTGGATCTCCAGTTCACAGGCAATGTCGCGAGACATAAGCCACGTGGCGTGAGACACATCTGCAAAGACAGAAAACAGCAAGACACATGTGACTGGATCTCCAGCTCATATGCAATGTTGCGAGACATCAGCCAGCTGACGTGAGACAGATCTGCAAACACAGAAAACAGCGTGAGACATGTGACTGGGTCTCCAGCTCACATGCAATGTTGCGAGACATCAGCCAGCTGACGTGAGACACATCCGCAAAGACAGAAAACAGTGTGAGACATGGTGACTGGATCTCCAGCTCACAGGCAATGTTTCAAGACACCAGCCACGTGGCGTGAGACACATCCGCTTACGCAACATGCCATTTGAGACAAGATATACAACTAAGAGGCTATGTCACAAGACATATCAGCCGGACGGCGTGAGACACATCTGCAAATTTAGGCTGCCAACAATCTGACACTAGAGAGGAAATATAAAGTGTAAATGAGGTATCTGCAACAGGCAAGACTTCATGGCTCTCACAAGATTTACACTTAATCTACACATTTACCTGCTAGTTCTAGCTTTAAAGTACAGGACTGCCAGACCCCAAGCTAGAAATCAAAAGAGGTAGTTTGCAAAGGTACATTTCTTAAACAAGAGGCATGGTGGCATTTTCCAGTTGATATACTAACACTGACAAACAAAGGGAAATGGTTACGGGCAGGGTCCAGCATCCCTTCTAAAATAAGATGACCTAGAAGTATTGGGACAGCTTGGTCTCAGTCACCTCAGCATTGACCCCAGGGAAGGACACTGACGATACCGTGAAGGAGGCACATGGCTTTCTGCGATAGCTGAATACCACGTATTACATCTTGTGGGCACATGAATACACTATACCTGCTAGTCCTGGTTTCACTGTACAGGACAGCTTGGTCTGAGCCACCCCAGCATTGAATCCTGAGCAGGATGCTGATGACACTGTGAAGGACGTATCCACAATGTCTACCACAGACAAGATCTTCTTGTCTTCCAAGAAAACAGACAGCTTACGTCTGCAGGAAGAAACACAAACCTGAGCATCAATCTGAACTATAACCAAGTCCCTGTTTCAGTCCGAGGTAATTTACTTTATTTGTGTAAAGATAAAACTGTTATTAAGATTTAAAACTCTCTTTACTTTTGATACACTTTTGAAAACCAGCACTAGTTTTAAAGCTGGTTAATGTTGAGTCACATTGGTACTTCCTTTTACAATCTCTTTTTATGAGGCCTCATGAGTAAATCTTGACTGAACACAGAATATATTCAAAACTTGGTACCAACACCAAAAAAACTTGGTCTGCCAGCAAACTGTGGATGATCGTGTGATTCCCTCAGGTTCAGCCTAGTTTCGTTCCATTGTAATGCTGGACACTAACTTTAGGAATGAAATATTCTTGAATTTGGTGTAAAACTCCAATTAAATAAACACATAAATCCAGTAATCACACCATGCCCTGGTGAGCTTACCCCAGAGCAGCAGACATTCCCTCAGATTTTCCCTCTGTGTCTTGATTAACTGCGGATCCTGTGGAAATGTCAGGGCGGGACGGCTGCGGGGTTACCTCCCCTGATAACGCTGCAGGTTTGAAGACGTTCGCCCAGTACTGGAGCTCGTCGTGGTGGTAGTGGAAGAAGATCTGGTGGAGCTGGGTGTTCATCTCCATGCGATGAGGCTGAGTCTGAGGTACACACAAGCAGTGCTTGACTGAAACTTTTTGGGGGCAAAAATCTCCCAAGCTGAACTGGAGCGAAAAATCTACTGACTTTATACGCAATTTACTGAATACACAAAGTTGACGGAAACAGGGATGTTAAACAATGAATACCCTGTTTCAGTATTTATTTGACGTGTCTTAATGCTTTACTCCAGAAATGTGAGTACTACGTCACTAATACGACAGGCAAATGAAATGCAGATGTTCGTGCAGACACCGACCTGTAACCTGACAGTCAGTTTGTTCAGGGATGCAAACGTAGCCTGGGGTGACTGGGTCAGAAATTCTGTGAAGCAAAAGAAATATCAAACGCCAAATGAATAATTAATAATAAACTCTGGATCTCAATTTATATAATTTTAATGCATTTTCGCACTAAACTGAATAAGGCAATTTCATATCTGTGAAGACAGCAAGCACTGGTGGAGAATCAAGCGTAAATCATGGAGGAATCCATTGTTAACAGCTATAAAGTGAGCACACATGTATTGATTTGAATGGATGAATTCTTTGGTTAAGGGCAGGAAGTCTCAATTAGGCAGTGTGCTGTTTTGGGGATTTTAAAATAAAACACAATGACTACCGGAAAAATCTATTTCTCCCTTTCTCCAAAGAAACACTGAAATTTCATTTTGGATGTTTGAAAATTTGGAAACTTTACCATTATTTGCCTGATTTTTTTTTTATCTTATTTTTTTTTTTTTGTATGTGTGTTTAACATGTGACACATGTGACAGGCAAATCAGACTTGCACGCCACGTTGGTATCAGACAAGTGGTCTTCCGAAAACGTCAGAGCACCACCTACAGTTGTGACCAACGCTCCATGAATAAAGAGAACAGGAGAATGGAAAACAAGTAAGAGTTCAAAACTGGGATTGAGTCTGCACATCGTTTCCATGGCTAGTTTAGAAACAATTTAGTTGTAGCCCATTTTACCATATCTTCCTTTAATTTTATTGATTTATTTGATTGGGGTTTTACGCCGTACTCAAGAATATTTCACTTATATGACGGCGGCCAGCATTATGGTCAGAAGCAACCGGGCACAGCCCGGCAGAAACCCACGACCACCCGCAGGTTGCTGGCAGACCTTCCCACGTACGACCAGAGTGGAAGCCAACATGAGCTGGATTCGAACTCACAGGGACCGCATTGGTGGGAGGCTTCTAGGTCATTGAGCTGCGCCAGCGCATTAACCAACTGAGCCACAGAGGTCCCTATCTTCCTTTAAATATTATGATAACTTTTGTATATCTTTCAGTTTTCATTTTAGTTCTACTAGTATACTGAGTAACAATTTATAAATATTTGTTTGTACCGGGCCTCAGGGAAGATGAAAAATGTATTGAATGAGGTGTATTAACCTCAAAAAATAATAATATTATTATTATTATTATGCCAACAACTGGGTTGACACTGATAAGGTATACAACCAGATCTATCTGTGATGTCAGACTAACCTGTGATGCTCAGACCTGCCTGTGATGATTAGACCTACCTGTGATGCTAAGAGAGGCTGTCACGTCAGGTGAGAACTGGCCAGTTTCTGAGGACTGAAGACCCGCATGGAAACGCTTCAATGCCACAGACAGTGTTCTGCATGTACAAATACATCAATTATTAAAGACATGAAATCAAACACTAACATGTAAGTAAATGGAATAACATTATTTGTTTTGTATAGATACCTTATCCACGTTTGTAATTATATCCATTATGTAATCAGGTCTGCATTTGTTGACCTAGACAAAATTTCTGCGCAGAGAAAACCTGAATGATCCCCCTTTGCGTGGTACGTGCATGTAGCATATCTCCTGACTTTTTACAGCTGTGGTCAACCAAGTGAGGATTACAATCATGTCTGTGACTGCATTCGCCAGGGGTTTATTGGCTGTGACAAAGCGGACTCTCTGGTCAATGAGGGTCACCAAGAGAGAAATTCATGTATGACAGCATCAATTCACACTATTATGATTGTTCTTGTACATGTGTGGTCGGCAAAGCTGATATAACTGACCTCTGCTTGGTCTCTCTGACAACCTTAATGTCCAACTCTGAGACAGTGAAGCTAACATCCTGTAAAATAAAACAAAAAAATAGGCCCATCCTTTGTGGATCATATCAAATATTAGACAGACTATATTACTGTTTCACTTTTTCAATGTCATATGTTTATATCTGTATTCAGTATCAGTGGTAACTCAGCTAGTCCTAGTGAGCTAATGTTTAAATGTTCAGAAAATCAACTGTGAATGAAGTGCTGCTCTGATCTTACATACTCGCAGTTATACTCGTTCACTATGCAGCCATGTCAAGTGGATTTAGTACCTTATGCAACAAAAAGAATTTCATTACTGCTTAATACCACAGTAAAGAATTTTCCCAACCATATAAATTTAATTTCACATGAGCTGATATAAAGTGTATGTATCAGTCAACTAAAAATTCAACTATTAATTCCTGAATTGTTTTGTTCAAAGTTTTGGGCCTCTGAGAGTAAACAAGGCACTTCACTGTGTCCTAAACAGTACACTGTCATTAAAATGAACCCTGACTATTCCCACCATAAAGCTGGTCACCATGGTACAAATCAAATGTTCTCAAGTACAGTACAGCACCAAACACCAATCAAATCGAAAAATAAATAAATAAATAAATAAATAAACCTTGAAAATGACATATTGTCAGACACTGGATTATTTCTCTTACCCGAGGTAATAGCAGAGGTAGATCTGTACTCCCTTCACATGATCCTACAAAGACAAGTCAGAAATACATTTAGTTGGTATGGTTAGAATATGCAATCACCTGGTACCCCAAGGTTATCATACGGCACATATACTTGTATCAATAAAAATATACATTTAGAAGGAAAGCGATGAGGAGGTCTGCAAATGTTATCCCCTCTTGCTGGAGAAACTACTAATCCTGATGAAGATTTCATCACTACCTTAACAAACTGCAGTCAATCTCTTGTCAGTTTATAGAACATAAAAGAGAAAGCAAGAAAGGTCATTGCGAACAAGGGGGATAACTCAAGCTTAGCAAAACTCTCACACTGGGCTCTGTGCATGCCTCCAGGTCCATGGATGTGATCACGTCATATCTTGGATATAACCTAAGCTGTTATCACACAACAATTTAACTATTACCTTTTCTCCTGTCGCTTGGAGTTGTCCTCCCTTTCCTCCAAATCTGCAGGTTATTAAGAATACCTGTAGAGAAAGACGTAAAGCATGTGTATTCATTTGATACAACTGTCACTATGGCTTCCTACAGCAGCTGATCTCCTGAAAACTTCTGATATCACATAAAGCATGTGTATTCATTTGATACATCTGTAACTATGGCTTCCTACAGCAGCTGATCTCCTGAAAACTTCTGATATCAAATAAATTCATATGTTTGAAGTATGACCTTGCTACATTAGTATATTTAAAAGAAGAGACAACAAATGCTGTAACCCTACATGAAGTTACTTCAGAAGAGGGGTAGAAGCACATCTAATTGGTTATGGCAATTCACTTGAACAGTCTTGCCCTGCCATCAGTGAAAAGAACTGCAGTCTTGTGTTGGAGAACTATCTCGGCCCCGACTGGCTAAAATCTCTAACATGGCAGCACTTTTGCTTTTCTCACTGCGCGTGATTTAAAAGGTAACCTATTCAAACTTTAGATGAGATATTTCAATGATGCATCTGGTCTGGTGGTGTATTTTCTTTCACACACTTTACTCATGTAGCACATACGTGTACAATTGTATATACAGTACAGCCAAGAAAAGAATTGACATAAAACAAGACTAGAGCAGGACACAAACGTGATAGCAAAATGTAACAGCATTCTGAAACATGTCTTAGACAAACTGAACACGCTTCATTCAAATCTGGAGAGGCGTTTTGGTTTTTCAGGAACATGACTTGAACATAACCACATGCACTTTGAAGTTTTAAAATCATTTTTCTGCCAAATTAAAACAGGTTTTATCACAAGCTGCCACGTTCTTACGATTCGAAATACAACATGTAATTTGCCATGTATGTTCCTGTACATATGTTACAGCTTGCCCGGAAAAAGGATACAATGCTCAGTTGCATGGTAAACTGGCAGAGGCGACATGCAGCTCAATGTTATCTGCACAGATTTCCGGCCCAAAATTAATAAACGCCTTTAAAGAGTATCAGATTACGAAAAAATCAACACGCGTTTTTAGAAAGCTGAGGTGCATTTTAAATTTTGCTAGTCACGTTACCATTCTACACAACCCTGTTGTGAGGAAAACATGATACTATGTAGGCAAGGGCTGGTTGTGCTGATGTTGTGATCTTTTCTTAAATGTGACCAGTTTTATTCTGCGTTGCACTTAATTTCAAGTTATTTCTGGGCTGTATATAGGAAATAAAGCAATACACTATGAGTGTGACATTGCTACAGCCATGTTCTATATGATTTAACTACATGGCTTTGCATATCAAAACAACAGCCATTTTAAATTTAATTACCATCTGTGATCATCAGCTGAGGCTTGCTCACCAAAACGTCCAATACCTGTAAGAAATCAAACTCTGGGTTTTACACAGACTGACATCACAATCAGCCAACTAGCCTGCTCTTTAACTTAACAAGAGGTATAATTCTCAATTTAGGAAAGCTTATTGGAAGAATTCAATTTTGCAAACCACAACAACTAAATACAAGTATTTGAATCAACGTGTCCCACCCTCTCTTGAGTATGCATGACATTAAAGTGAAAGACAGCACATGTTCAAAGTCAAGTTTGCCAAAAAGGCTGGACAACATCATGTTTATTTCCGTAAAGTATTTTTTTATAACGGCTACTACGACAGTGGAAATTAACATTTGACCGGGCTCCACTGACTAGCATGAAACGCAGCCATTATGGACTGTGACATAATTCTTCCAATTGCAGTACACAGGTCACCTGAGACTGTAGTAAGCTGCTAGGGTTGAGGTTGAAACTTATATAAATTTATAACATGAAATGACTAAGAAACTTTCTCCTGCCAAAATATAATGGTCTGGAAATACTTTGCAGTGTTGTTCACACATGTACTTGTTATATTTAAAATATGTAACATTAAAACAGTGTCCTGTCCCTATGTTATCACATGTTACATTGACAGTCAACCCATAACATTTATGTCACAGCTTATAGCTGATATCTGATATTCAGTCATGAATTCATACAAATTCAAACAGGTTTTTGCATTCAAAAGACAATTTTGTAATCTTTTTAATAAACAATGCCTCAGTCATGAGCTGCTTTTTACTTTAAATGACAATCTAATAAATACCTCAGCTCATGCTGGCTTCCTTTTCGGCCATACATGAGAAGGTCTGCCAGTAACCTGTGGATGGTTGTGGGTTTTCCCGGGCTCTTCCTGGTTTCCTCCCACCATAATGTTGTTACTCAAGAATATTTCAATTATACGAATTTGTGAAATATTCTTGAGTATGGAGTAAAACACTAATCAAATAAATAAATAATAAATAAATAAGGAAATATCAGCAGTAACATGCTTGTTTCAGCATCAGAATTCAGCAATTTTCCCAGTTTGTAGCCAACCTTGATCCTGCGCACATCTTCACGATCTATGTGGATATCCACGAAAGCGCTGATGGAGGCGTCCGCCAGGCAGCTGGGCTGATTTGACAGCTGGTCCTGTAGAAGACACAAGCAGAAAGTGTGTTAACTTAATTCGCTGATTTGTCTTTCTTTCACAAGCATTACATTTGTTTATTTCCGGTCATTTATTTATTTGATTGAAATTTTCCACCGTAGTCAAGAATATTTCACTTATACAGCAGCAGCCAGCATCATGGTGTAAGGAAACTGGACAGAGCCGGGGGTAACGCATGCCCATCCGCAGGCTGCTGGCAGACCTTTGTTTCCTCCAGGTTTAAAGTTATCTTTGCATATTTTGGTCATATCAAACCCTTGCCTTCTGGTGTAAGGATAGTTTCAATGTGGACATACATTTACATGTACACATTTATAGTGCTGTCTCACTTTAAGACCATACTGAAGACATCAGACAACTGATGCCTCACACATTCAAACTACATACACACCTGACTGATCAGTTCCTGGTCATCCAGACATGCAGCATTAATGCCAATATCATAAGCCTTAGGTATAAATTGACCGCATATTGAGTCTAGTTCACTAAAATAAGGCAAATGGTCATTCCATATTGCCTCTAGTACGCAGTCAGTTATACCAATCACAACTTTTTAAATTGCCTGAAGTAATGTTTCATTTTCCTTAAATACATTATTTATTAAGTGTACAGTTTACGTTGCTTAAAAATCCTTAACAATGCAATGAACCAATAATGCAATTGACATGATGATTTTAAAATTAATCTGTCATATTCAGGTGCACAAATGAATCCCAATTTTAAAAAAATTTCACACCAGAAATGTGGTCTCACCCCTGTGGAGCCTCTTAATGCTTTACAACTAGTGCTGACAAGGTTACCACACACCTGGAAGCTGAAACACAGAGGTGAAACAGATGATAAACACACAGGGTAACCAGTCACTAAACACATTGGGTACAGAGATTTTAAACACAACGGGAAACCAGACATTAAACATCTTGGGTAAACACACTGGGTAAACCGGTTTTTAATCAGATAGTTTAAACACATTGGGTGAACTGGCGTGTGTAGAATATAATGAAGTTAAGTCTACCACATTTTAGGAAGGAAAAATGGAAGGAAGTAGGAAGGAAATGCTTCAAACAAATACTGTACTTGAACTACATGTATATGGGAGTAACACCCAAGACATACACCATAAAACACATGTTAAAAACATGTATAAAAAACAGGTGTTTTGAATAAAGGACTGTGCTAAATGGCCCAGTTTTCAGCCACACTGAAATCGCAAGACAATCTGTGCTAAATACATACATATACATGTAAAAGAACACGTTTATAATAAACCACACATAAAAACCCATATTTTAACACAAAGCTTTTTCAACAAAATTACCCACATTTCCCACAGTTTCTCGGTAATATTTCAATTATGTATAAAAACAAATCAGTCAGGTGTATGATTTGAACAGTCTTTCATTAACTTGTCACCTCACCTGTCTGTGTGCCCTGGTTCACCTCTTGTATGCACTGTCAGGTGTATCATCAAACAGTCCTCCAACTTTTCACTTACCTATCAGTCTAAAGACTCATGTTCAGGTTCACCTGTTGAAATGTCAGGTGTATCATCAAACAATCCTCCAACTTTTCACTTACCTATCAGTCTAAAGACTCATGTTCAGGTTCACCTGTTGAAATGTCAGGTGTATCATCAAACAATCCTCCAACTTTTCACTTACCTCTCAGTGTGAAGACTCGTGTCCAGGTTCACCTGTTGAACTGTCAGGTGTATCATCAAACAGTCCTCCAACTTTTCACTTACCTCTCAGTGTGAAGACTCATGTTCAGGTTCACCTGTTGAAATGTCAGGTGTATCATCAAACAGTCCTCCAACTTTTCACTTACCTCTCAGTGTGAAGACTCATGTCCAGGTTCACCTGTTGAACTGTCAGGTGTATCATCAAACAATCCTCCAACTTTTCACTTACCTCTCAGTGTGAAGACTCATGTCCAGGTTCACCTGTTGAACTGTCAGGTGTATCAGACAATCCTCAACCATGGTTTTAAGTAAAATCACTGTCACATTCTCAGCTCGAAAGCCAACAAACTGCAACACAGAAAGGGAGCAAAATTTATAGAAATCCTACACCTAATCCAGGAGTTATTTATTTGAGAATTATTTATTTGTAGGAAACTGACTATGCTGACCTTCTGCTTCTTTGTTCATTTGCTTCAGGTGTAACATTGCTTTGAATATTATTTTGGTCCTATCTCGACAGTTTTTTTTCTTGTATCTGTAGCAGGCAATCCCAATGCTAAAACATATATTTACATGCATTTATGGTGCTGCCTCACTGGAAAACCATGCTGAAGATACCAATGTACTCCCCCCTCCACCCCCCACCAAGACATTAAATGTTTACATGACATACAGAAACAAGTCTCAAGGCTGTCCAGTTTCTATCATGTCAATAAGCATTTAGTGGGCATTAACTTCTGCCTTTACCAGATAGAAAATACATAGAACATAAAAGCCATACATGTGCACTTACCTGGAGGTAGGTGATCATATTTAGCCACATCCTTTGTCTGTCGGCCAAAGCAGTTGCCTCCCCTGGCTGGCTTGAGGTCTCAGAAGTTGCCTCCCCTGTCTGCTGTGGATTCCCACCACCAGGGTCAGGTGGTTCTGAGCTGTATGACATACCGACATCGGTCTGTATGCGCATATCGCCTGTACACAGCACCAAGGGTTTTCTGTAAGAAAGAGAAACATTCTTTATGATGCATAAGGCAGCTTCATCAATTGATAGTTGTTGATCATCATAGTGCCTCCTGATACATGCATCACCTGCCAGAAATTTTCTTTTAAGTTCTGAAGTGATATGATAACTTCTTGCAGCCAATCATCAGCACAGTCACCTTGAAACACAACACCACATTACTTGGAGGTGAATCCACGATTTTACCATGAGAAATAAATTTAAAGCCTTTACATAAGAAAATCTTTCTAGAAAAGTAATCAAAATATGCTTGACCATCAGATACATGTATGGTAGCTCCAGTGATCTGTCGCAGATAAAACGACAGAAATCGTCAGTAAATTGGAAAAATCAGCATTTCGTCCATCATTTATTATCTCCTGTAACACCCCCTGATCTGTTCAAAGAACCAGTGTACTCGAACTATAGGATTAGCTGAGTAAACGGTATTCCATGAAAATATTTTTTGATGGAAAATGAGTTTTGAGGAAACCACAGGACTCTTTGAGGACTCTGTCATTTGAAGCCCCATCACAACCAGCAGGGCAAGGGTTAAACCATGAGGCCCCTTTGGTCAATTAGGGATTTATCGCTTGCAGTGAGCGCAAATTAAGGCATCAGCCCACTGAGCCTCTGAAGAGCCGAAAAACAGTGACCACTAAATTTATAAGTGACTGCAGTCAGTTTTACGGGTGGACTACACTTGGGTTCCTCGAACGTGAACTACTGATGTCTGGGTCCTTCTTAACAGCAAGATCAAAGTGTGTCAGATTTATGCAGATACATACACACAATCATCAAGGTACACACACATACATGTGCTCTACACCAACAGCCCCCTATATAATCATTCCACTGATTCCAATGATATTTATTTGCTCATTTTGAAAATGTGGTTATGCACTCCACTTTGGATCTCCATTTTGTGAACGAAAAAGAAAACCTTCGGAACAACAATAACAATACTGTAGCTCAGCTGGCATACCTGGTGAATCGTTCATTATATAGGCATTACTTCCTTTAAAATTTTCTTGAGAATCGCTGAATTAGTCTGTCTTTCCAAACTATAAAGTTTTATCATCAGCTCCAAAGCATATATATACTGATGCGATGATATCCAACTGCACATTTATGTGTATACAAGTACATATAATTCAGCCGACTAATCATATGCATGTATATAAATGTGTGTATAAAAGGTGACTGAATTAGCTAGGCACGGGGATTGTGCAGAGTCCATCAGGGACCTGTGTAGATCGCATTAGGTGTGCTCGCCCAGTCAGCTTATCAGATGTGATTCTACTGTTGTCACACAGACACAGCTGACGTCAAGCGAATTAACTACAGACCAGGAGAAAAATCTGTGTTACTCCTGCCTCAGGCCGCAGACTGTCCTTATGTGTAGTTTAACCATGGAATTGTTGGCCAGGGGAGGGTGGGTGGGGGTGTAGATGGGGGAGGGGGGGTGGTTAACCAAACACACTACCCTACCCCACAGGCTATAAACAGAAGCACTCAATTACGAGCAGAACACACAATACTCAGACACCTGCACGTCAGTATAAGGCTATCACCATTATACCTAGTGTACCTGAGCAGGAAAGAAATCTTATGTTAGATCATGTAACATGTATAACACAGGAATTTAACACAATGATTAAAAAAAAAATGTCTACATGAGAAGCTTGAAGGAAGTAAGAAATTTGTAGCCCATCCAGATATGGGAATGATCTAAGCCCTAGGGTCACATGATATTGCATGTTGCATCGCCTACAACTATTCCTCAGATAAGAAAATGATCAAAACATCACAAAAATGTAGAACGTCGCTAGCTGTGAACAAGCATGCATTAAATTATTAACACAATCCGATTTAAAACTGCACCACTTTCAAAAGGCTCTCATTTCTATACAGAATTATTCGGTTAGATGTGACAACACATTAAGATTTCATTATTAATGGAGCTGACAATAAAATAATCATAAAACACATCAAGTGTGAGTCACAACAATTAAAACATACATGCAATATGTGACAGATAATACATGTGCTTTGAGAAAAAATTCAGTCACTAATCTACTATTATGAATGGCATTTTAATGTTATCCATATTTTAAGAACTTTTGACTTATATCTGACATACAGGTCCAATCACATACCTGTGAAAGGGAGAAACCCAGTATCCCCAGAGTAAACCAGCCTACCAAACGTCCTACTGCAGTCCAGCGAACTTCAGTGAAAGCCCAGCTCCTTGAGCTGCACCTCACTGTCAAGGGCCAATGAACTGCATTTGATGACAATTATCACCTTAAGCAGGAGGAGCCTTAATTTACGTAATAAAATACACTAAAAAAAAATGCATCATGTTTAGTTTGAGGGAGCAGAATTCCATTCAATAATTTTCCTGAAAATGTTAATTATTTACATTCAGTATGTACTCGTATGCGATCTGAGCACTGAGGACAAACATAATGATGTAAACCTAACACGATTCAAACAGTCATCCATAAAGAGGCTGTTAAGCTGCTTATATCCACAGAGGGCTGAAGACAAGCAGATCAAAGCACCTGGCTAGGCTGAGAATCTCACCTATTACCAAGGCCAGGTACAAGGCTCTGATTGGACCAACACTTCATTTGGCATTTGGTATACATACACATTCACAGCAAGGCCGGTACCTTCACCAGCTACCACCAGGGCTTGTAATCTGGAGGTTGGAAGTTGATCAAGCCTTCCATGCACGCACACTACATGTATATAGAAGACCTTTACAGGACACTTCGTCCCTTAGTTCCCCCGTCATAATATTTTTGCAAAATGATAAAGGCTGCGAGGGAATTTTCATTATCATTATACAACCACATTTCGGGATAATATCCATCATCTTTTGTGACAATTTTTGCCTCCAAAAAAGAAATAATGAGATCCGATGTGGGGGGGGGGGGACGAAATGATGTGGGAGGCAATGGGAAACAAGGCATCAAGTGTGCATGGCCAAATTGATGTAGATGATGAGTGTGTGCATATCTCATAAGATATGGGCTGGGAGACAAAATTGTCACATCATGAAACTGAACTCACAAGCTCTCATATTAAAGTGAAAACCTTTATGCCATGAGCTTTCATGATAACACAGTTTGCTTCAATTATCAGCTACATATTTAAAAAAAAAAAAATCTGAGTTTCCATCAACCAATCTACATGTATTAAGCCAGCTGCAAATATGTCCAGGGCAACATGTAACTTTCACACAATATTATTTTTAATGGACGAAATGCAATATAATGATGCCTCAGGGAAGAGCTACTTACAAGTATGTGTTTAAATAGATAGTAATAAAAGCAGAAACAACACAAAATGTTGGAGATATAATGATAAAATCTGTTATTCATATATTAATACAAAACTGTGAATCCTAAATGGCTCCAAACATCATATATATGTATATATACAGTCATTGTAGCTGAGCATAATCATTGCCTGCATCGAACTCAGGATTACAGAGATAAATTGTTACAGATTTAGTACAGTAAAGTGTGGTTAAAATCAAGTCAATGAATTTCAATTATCAACAAACCCCACAGTATCCCCTTTTAAACACGCATAGTGTATAGAGGCGCACATGCAGTGCAAGTACAAATGAGGAATTGTAATTCGGCATTAGTGTGAGAGCCACACAGACAATGTGGACGCAACTTAATGAGGCTGATATGTCATCGTGTACATCTTTAAAGACAGTGCCCGCCTGCAATGAGCCAATATGCAACGGCACAAGAAGCGTGGGGAGGATGAAAACACATGCCCTCTGCAGATTGAGCAGTATTGATTTTACGACAAGAGGGCCCTCATAAATTTTGTCTTACTCCTTGCCGGGCAACGCTACCTTCGTATCAAGTATTGCACTCGACCCGGCAGCTTAATTTCTCTGCCTTATTCTCAGCCGACATTACATCTACTTTGTGCGTAACAGCATCGACGCTTAATACAAACCTATAAGCCTTGATTCTATCTGATACAGCCTTTAGTATTCATTTTCATTTTATGCTACTTTTAGTAAAAACACACCCCTTGGCCGAGTCAACTTGGGTTTATGTGGACAACAATTGCATTTTTTTGGAGGATCTATGACTGTCATTTTACATAAGCATGCATCTTGACTGAGAACAACATTTAGCCGTGTTACAGCACATACATAACAAAACCATTGCTTGCCGGCATTGCTAGCTAGCATTGCTTGCTGACATATCGCATTGCTTGTTGACATGTTACAAGACTAGTTAAACAACTGACGTTGCTTGTATCACCAGCATTAAGTCAAGTTCAGGTTCCCCATAACAGCCATTATTTTCCCATGCTAGTGTTAAGAAATGACGCGCATATGCCTATGAGATTAATAGAGACCTTAATTAGCTATGTCAAGCAGTTCGATACGTCCCTCTGTCTACATGTATCTGTCTGACAAGCGGTCGGTCAAGTTTTTGAATCCTACATAATATGCGTCATTCCCTCATTAATGAGAGCCCTCAGTGCAAGGCAACATGAATGCCAATCTGCATGGTTGGCTTTTAGTAGTAGAATGTTGCATCTCTGGCAAGTTTGTGCTTGTAGATCATTTTCTTTTTAAATTTCACACCACAAAGGTTTTGTTACTTGTGTGGAAGTATTGTTGTTTATCAGCAAACATACACATGTATGTACTGCAAATTGTAGTAGGCCTATGGATTAAAGCACTGTTTCATCAAATATCAGGCTTAAACTATTAATGCAAGTCAATGAAGGCAAGCTACATACAGCTAGCGCATATTAATTACAAGTACATGTAATTGCTCACTGGACCTGTCTGTCAACATTATTCTAATGACGTTAGCTCAATGTCACCCAAAGTAAATTAGCAGCTTGTCTGTGCTTATAGCTAGCTAGCTCCCAATGCAAATGGCAACATGGATCATAAAAACAACATGGTTACATCCCTTCATGGTGTCAATTCATGTACACAGAGGCTAATCTCTGTACGAGGTCAACACAAGATGATTAACACATACCCTAATTCTTCCAATTTTTATGACATCTGGTATGTCCTCTTCAGCTTGTGTACATGCAGTTATAAAAAAATACAGTGCTTTTCTTTTTTTCTCATCTGCTTTAGTCCATTTAATGAACCATGCATCCATGTCTTCATTGTGAAAAAAAAAAAAAAAAAAAAAAAAACTGGGAGAGAAAAGAAATTTTTGTTTTCAATGGTACTAATATCTGTCCCAAAAATGAGAAGAATTAGGTTATGTTTATAGTAGATCTATCCCCTTTACTGGAATGGACTCAAAAGCAATAGCTTTATGGCCCTTTCCAAAGGTCAGTGTACATATGACCTTGGACATTGTTTAACTGGCTGATGGCCTGAAATGCTAACACTGCTTAGCATTTCTAAATTATTCATTTCTGATCAACGTACTTACGATGTACAAGGTTGAATGCTCTATTGCAGGTTTACTCCTGACACGATTAATAGCTTTTGAATCAAGTGGTGCCAGTTTTCAGTTGAAAATTTCAATACTTGCTGTGTAAAGTATCAATCAAATGCCTTAGGAAGAAAAAGAGAGTACATGAGCAAAAATGCAATCCGAACTTTTGGGGTGTTGAACATTCAATCCCAAAAAGTAATAACCTGTAATATTAATGGATGAGCAATTCAGCTGTCCTGTCTCTAAATGTATAAATGTGTATTCACACTATTCATTCAACAGTCATTGTATGCCCACCAGTACGTTCGCAAGTCAATTTATGCACATGATGGCAAACGTCTGTATGCAGAATACAATTCTACATAAACTAGAGCCCAAGGGCTGTGAATTGGGCCTATTGCTCCTCTTCTAATTTTATTCTTCTTGTAACTAGTGACCAGCTGTCTTCCAGTACAATTCCTTTGTCTTCTCCATGCAAAAAGAGTCTATCTGTTATTGTGTTCGTAATGGGGGACCCGGCAGCAGTACTTTGCACCATTTTATGTCGATCTTTCCTTACCCGGCTCATGACATTAACTTAAAGAGAATACACTGCACTAGAACATCATACTGTGATATACTGTCAGACTGATGACATTTTCTCCATCAAAAATTTTGCAACTAAGTGCTTACCATTTCTTTTTGTTCGTTTAGTGTGAGCACGAACTAAGTCCAAAATATCTTTATTATTGGTACCACTGTTGAACACAGCAACAGATCAAGGCAACACATCATAATACATGTTTATTATAAATTTTTGTTAAGCTTGTATCACGAGTATTGGTAGATGCTAGCTGGAGGTTTTGGGGCCTTCAAATACACCACTGCTTGTAACTGGTGACAGGCATCAGCTAAATTTCTTTTATCAACTGAAAACTGGCACTACTTGATTGTGGTTTGAGGATTGTCAGTTGACTTGAGACCTTGCACAGAATCACTCAACTGCTAACACCATTGTTATGGAAATTTATTGTTATGCACAAAGCCCGACAGAAAAAACTGATCAATAAACATTCACAAGAAATGCACATGTACAGAAATTACTCTCAAATGAAATGAAATAAAATTTTAGAAAAACAAGGTTACAGATTCATCATTCAACATCAGAGGTAACAGTTATTTTGTATGTTAAAATTACTAATTTGAATCACGTGATTTGTGAAGATGGGGAAGGGGCATTTTCAAGAAGCATACACATGTGTACTAAACCGAAAATCCAGCAATCTGCAGATGGTCTGCAGACAGAGCCTGAGAGAGGCTCTGTTCTGTTTCCTTCCACCATAATACTGGCCGCCGTCGTATAAGTGAAATATTCTCATGCACACCGTAAAACGCCAATGAAATAAATAAATCTATGAACTGAAAATCGCATACCTCTGTAACGCTCAACATTTAAAATCACATGAAGCTGGGAAACACATTTCTTTCAATACAGAATTAAGACTGCCCGCAAAGCTGCCAATGTTTCAGGATAATTGTTTACTAATATGCTGATTATCATTCTACAACAGTAAACACAAATGCCTGCAGACGTCCATATGCACAGAACCACTGTTTAAGTTACCCTGAAACAGGAGGCAATGAAATACGAAGGCCAAACATTGTATGTGAGCTTTGCCAGGAAACTGAAAGGATAACCTGTGTGCTTTTATATTTATAAAATAAATGTAAATATGTTCGTATCCTACTACCGCATTAATTCACCTCTATGAAGCTTATTTTTTATGGGATTGCCAAGAAATTAAATTTTATATACAGTATATGAGGGTGTCCATTTGTAGCCAGTAGGTGGCGATTTTCGGCGGTTGTGGGTGGCAAAACCACCGCATACTAAAACTGAAAATAAAAATATATCATTGTTCTTGTTTCGTTCTCATGAAAGAGGGTGCTTGTATCTTTGAGTTTGTCGCTGTAAAAGTCTGATTTTCACATGCTCTTTCCTCTGTGCTATATCTTGTGTTTTTCATTTAGATGACAATACTCTACTTCGTGTAACAAATTTGATTAGATGAATAGAATCTTCTTAACTTACAAAAACGTGTATGTTTTCCAAACGCGAGCAACACTTCCCGTGTGACTTGTACATTGCCTGGAAATTTGCACAGGTTGTAAACGTGACAGGCAAGGTACTTGCCCATTGTTCTTGGGCAGTAACCCAAGAGGTCAAGATGAAATGCAAGGCATGAGCGCGGACCTCATCAAAAGCAGTTCCATCGGCTTCGAGTTCAAAGATCTCCGACGATTTTTGGGAGTACGCTTGATGGACTTAGGTTGTGATGAATGTCAGAATTTTAAAATAACACCCTGAGTCCATCTAAATGGACTAACATCTCATGTATCCCAGGCAGTAACCAAATGGGTTAGGTAAAATGGCATACCCACCGTTCAAAAATTAATTTCCACAATTTTCTTTATTTCCACCATTTTAATAACTACCCAAACGCTTGATTATGTAGGCCTAAATACAGTTAGAAACTATTAAATATATCCATGTAAACTATCTTGGACGTTGTAAATCTTTTTTGCGACATATGCTATCATGAGCAGTCAAGGTACTGACTGATATGTGACATTTACCGTAACTCAAAATAGCGCAAGCGCATTCGATGATCTTTCATAACATAAAATTGAAAGGATAACAAATGAAACCACCACTTCAGATATAATTAAAAGTTTTATTCAATGCGTAATTATTGTATATATATCCCAACTAAACAATGATGACAATATCACCACAGGAAGCTAATATTTGGCCATATTAGCTATATCTAATTAGTCTATTTCCTTAAACGCACTGACACTGAGTACTTCGGTGAAACTACTTCTGGATATTTCTCCACATTTTTTTTCATGCCTCTATAATGGGCTTCTGGCGATTCTCACCATAAAAAACAGACACCATATACACAATGCACCTCTTCTTGTACATATACAAAAAACAGACACCATATACACAATGCACCTCTTCTTGTACATATACAAAAAACAGACACCATATACACAATGCACCTCTTCTTGTACATATACAAAAAACAGACACCATATACACAATGCACCTCTTCTTGTACATATACAAAAAACAGACACCATATACACAATGCACCTCTTCTTGTACATATACAAAAAACAGACACCATATACACAATGCACCTCTTCTTGTACATACACTTAAATCAATCATGTGAATAAGTGTAAATGCATGGTCATCACTAGATGAGCCATCTAACTGATCTCAGCTCTAATGTGAAACACAACAAGCTCTGAACTGATAATATTTCCATCTCCACTCTGGAAACTCCAACAAATGACACCAGGTGATACATGATTCAATACTTCGGTTTCATTTTCAGTCACTTTACGTTTCTGGTATCTGACATTAGGCAGATAAACATGTATAGCGGCTGCATGGATTCCTCTGTCGAAAGACCTTAGACCCCTGTTGTAGGAGTGAAACTTCTGAGAGCATGTAAACTGACAACTATCACAAATGCTATTTCATGCCTGTTGAGATTACACCTATGATACCTTCATCACAAATTCCGTTTCATGCCTGCTGAGATTGCACCTATGATACATTTTTCACAAATGATATTTCATATGACTTGAGATCACACATATCAGGAAAATATAGATCTTCAACCGGTTGAACATAAGGAGTTGATTTTGAAATATTCGGAATGGAGCTTAATACATTACATAAATAAATGACAGTCTGAGTGTTTGTACATAGAGTATTGCTGACACATCTTCGCCTATAGGCATGCTAGCTGAGGAACTGGCTGGCAACAAAGCTCTGTAAGTTGGGGACATAGAGATACCATCTGCTACAAGGAGATACAATGTACTAAATAGAGGCCCCGTCTGCTATAAGGAGACACTATCAGCTACGAGGAGACACACTCTGCTACAAGGGGAGACAGTCTTCCACAAGGAAACACTGTTTGCTACTAGGAGACACTATCTGCTACAAGGAGAAACCGTCTGTTACAAGGAGACACCGTCTGATACATGGAGACACTGTCTGCTACAAGGAGACACCGTTAGCTACACAGAGACACCATCTGCTACAGGGTGACACCCTTTGCTACATGGAAATACCATCTGCAACAAGGAAACACACTCTGCGACCAGGAGATCCCATCATTACATGGAGTACATCTGCTAATGGACTGACACGGTCCGTTACATGGAGATAGCTTCATTGCATTACGATAACATTTGCTACAAGAAACACTGTCTGTTAAAGGACTGACACTGTTTGCTGCCAGGAGACACTATAAGCTACAAGGAGACGCTGCTAAAAAGAGAATCATTACAAGGAGACAACTTGTGCTACAGTGAGACTTCATCATTACAAGGAGACCATTTCTGCTATAAGGAGACACCTTATAAGATAAGCTACTGTAAATCTTCAACCTTTTCAATCATTAATGCAGTTTTTACAGGGTAATTTGTATATAGTTATTGGGAAAATAAAGCCAAAAATGATTTACATGTGTCACTATAGGTATAAGCTTCATAAAACTAAAACAATTATTTCTCTAGACCCTACAGTTCTCCGCTGAAACACTGCAATATTACTTTCAGAGGTGGTTAAAGATTTAGGGTACATGTACATGGATACGACTTCGTTACAAAGAGACACTGTTTGCTAATGGACAGGCACTGTCTCATTGTGACTTACTCCAGGTGTTTAATGCAAATTAGCAAACAAACAAGCAATGAACACATCTGACGTGGCCAAGTTTCACATGCTGACAGAAGATCATAGCTTCGTTTGAACCTGCTCTGCATGTGATGGGCTCCAATACTACATGTATCAAAAAGCCTCACATTGTGTATCACATTATTCGATGTGTGTATTCACTGCGTGATAACAGGGCCCAATTATGAATCACTAAGGTCAGGTTTCTCGAAGAAGATCAACAAAGTGTTTATCACAGACAAAAAAATACAGAAAACTATACTTCTAACAATACATCTTCCTAGTTGTATGCCAATGTATTAATTTTTGCTCTTACTTTAATTTTTTATTATTTCTATACATTACGGCTTTATTTTCTTTTTTTGCAAAGTCTGACTGACTTGATCCTGCAGTCACCATGTAATTTCTGACCATCTTCATGCTAAAATCATTCTCGTTCCGCTCAGCTCCAACAACATACTTGTATATCCCATTAATGATCAAAGGCTTGGGATGTTCTTAGAGTTACTTGTCTAACATCATTCCGTATCATCCAATAAAAATGTGACATGCAAACAATCTGACCAGCAAAAGTCCTTATATGGGTTTCGAGAAGTCTGGCAGTTGTCTACATACAGGGATAGGAAATAAACATGACCCTGCGTTACATAAATAAAACCTTGAAGGTTTGACAGCTCACTATGACACCTCATCCACCAATAACCCATCCCACTACCCTACCCCACTGCCTCACCCCACATTAGCATTAGTTGGGTCAACTTCTGGTTGCTTATGGTTTAATGTTGTTTTCAGAACATTACCTTTGCCAAGGCTTGTTTGTCTGTCTGTCTGCGTGTCTTTCTCGGAATTTCAAGTTTTTTTCCTTAAGAGTTGTGCACAGATTTGAGCTAAATTTTTCTGCCCTGTTAATTGCCTTCCGCCACAGAAGTCTCAACCCATTACATTTTGGCTGTCATCAGGGTATGGATCCAGGAATTGTTTTTTGAATGATTCTTCTCTGCTGAAGATCTGTATAGGGTGGACGTGCAGAGTAATGTCCCTTTATTTGTAGTATGGGAATTTGGACTTTTAGCTTTGGTGGAATGAAGTTTATGTTCTCATGATGTCTCCTGCTTTTCTTTAAATCTCAGATTTCGGACAACAACTAAATTGCAGGTGTTCAGTTATGAAACATGGACTCAAATCAATCTGTCCTACTGAATTATTTTCTTGACCAGCGCATGTCACTCTCATGAAGAATTTCATCAATTTAGCATATTTCACATCTCATTATCCATGTAAGCCGCACATCACATGAAACACAAACAAGCTTCACTGCTCTAAATACAATTCAGGTGGGTAACAATCTTTAAAAACTGATGCGTACAGAACTGTCCCCGTAGGAAGTCAATTTGGCACACGTCAAACGAGTTCTGCAATTATGCAGGCTCTCAGTCAGGCTCATTAAGCTATTAAAGCATTCAGCGTAATGCTCCTGTCATTTTTCTCAGGAATCTCAAGGTGAAGAACTGCAGATTACTCCTGAAAGTCCAGTATAATATCATACTCATAATCAGAGTGATCACCATTTAGTACATGAGAAATTCTTGAACATGAAAATCAAATAATAAATAAATAAATGAATTAAGTATATGCAAGCATATGACGTACTACCATGAAAGCATTACACCTTTAAGGATGCTACAATCCCTCGTGGGTCAAATTTCACATTTTGCCTTGTGTAACCCAAAATATTGATCAAATATGGTCATATTTATTTACATTTCGAAAGCTAAACAGCTACTGATTTCAAAAAAAAATTTTTAAATTTATATAACTTTAATATTATTTAAATTAGGAGAAAGAGTAATTAGAGCCGTTCTTCAGAATAATATTTTTGTGCCCATTTTCAAAATTTTCAAATTGTTCTTGCTCAAGCGGATAATTTACTATTTAACCCAGAAAAAAGTCCAACAGATTTTTAATATTCATCTTAGATTGTTCTGAGTGATCATTTAAAGTTAAAACTTTTAAACATTTTTTACACTTTTGAAACTTTGATGTTCTTTTACTGATATCTTTAAAACTAGAAAAGATATCAAAAATCTGTGGGAGGGTTTTTAACTGAGGAATTTAGCTACATGTGTACAAAGTTTCATAGCATGATGTTGAAAAATAAGCAAGAAATAGAAGTATTTCATGGCCCAACCATCTCAGAAAGGGAGAAAAAGACCAAAATGTCTGGAGGAGCATTATGTGTGACAAAATTCGTCATTGATTAGTTCGCCAAATCATTTTAATCACAAATTGTCCTGTCTCCAGTTAAAATGTGAACATATACACCTACAACGTAACATGTAATAACATAGGGACAGGGCACTGTTTTAATGTTCTATATTTCAATTATAACAAGTACATGTGTGAACAACACTGCAAAGTATTTCCAGATCATTGTGTTTTGGCAGGAGAAAGTTTCTTCATCATTTCATGTTTCAAGTTTCAAACACAACCCTAGCAAGTTTCAAGTTTCACACACTACAGTCTCAGGTGACAAGAGTGTTTCATGCTTGAAACAATTACATCACAGGTCAGACATAAATGACTGCGTTTAAAGCTAGCCAATGAAGGGCAATCAAATATCAATTTCCACTGTTGTAGCAGCAGTTAAAAAAAATGTTTTACGGAAATAAACATAATCTTGTCCAACCTTTTCAATAAACTTAACTTTGAACATGTACTATCTTTCACTTCAACAGTTAGTCTGCACAAGCAGCCATGCACAGTACATAACAGGAGGCAAAGGACATATACCAAAGGTGTGTCTGTTCACAGCAGGTAACCAGCATTCAGTGAACTAATCCTCCTAATCAGGAAGAACTAAGAAAACACGACTGCCTTGCTTCACAACATGTTATACTTTTTGTCAAGCTTTAGGTATTTATAATTTGAATTTGGTTTTCATTTTTAAGAGAGAGGAAAAGTGGAAGAATGGAGAATAAGAATGTGAAATAAAAAAAATTCGGGCAAAGTCCTCCCCTGAGGGGTTGATGTAGTTACAAGCTTCACAGCTATACTGAGGCACAGGTAGGTCTGTGTTGACTTTCGGTAGATACATGCTTCATAAATATACAGGTAGGTCTGTGTTGACTTTTGGTGGTTACACGGTTCATAAATATACAGGTACGTCTGTGCTGACTTCTGGGAGATACATGCTTCATAAATATACAGGTAGGTCTGTGTTGACTTCTGGGAGTTACATGCTTCATAAATATACAGGTAGGTCTGTGTTGACTTTCGGTGGTTACATGCTTCATAAATATACAGGTAGGTCTGTGTTGACTTTTGGTGGTTACACGGTTCATAAATATACAGATAGGTCTGTGTTGACTTCTGGGAGTTACATGCTTCATAAATATACAGGTAGGTCTGTGTTGACTTCTGGGAGTTACATGCTTCATAAATATATAGGAAGGTCTGTGTTGATCTATGGTAGCCACAAGCATTCATAACTATACAGGTAGGTCTGCAATGACCTATGGTGGTTACATGCTTCATAACTATACAGGTAAGTCTAGGTTGACTTCTGGAAGATATGTGCTTCATAGTTACATGTTTCATGACTATACAGGTAGGTCTGTGTTGATCTATGGTAGTTACGTGATTCATGACTATACAAGTAGGTGTGTGTTGACCTATGATAGTTACATGCTTCATAACTATACAGCTAGGTCTGTACTGACCTATGGTAGTTAGAGGATTCATGACTATAAGGCTAGCTCTGTGTTGACCTATGGTGGTTACATGCTTCATAACTATACACGTAGGTCTGTGTTGACCAATGGTGGTTACATGTTTCTTAACTATACAGCTAGGTCTGTATTTGACCTAAGATGACTAATCTGAGCATTTCGTCACAGCCTGAGGGTTATACTGATTTTGGAAAAATGTTCCCAAGTTATGAAGCTATGGTAGATACAGGATTCATGACTACATGGCTAGGTCTGTGTTGACCTGTGGTAGTTAAATGCTTCATAACTGTGCCGAACTATGGTGGTTACATGCTTCATCAGCTAGATCTCTATTTGACCTAAGATTTCGACGATGACTAATTTGAGTATTTTGTCACAGGTCGCAGTCTGAGGGTTCTACTGATCTTGGAAAAGTGTTTGAAGTTTGTGTGGAATGCAGGATGAAGGAATACTGCTGAAACAATGTAAGCGTTAGCACTAAAAGTAATATTTGACAGCCTTCATTGATTTCGAAAAACTCAAGAACATGAGTATCAGCATTTTTTTTTTAACTACATGCATAAGCACATTCATACAGGCACATGTACTTCATGTCTAGATGGATTAATCAGTTCGTATGTAAAAGGTAGCGACTTCTTCTCCGTACCTGTATGTAAGGTCAATTGTTCAAGATATTCACAAGAAATTAATTTAACACATTTTTCAAGTTGTGCTATGATCAACATAAATTAAACTGAAATGATTTTGCTAAAATATTTCGCATATCCAAACCGTCAGATGTATGAAGTTACTGTATCAATTATGAAACAATTCCGTACCATAAAACTGATGTTCGAAAACCATGCAACATCTCAAATTTCACAGGTTACTGTATTTCACCTCAAGCTTTGCATTTTCTCAAGGGACATTCTCTTTGATTCTGATGGATTCATCCACCATACAGGGTCATTTAAGAGCTTTTTTATTGTGCTGAAGCTTGATTCATTTCTTTCAGAAAAACTTAGGTGTTGGCTTCACAAGTATAATTTTCAGGCCTTTATGTGCATCAAAAAGTGCATTTTGACATATTACATTTTAAGTGAAAAACAATATATACAGTGTATTTAAAAAACAAACATTAATGTCATTTTCAATTTGTATCTGTGGGGGCCGGGGCAGATTTTTTTCTTAACTCGCGTTTAAAAAATATCTGTCTATTTTATTTTAATTTGGACGTTCTTACTATTGCATCAAAAACCATTTACTGTATTCTGGTTTAAACAAGTTGTTGCCATGATATACCTGCAATACTGCCCAACTGACGTAACGCCATTATCACTCATACATTCATTATGCACTAGCTCCCCAAGGGTTTGGCAATATGTCTCCACATCTTCGAGACGGGCAACGTGAAGTGTGACACTGAGACGGGCAGATTCGGTCCAGGACGGGTTTGTAAGGGCCTAGCGGTTAGTGGGTAGAAATCCACGTAGGCTAACATATCAAAACAGTAAAACGTGGTTTTATTATACTTGCCTTTTCAATAAATGACTCAAATTATGGTGCTTTCGAGAGAAACAAAATCATTTTCCAGGGTAAAACTCCGTAGGTATAACCTCAACCCCACACGATCATCACGAACGCGCATTATACAGTGTCCAATTCCCGTTACCTGCTACACGTCTTCTCACAGACGTTACTTAGGCTCTAACAACAATTCTTTCATGTGGAACACGGGGTGTTGTTTTGGCTTCCACTTATCACCCTTGATAATCTGCAGTACATGTTTTATTCAGTTAAAAAACAAAAATGTGGTTAAAAGGAGCAAAATGTATCACAACCTGGCATCACAGATGGCGCTTCATGCACCCACATACGCTGGGTGATCAGGCTTACCATTGTTACATCTATTACATTTGTTACATATTTCACAGTTGTTTATATTATAAAGCATAGTAACGGTATCTTCTAATCTTCAAACCTGCAGAATTTTCATTCAGAACAAAATAAGTGAACAATATTACAACCTCTCTGACAGGAAATTTGGGCATTTTTTTTTTTTTTTTCACATTCTTATTCTCCATTCCCCTATCTTTCTTCCCACTTAAAGATGAAAACCAAATTCGAATTGTAAATACCTAAAATTTGACACGAAGTACAACATGTCATGAATCAAGGTAGTTGTGTTTTCTCAGTTCCCCCTGATTACTTGCATTAGCTCGCTGAAGGGGAGTTACCTGCTGTGAATAGATGTGGCTGTGGTGAATGTGTAGGCCTATTGCCTCCTGTTATAAACTATGCATGGCTGCTTGTGCAAACTACCCTAGCTGACCTATTAACTAAAACGAAAGACTTAATCACCCCACCCGTGGGGGCCATTGAGGGAGGGGTTTATAAACACATTCTAGCAGGGTTTCCTCAGAAATGTCAAGCTATCATAGAACATCATGACATATAAAATTTAACAACAGTAAGTGCATATGTTCGCATTTTAACTGGAGACAATCTGTGATTAAAATGAATTGGCAAACCAATCAATGACGAATTTTGTCACACATAATGCTCCTCCAGACATTTTGGTCTTTTTCTCCCTTTCTATTTTTGAGACAGTTGGGTGGCAAAATACTTCTATTTCTTGCTTACTTTTCAACACAATGCTATGAAACTTGCCAAACGTGTAGCTTAATACCTAACCTAAAAACAGTCCCAAAGATTTCTGATATCTTTTCTAGTTTTAAAGATATCAGTAAAAGAACATCCAAGTTTAAAAATGTTTTAAATTTTTGAAAGTTCCAACTTTAAATGATCACTCAGAACAATCTAAGATGAATATTAAAAGTCTGCAGGACTGATTTTTAGTTTAAATGGTAAATTATCCACTTGAGCAAGAACAATTTGAAAATTTTTAAAATTGGCGAAAAAATAGCAATTTGCAAAACCACTCTAATTTTTTTCAACAAAACATCTTCTTTGGTTTGTGAAATAAATTTTTACTCGATTTAGATTCCAATTTGGCCAGTGAAATATTTTTCATCTCTATTTAGCTTAATTTTTGCGTTTCTGTTTGTAAAATTAGGACGCCTATGAATCCCTTACATTCGCTAGGAAAAAACTACGAAAATGTCAAAGCATGCGCCTAAGAAAGCTGCCAGGATAATCAGTTTCTTTAAAAGCTTCAACTGTAAATACCAACAGTGGTGTGTCTCACATTAGTCCATTGTGATGGACTCCTGCTGTGTCCATTTAATAATTCTGACATTCAGTGCAACATTGCTAGTAATGGACATGAAGTGTGTGGTGATTTTTTTTTATTTTCTGGAGATAGAACGATGGACTACAGTAAATGTCACAAGTTCTTTCCAGCTACCAGCAAAATGTTTAAACTACTGTATTACATGCATGTCTGATATATATTCCCATTATGTCCATTAGTCTCTGGTCACTCAAATGAGACACCCTCTGCCCTCATTCTGATTGTGACACCCTTGCTACTACCTGCTGCCTAAGACAACCATATTCCAGGTACAAGTGGGAAATTGACACAAACCTCAGGCGCCTGACAGTTTAACATACAGGAGTATCATGTTCAACACCTGCTTAATTAGCCGTGAAAATAAATAAACCCCCTATTAGCTGTACATGTTGTACACTGTATCATGTAACACTAGTCCAGTGTGCTGAATGTACATAACACCCACAAGGCAAATCCCTGCCAAACTACCCATGAGTTGTTAAATCAATTACCCATGACCATGCATAATCCCACCTAATCCAGCAGTCCCATCTATCAATATCCCAAGCAATCTGCAGAGCATCTGTACTCCCCAATTAATGGCTGAGGTGTCAAATTCTTATGGGATAAGTAATAGGCTTCTTATGCAAGGATTTCGCCATGTGCAGACAAGGGAATTATGACACAGTTGTGTGTATATGAACATGTATTATAAAGTGTACCTGCATAACAGTAAAATTCTTCACAGGGGTGGAAACTGCAAAAATGAAATTATGGTGAGTAAAAAGGCCATAAAAAAACAACATTTGGAAACACCACCTCTGATTTTTTAAGATTTTTTTTACACCAAATTAATTCCAGTCATATGTTTTGATTAAATAGTGGACGATATTGATAAATGTATGTCACTAGTCATGTCAAAAAAACTTCTGCACACCTGAACTGCTCTGGCTAAATTCTTGTGAACTGTACTGTTAAAGCTTACGTGACATTAAAGTTCAGCTTTGGGGTCAGAGAAAAGTCGATGTGACATCACTGGAGACACACATTAAACAACCTGGTATGCCAGCAATGGAACCAATTAGGACACAAATCCATTAGATATGCAGCCAATCAGTTAAGAAATCCATTAGGAACGGAATCAATCTGGTAACAAATCCACTAGCAGGATAGAACCAATCAGATAACAAATTCTTTAGGGATGGAACCAACTAGGTAACAAATTCACAAGGAATGGAACCAACGAGATAATAAATCCACTAGGGATGGAACCATCAGGTAACAAATTCACTAGAAATGGAACCATTCGGGTATCAAATTAATTAGAGATGGAACCAATCAGACAATTAATCCACTAGGGGTGGAACCATCGGGTAACAGATTCACTAGAAATGGAACAGATCAGGTAACAAATTCAATAGGAATGGAACTGATCAAGTAAAAAATCCACTTGGGATGGAACCAATTAGGTAACAAATTCACTAGGAATGGAACCAATGAGGTAACAAAACCACTAGGGATGGAACCATCAGGTAACAAATTCACTAGAATTGGAACCACTCAGGTATCAAATTCACCAGAGATGGAACCATTCAGGCAACTAATCCACTAGGGATGGAACCATTAGGTAACAAATTCCCTGGGAATTGAACCAGTCAGGTAATAAATCTACCAGGGATGGAACCATCAGGTAACAAATTCAATAGGAATGGAACTGATCAAGTAAAAATCCACTTGGGATGGAACCAGTTAGGTACCGAATTCACTAGGAATGAAACCAATCAGCTAAAAAATTCAATAGGAATGGAACCAATCAGGTAACAAATCCATCGGGAATGGAACAAACCTGGTAACAAATTCACCACGAATGGAACCAATCTTGTAACAAATCCACTAGGGATGGAACCAATCTGGTAATAAATTCACTGGGCATGGAACCAATCTGGTAACAAATCTTCTAGGGATGGAACCAATCTGGCAACAAATCCACTGGGGATGGCACCAATCTGGTAACAAATCTGCTAGGGATGGAACCAATCAGGTAATAAATTCACCAGAGATGGAAACAATCAGGTAACAAATCCAGCAAGAAAGGAACCAATCAAGTTAGGAGAAACCCAACAGCTCACCAGTTTGTACTTAAGTTTACATTGTAGCCTAAATTGAGCACACACCTGTACTTAAAACAAGTTTGTAAATAGGTGCCGTACATTTTGGCATACACCCCGTTGGTTGAAATGGTATGACCAGGTCTTTCGTGTAATACATACTACTAGGCAAAGTTGTCTTGGGTCATAACACTTTCATCAACTGGGTATTTTCAAAATGTCAGGCACCTATTTGCAGGGTTGTGAAAAGCTTACCTGAACACCAACAATGACACTTATGGCACTTTCCCCCAAACTCAATATAAGTCGCCTTTGTATTGGCAATTAGCCAATAAGGCCTGACTACTGTCAGCCGATGACTTACCTGACATCCTGACTCACATAACAACTGGATAGCCACACCTGGTCAATTTCCTAGGGGTAGAAAAGTCAATAAGACAAATCAATACTACATTCATAATTAAATTATACCACATAAGACGATACAAGTGAATTTCAGGGTAATCATTTATTTACCTATTTGATTTTGTGTCACACCATAGTCAGAGAATTTTTCACTCACAAAATGGCGTCAGTTTTGGAGACTGAGAAAATAGGAGTGCCCGATGTAAACCACAAACCTCTGGCAAGTTACTCAGAATCATTAACCAAAAAGAACAAAACTTTCTGAGGGTCTGTGTTTAAGATATATGCACTGAAATGGCATTGAAATAAAACATGGTCAGAAAATTTATTTGATGAATGTTTAGCACTGTACATATATGCAAGCATATTGGTACAGAGGTTTATGACAGGCTGAGATTTCTGACTAAACCAAAAAACTATTACAAAACAACATTCTTACCACAGACAATCCATTTCGAAAGATGATCTGGACATTTCTGAGGCTGAAGAAGCCGACTTTCCCGATCTTGACCCCAATCTTCAGCCGTTTGGACAACTGCCATTGTATGAGCCAGGCCAGTAATCTGGATTGACAAGGGAGAGACAACAACAAAGCACGCTGTGAAAACCATATCAGATCAAAAGATACATGTATATGAATTTCTGTACCATTGTGGAGATACCAGAATTTTATTTAATGAACAAAATCAAATCACCAGATTGCTAAATGTCATCTTTTCAAATTTTTGCAAAAAATGTCTTCACACTGGGAAGACGGCGATATGGCAAGGGGAGAGGGTGTGTTTGGGGAGGGTATGCAGGCTCTGCAAAAAAAAGATGCACTTATGTGAACAAGTTTTCCAGCTTTATTTATTTACTTATTTGATTGGTGTTTTACACAGTACTCAGGGCTATTTCACTTATACAATGGCAGCCAGCATTATGGTGGGAGGAAACTGGGCAGAGCCCCGTGGAAACCGACAGACCTTCCCAAATACATCTGGAGAGGAAGGCAGCATGAGCTGGACTTGAACTCACAGCAACTGCATTGGTGAGAGGCACAGGATCATAACGCTGAGCTCGTGCGCTTACTCCTTTGGCCACAAATGCCCCTTTCCAGATTTAATGCAGTTTTATATTTATATCCTTAAAAATGATGAAACACCTCCATGTGTACACCAGCAGATTGATAAAAGAATTTAATCTTCATTCAAAAAGGGAACATTAGCTTAGGTGGGACCAATGCTTTGGCAAAATGGACCAAAAAAGGACAGATATAAGGAAATTATTAAACCAATTTACAAATAGAAGTGTCGGGGGGCCTCCGTGGCTCAGTCGGTTAGCGCGCTATCGCCGCACACTGACCCGAAGCCACCCACCAATGCGGTCGCTGTGAGTTCAAGCTCATGCTGGCACCCTCTCTGGTCATATGTGAGAAGGTCTGCCCGTAACCTGCAGATGGTCATGGGTTTCCACCCGGTTCTGCCCGGTTTCCTCCCACCGTAATGCTGGCCACCGTCGTATAAGTGAAATATTCTTGAGTACAGCGTAAAACACCAATCAAACAAATAAATAAATAAAATAAGTGTCTAGCCTAAGTATCAGCCCATTGTTGATATTATAATGTAGAATGACAGCCTTAATTACAGCCTGAAAGATTTGAACTCGAGAGAAGTTCCAGACCACATGTGAAATTTCTGGAAGATAGAGGTCGGGCATGTGCAGATACCCATATCTGTTCAGCCATTGAAGTACTGCTCAATGTCACCTTACTTTGTCGTCATTTCAAAATGGCCACAGCCAGAAATTTGATAGGCTGATTTCTGTAATGATTTGCTTGGAAGGACACGTCAATCATTCCTCTCAGAATAAACATTGTTTAACATTATGGTGAAACGACGAACAGATCCTTAGGCTCTTCAGTGTATGAAACGAAAACTGTGTAAGCTGTTCCCTTAAAAAAAGGCAAGCAAAGATTGTCATTTTTCATTCGTCTGCTTTTTTGACTGGTGTTTAACACCATACCCAAAAATGCTTACAGTCTCAAGAAGATCGAATCCTTATTGTCACCAAGTTGCTAAAAATTCCCTGTCCATGTAAGACCCTGGTTTGAACCTGCATCTGGTGTATTATAGCTGAATAAAGATATACCCCTTATCCACTCTGCCACAACCTATGACAACACACATTAATCATTTAAACCCATTCAATGATTAATTGGCTGATTGTTCATTAAACACCACAGTAATGAAATTTCCAATTATGTGTATGCATATGTATATCACAGCTGTCAGTTTTATGGGTGTAGACTCCAGGTTAACTACCAACCTCGGGCAAGTTGCACTGTATAGGTGAAGACAATGTTACATGTGAAGGTAGATAGTGCAAATGGCCACATGAGTGCCACTGAGCAGTTATTGTCACCGAGTTCCCACGACCAATGAACTGGAAATGCACATATTCTCTATCCCAGTCTGTCATGAACTACCTGGCATTTCACACACCTGACCTCAACGGCTGATCACAATTCACTGATGGTGATTCTCTAAACTAAGGGAAGTACTCTTCATCACTTAGCCAGTGAGATCTCCAAAAGGATTTCTGGTCAAAAGCCATCCACTATACATAAACTTTTAACTCTTTAATGGGCTTGGACACATATGTACGTTTGCAAGCAATTTAACTCTAACGTAAAGACTTCCCATCATCAGGAAGCTTCCCTGAAAGTATCATGATGCACAAGTACTTGTTACCAGACAAATAATAGACCTACAGTACATGCGGGAACAGGACATCCGCTACCACAGGTTACGTGGGTTCTGCAGTAGAGCACTGGCTCAGGATTAATCTACTAAGGAAGAGAACAATATCTCCAGTTGCACGACATGGATATGTCACGCAGAAACAGGCAGACTTTAAACCAGAGTGTCTCACTTGCATCTTGCCTCTTGTTGATTTTCTTGCCGCACGCCTCCATGCATATTAATTATGTTTCAATAATATTTCAATTACACAAAGACAATCAGGCCATCATTAAAAATATGTTCACTGAACATAACCCAGCCAACTCTAAGGATGTATTGGGACGTTGATGGAAGTGTTTCTTTTTTTTTTCTTATCTCTAATCTGCAACAATTAAACAGCAAGCACATTTACAGTGACTAATTGGCCAGTGGTCAAAAAATCAAGCACTTCACACTGATTTATCTGTATATTTGTCTCTAATATATGACTTCTGCCAATTCTGATGTTCACCGCACACCTTGATTTTCCGTTATGCAATTTTCAGTGCTTCCAATTCAACCTGAATTCCAAAGATAATGTTTGCAAGAAAATTAATTAGCATTGCACACTTGAAAGTAGAAGGCTGGTAGGCAAAGATCGTGCAAAATGGATGCTTACTTTTCATTTCATTCTTGGCCAAAGCCATTCCAAAGTCATGGCATCACTGAAAAATTGAACAATTGTAACCAATGTGTGGGACATCCAGTATGACCTATTTGCAACAGTACTGATTATAACTGGTCACAGGAGTGTTCTTTAGTGACATATCAGAAAAAAGTCATCACAATGGTTGAATATTTACAGCAGGACTCCAAGATGGCATCATAAATACGTTGCCATCCATACTGCAACAAAGTGCACAGACACAGCTTTCTAACATGTGTATGTAATTGTTTTTCAAATATGTGCCTACAATATGCTAATATGTAGTTACTTTATTAAGTTATTATGACAGGATACTTTATTCTGCTGAGCCAACAAGAATGTAGCTTTCACTTATGTGGCCATGTTACCCATGGTGGAGCAGAGGTAAAAATATGCTGAATAACTCCTTCAAGATAACAGTCCTCTTCCAGTGCAAGGAAACATTAATTTCTTTAATTCGTCCCGCTTGCATGCAGGAATAAGGTTACCACTTACCATGTTGCAAGTCTTCTGTGAGTCTTAACTTTTAGCGCATTCAAACCATCAACACCTCTTTAATAACTGGTTGTTATCATTCATGGATTTCCCAAACTAATTAAGCTGGCCATGCTCACTGTTTATTAAAGATGTCTAAGAAATTCTATAGACAGACACATTTCGCTCATATCTTATTTATTTGCTAAGGGGAATTAAACTGTTGGTATTTGTAAGTGAACTGATGATCTTTTCTACAGTATGCGCCATATTGGTGGATGCCTGATGACATAATAAACTCAATGACTTCATTCATCCAAGAGGACAGAAGTGCTGCCAATCGCTTCTTGCCATCACCAACCACTGAACAGTAGAGAGGTGGGGATGGGGCGGGGGGGCACCCTATATGCTGATGATTTCCTTTTTCTCGGCTGGAAGTGAACCAACACCAAATATTAAATATTCCAGTAGGCATAAGTATACAAGTTTTCAGGTATATTATCATCAGGAGTCCTTAAAATGCATGTATATACCATGCCCATGCCACCAAACTGTTGTCACCACTGCAATATCATGAAGACATGACACGACACCCTGTCACATTACAATGACACTGGGACAACCAGTCCTATTTCCTTGCTCTAACCTCTCAGTGTTGACTACCATGCGAGGCCGCATCAAGTACCACTTTTAAAGTCTTTGGTATGACCATACCTGGATTCGTCCCTGATTTCCCGACCCTGAGACTGACGCTCCAATCACATACTGGTTGCAATGGCCGAATCCCAACTCCATTTTTTTCTGTCACAGTATGAACATGTTACCTTTGTTTTCTGCACAAAGGTTACACTTACTCGGTCAATAGTTGACACGATCAGGTGAGGCAATTAACACAGCTCACGCATAGCATCATTTTCCGTGGAATTTTGACAAGAAAAGGACGATCTACTTCATTGTATGGGTAAGTTTAAATGCCAATTAAAGCACTTTAAAATCGCTAAATGATACTGAAACCATACTTTTTCACTACCGAAATGACTTAACTTTGATCAAAATGCATCTTATAGTCATCACACCAAGGACAATAATGTTGTTGAGATGATTTTGTTGAGCTAGTGTCGAGCTTCAGCCGTAAGAGAAAGTGCATATGCTCATGCGCAGACGTTTGTTTACATTGGTGTATCCACATGGCTCAAGCCCCAAAATCTGCTGAAGGCTCAGTCCAATGTACACTTGTTTTATTATTTTCAGGTTTATCCTCAGACTTGCAGTATAGTTTCCTTGTATTTAAGAATAAAGTGATAAGTAAGTATATTCTTTACTATACTGGTAAATATTTTGGATAATTTTGGGAGGGTTTAATTTATGTTATTGATAGGTCTGAAGTGAGTAAAAAGCTTATTTATATCATACCTATAGTGAGTTCAGCTGCTTAAATTTGATAACTATTTACATGCTATGCATATTCTTTCACAACAGAAAAGTCCACTGGAAGTTAACTCAGTATCCATGAATCATAATGTCTTGCTATTTCAGAATTTTGGTTCGAAATTCAACTTTCAACATCTAATTTTACACAAAGATCTTATTTGTTGAATTTCATGTTTACATTTTGTAAAATAACATTTCTGGCCCACTTATCACATCAAAATCCGTAAAGTAAATACACATGGAGAAGAGAAAAAACTGAAGGTATCTTTTCTCCATTTTCAGGAAACGGAAAACCACAGGGTATCCAACAGATGAAGAGCTAGCTAAAATAGGACTAAGATTTTTTAATTTTTCAGACTCAGAAGTTTTTCAAAAACACATAAGATGATGACACTGGAAAAAAAAAATTTTAAAAAAGGTGGGAACCCTAATACTAGGCCACCGACTAAATATAGGTGTCTCGTTTACCAACAGACAAGCAAACTTAACTGCTCAACAACGACCAACTCTTCTGTACATTTTGTACATGAATGTCATCTAAGAGATGGTCAGCTGGTTAGGACACATGTACATACAGATACAGTTGAGTTCTCATAGAGGATATCTGGACATATATATACACATGTATGAATGCATGCTATTTTCTGTAAAGGTGTGCCACAAATATGCCAGCCTTTAAATTCTTGCTGCAAGAGTTCTGAAAATAGAGTATAATTTAGAAAAGAAGAAGAAAAGTGGAAAGATAGGTTTCATTTTCTGCAACAAACTCCACATGGGGCAATAGGTAAGTCACAAACGGGTATTTAAACTGCAATTAATGACAGTATGGTGCACCAAACCCAGCGATAAAGTTTCTTCAGAATCCCGCAAATGTCATTTGTAAACAACGCTCGAAAATCTTGTTAGTGACAAAAGCAGGCATACATAAGTGCTGTGAAAGTAACAGCGCGGAGGTAAATTTACCTGCTTGTCACCCACAATAAAATCAGCGTTCCGAAGGCGATAATGACAATGGTTGGCATGTTTCATTCACCATCAGTCTAGCCATTGACATTGTCTACTCCCACCGTGGAGGCTGCCATCTTTATGTAGGTCATAGGTCACATGATTGTTGTAAGCCAATCAGATGGAGAAGCTCTTACCGCCTCGTTGTTCCTCTGTCGAAGTCGCCATTGCAGCCGCCATTTTATGCGAAGTATCTCATTGAGTCGCGAAATTTTCTGTATTTATGGCAAAATAGATGCCATAGCGGACTTTTCCCGTTGTTCTTGGCTTTAGCAGGTCATGGAGTGACCATGAGTCACCCTAGTCCAACGGGAAACGGCTGTACTTTGGAGGATTGCCACACAAATTTATTCGCATTGGTAAGGATATTTATTAATTGCCGCTATCTTTTACTATTGTTTGTCGATAAAGATCACCCTCTTGCTCGCGGATAATTAGCAGCTATTCACGCCACAAGACTGTTCCTTTCTTCCATACATGGCTATGTCCAAATCGTGAGGTTTAAACTTGGGATCAACTTAAAACATCCTCGTTGTTTTTAAAGAGCTTTAAAAGAGTCGGTGCCCGGTGCTATCACCTGTCTTTCAAGGGGGAATTTTTTCATGGGAAAGCTATCGACCTCCCACTTCTCCCAGTTATCACATCAAACGCTTCCACCCCTCATGTGTATTATATTTGTTCGTTTTTAAATCATTTGTGTTCGTTAAATTGTAGACGGATTTGTCTGGAATCAAATGGCGAAAGTTAACAGCAGAAAGTGTGCCTGTGGTAGAGCCACTGGACGACCCGGTGTTGGTTTCTTTTGCCAATTGCATTCAGTCGGACATTTTATGTGTGTGGCGACGAGTTCAGAAGCACGCGGAACTGCCAAACTTAGATCACCTGCCATTCAGCAAGGAACTATGGATCTTCTGGTACGGGGAAAAACCGGCCAACCTAGACGACATCCTCTCTCCAGAACTCAGGGGTAAGTTATTTGACGTTGTGTGGAACATTGTATGAGAAAAGAAAGAGAGAGCAGAGTTAGGCTTGAGAGGATGATTGTTGTGTTGTGAAATGGATGGGGGTGTCAGGATGGGAGGGGGAGGGGTGGTAAATGGACATTGCGTGAACTAAACAAGAGCAAGATGTCGTATTTGTCAGCATGCTTTTGCATGTTTGGATTCTCTGGATATTTGTTTTCTTTTCACTTCTTTTTTTCTTAATTCAACATGTTGTTGCAATGTTTTGTAATGGTACATGTAACTGTTTAATATGCTGAGTGATACCATCGCAGATCTTGCTGAAGGAATCATTTGACATTTGCTTACCTGTCGTATTTGTATTTTGGGTGGAAATTAAATTGTATTCAGAAAGGTACAGTAGTGTTAAACTGTATGGCCTTGGATTTAGCGGTTATAAACAAGTTGGTTGTGAGATGTGTGGGATGCTGTTAGGTGGATCATGTTCTAGGTTCTGCCCCATGCACTGCTGGTAGCCCAACTGTTTTGCCCTCATTTTGAGCCACTGCGGCTAAAAAGCACTCCAGGAATTCAATAGCACTTGCTCTTGCAAAGCGTGAAGACTGGATTGAATCGATTCAGCCTGTTGTCTGCTGAGAATAAATATTACTGTCAATTATATTGCCTTACATGTAGCCCTGTGCCAGCCTAGCAGATTGACATCCTTACCATTCAGCAGTGAGAGAGAGAGAGGATGTTTGTGCTAAGTGTTTAGCATAACATTCTTTATGATTATGTCAGCAGCCTGTTGTTTATACGTGTTCTAAACACACTGGCTAGAACAACACATCCAGCACTAATATAATAACTGACGGTAATCTTATTGCTATCTGCGTCTCTGAGTTCAGTGTGTGTTGTCTTTAACCTACTGAAGTACATGTATCTAGACCCATTGTTTATCATTAAGTGCATGCCTAGTTTAGTTGAAATAGACGAGCTGTCTTTGTTTGCATGATATAATGCACATTGTTATCTTGTGTGAAAATTTTATTCCTAATTTTCTTTACCAGTTTTATATATTTCAAGATTGCCAACAATTTCAAACTGTAACTTAAGTTTAAACTTCTTTTTCCATTTTGTGTACACTGTTTTCAACACAATTACAATGATCCCAACATTTCAGTAGCAGTATTTTCAACAATAAAAGACTTAAGCATTAACTTCTCGTACATGTAGCTATTATAATTGTTTAGTGTGTTAATTATAAGTGTTTTCTAGAATTTGAATATTATTTCGTAATGTATAATCCTAACAGTACACATTTAGTGGAGCAAATTCTTTTGAAATTAATTTAAGAGATGAAATATAAATTATTATGTCACTTTATGTCACTTTGATGAAAGTTAGATAAGCAAATAGAACAGCAGTTAATTGACACTTGCGATGACACTTGCAGTAATTGGGAAGGAGTAGATATCTACTTAAGGTGTGAAGAAAAAATGGCTTTGTGTTTTGTCTGGCATATTATTAATACAAGTGCATATTGTGCTCCTATTTTCATTAAAGAGAAAGTTTTCCTTCAAGAAGAATAGGGGGACACATGTAAAAGTAATGCACATAGATACATGTGTATTTAAATTAAATCATGAGTAAAAGTGCTATACCACTGGCACGATTAGGTATGCTGACTTTTAGAAATTGATAAAATCATATTGCATCAAACAGACATTGTATTTCAGACAAATGCTTCAAATTGTGTGAAATAGTAATTGCGCTGTTTCATTTGAAAAGTTGTAACAGATCACATTGAGCAAATTAATTTTTTGTGATTTTATGTTGTAGCTGACAATGATTGATGGTGCAGAGAAATTAAAGCAAATTTTCATTAAGATCAAATCTGTTATGTATATGTTAAATGAAAATTCACGAAGAAATGTTACCAGAAGTGAATTATGAAAAGAAGAGATGTTTTACTTTGTACAGAGAACAGGTATCATAGGTCCATCAAAAATCAGGTAGTCTGTTACAAATTCTAGTTAGCAAGATTATGGCTTAGTTCAGTGGACTCCACAGATTGCAGGTTGATGAAGGGTATATATACATATATATGCATACATGTAGTGAGCACCCTGAAGGAATCTGCACTGTCAGATTTCCTGCATACTTATTTATGTAGATGTAATGGGTTTTTGTTGATTTTTTTCACTACTTTGTCCTGTTTTCCAGTTTACCAATTTGAAATGTGATTTGTATATGAAAAAACGTTACTTAGCAGGCCCATAACCATCTTTATTTTTTAAACTTGTTCATGTGTTTTAATTTAGTTTTTAAAGATTGTCAATAAATAAATACACATATTTAGTAAATGTTGTTGACTTCAGCAACATCAGATTGTCAAATCATATGCCTGCAATAACAAGAATTACCTTTGTGTCTTTTGTATTTACTCCGTTAACTGTTTTAAAAAATTTTACAGATGTTGCAGAGAATTCTGAAAATCTTTGTTGTATTCCCAAGAAAAAATACATTTTACATTAGTATAATTAAAGGTTGGAGCATGCAGGCAGACAGTAATGCAACCCTCACATCTAAATGATTATTTATGTTCAGGTCAGAAATGTGAGCTTAACAACAGTGCATCAGTATCTGACATTTGTTTTGCAGAATAAAACTGAGTCTGATGCATGTAGATTATGTGAAGGCTCAAATATGATCTGATTCGGAGCCAATTGATACAGGTCTCCAACCAATTCATAGGCATGCATATTTGATCATGAATTTAACCTGTCAAGAAATTTACGTTGCGTACGTGTTGCATTTTCTCTGCTTTCATATATTATTAGGTGACTTGTGATGTCTACGTTTGTTACTGTTGTTAGTGAATATTCTGGGAGTGTTGAGGGGTGAAACAAGGTTGCAGGTACTGTTCATGGAGGTCTGGGTTCTTGTTGTGAAGTTTACGGAGCTTCACAGAGAAGAGCCCTAAGGAAAATGTGTTGTAAGATACGGAGAGGTGCGTGTTTGGTGTGGGTTGGGTGCTGGAGCTGGTGTCTGAAATTATGCCATATTCAGTGTGCATTCCCTTTTAGGTACCTGTGATGTTTACCTGATATGAGTTATATCTGCAGGTGAGCCACAGTGAGGTGTAACGGATTAGCATTTTAATCATAAACAAGATACCTGTTGGGTAAAGCAGCCCTGAACTTAACTGCAGTTGCAATTTTTGGGTTTAATTAAACATATTTGCAGTGTTCACAAATAAAACTAAAAGGTAGCAGGGGCCCTTTTTATTTTCCAAGCTTTTTTGGTAATTGCTGAATCTTACCTGAAAAGTAAATATCTTTGAGTCCTCTTTAAAGCAGCCCTGACCAGAGTCCACAATATTATCTGGAACTGGGTCATGGATTTCGGGCTTGACCCTTTTTTTGAATGATGTAGGTCAATTACATGTATATACTTACCTGCAATGTTATAAATCATAGACATACTCATGTGTTCATAATATCATGATTTGAATATGAAATTTATTGGTTTAATGTTTGTTGGGACCATAGAGGTAATGTTGTAAGTGTAGAATTTAGCTGCTGATAAATACCCCATGATGTACATGGTGTAAATGAGATGACTGACAGTTTGTCTGGTAACATTACACTCTGTTTACAAGGAGACATATGGCCTAGTTACAGGCCAGATTGGATACAGGAACAGGTAGTCCACCATATAATCATACAGGTTTTCATAGCCATGGAACCGAAAGTGAAATCTAATAATGCACACAGGTGTACATGCATGTTTTACATGTATATGATGTTTGGCTTTAAACAGGAATCTAATTAAAATAAATAATACATCATACATGCATGCACACAGTAATGTTGTGAAAGTGTACACCATATATTCATAGTGTGAGGCAGGTCTTGACACTACACATTACTTTTCTGGAATAAAATACAAGAATTGTGTGGAACAGTGAAGTTTGAGAAATGGAAATTTTATTTCCAAAGAGAGGTAAACATTACCCAAGAGCAATCGCTAGTGGTTTCAGGAAGACATTATTTGTCATATTTATACTTCGCTGTTCATTCATAGGTGTACATATATTTATTAATCATTAATACTGTTCTCAGTTTCATAATAATTGGAGTACCCCAAGTGACTCAAAAGTTCATCCATGGCAATGTTGCTTTTTCCCCTGACTCTTAGAGTTCAGTTGATTTTAGAAAACTTGCGTAAAAAAAAAAAAGTTGAGGACAAAACTTTAAGTGATTAAGGCTATATGTAGATCAAAGGCCTCTGATACCCACTTATATATCTGCTGCAGTATTGAAGTGCAGCTAGATGTATAATATTGCATAGTGTAAAATATTCCATCATCTGTAAGGAAAATCTTTTACCTGTCTGTAAATTATCATATTTGATTGAGATGTCAACCAGACTCTAAACGTAACAATGTACCCTAGATATGGAACTGGCTTGAATCCATTTTATGCAGTGCTTTTGTTGAAACATGTATACATACACAGTGTGAACTGTTGAAGCTTATCCTGTATGATGGGGATAGTTCACTGTAACTGTTCCACTACTTGCAGCCTTCACCTGTCAGCAATGGACTTTTTACTTGTCAGACATGAGTGTATATGGAGTTGTGACAGTCGTTGAGTTGACTCAGTTTGCTCTGCTGCTCGTTGTAGTAAGTACTCGCTGCTCTGTTGAAGCTTAGTATGTAGGTAGGCCATGCAGTGAAAAGCCTTTTCAGTTTTGCTGAATAACATGGATATGATGTCATCGATTACATAGCCTGAGAGTTACTAGCTCAACATTGAATATTCACAGAGCCTGCATAGTGATAGAAAACTGAAGCATTTTTTGGTAGAGAGACGTCCAAACTATTGGATAACATCATGCATGGATATTTATGTAATACAGCACCATTCATGTACCATGTGCATAAAGCCTACCCTGTATTTAAAAGAAATAATAAGTAAATAAACGTCGTTTAGAGTGCTGATATCATGCATATTTGTGTGTTATGGTAAATCTGAAAACCTCCACGTACAAAAAACACTCATTTGAAAATGCTGATGATATGCTTGCAATTTAATTTTGCACAAATGGGTACAGTTAATCTTCTAGGAAGGAGGGGTGGGTTTCCGTAAAGCCTAGTTTTACCCACCAATAAAGTATGAGGTTTGTGAGGTCACTGTACACTGGGAATGGGTGGGTGACAGTTTCTATGTAAGAGTTTCCTCCACCCATTAATCTGAGCATCACCTTATAGGTGAAATATTCTCCTGTCAGTGAATCATGTATATCGGTTGATACAAATGTACATGTTCAAGTGAGGTGACAAAGTTAAATTTTCATGATGGTGCATGTATCAGGATAATTTCAGTTATAAGATTTGAATTTTGAAGCTTTACTAAGGTTTGTTTGTTTATTTAGCGGTTGAAGTGTTTGTAGTGTACCCCCAGCTGTGTGTGTTCATGATTGCATCACATGAATTCAGCCTGAGAAGGTAAATGGAAATGGACAGTAAAATGCTTTTAAGTGTACGGATTAAAGTTCCACTTAATTATGTGTTTGAATGAGAATAATTATTTAAAAGGTTGATGTACATGTAGGAATAAAAAAAAGATAGACTTAAACAACATGCCTGACTTCTATGTTATAACTGAAAAGCCACAAGCGCTGTATGAGATGGCAGTCAAGTAAATATGTTGAGCAATAGGTTGTAGAGCTACAGTAAGGGACCAGTGCTAACAAATTGGATTTATGCAGGTAAAGAATCGTATCATTTACACCATATTCACGTGCATTTCATTCATATCCCAGTACAGTATATAAATATACAAGATATTTATATTTGCCAGCCAATGATTCGCCGGCCTGGTGGTACTATTTCCAGTTTGATGAAGACCATTTTAACTCATATTTCAGAGTTATTTCTGTGTAGAGTGACAAATAAATAGTCTGTTCAGACGCTGCTGTGCTGAAGGTACTGACAGATAAATAGCTTTTAATGTTGTCTTTGAACACATGTAGGTTAAGAGAATGATGCATTAGGGTTAATAGCTTTTTGTAAAATAGTTACATATCAAAACGGGAGTGACTCACACATGAAGAAATGAGCTGTTTGGCCTCTGTACTTCCTGTATTTTTCCCTGTCATAATCATGAAGCTTTATCACGAAACCTCATCTGTTTTCACAAACTTTCTTATCATGGAACTAACACACTGACCTGCTCTTTCACTGTCCACTTTGCGCGCACAAGTATCCAGCAGCCTACCTGTAGACGTATTTAAATGGGTTATATTCAAGCATTTAAACTAGTAAGTCCACAATTCCTTAAATTGTTACACATTAGCAACCATTTTGCATTCGCTGTAATCCATGGAATGCCTGTTAAAGATTTTATCTGGAGATAAGAAGGCAGTAAGTTATCAGTTTTACTTATGTTGAACTGTTACAGTTGTGGAAGATTTGCCTACATGTGTGATTTCAGAATGTGTGAAAAATATAACATGTATCAGCATTAGCAAAGTGCTTTAAATAAATAAAAAAGGGAAGAAGATGACACGGAGACACCTGTTGTGACCTGGTATTTGTTCCCAAGGCACATCACTGTGATACACTGATGAGGATTTCACCTCAGGCGCCAGTATTTCGGGACGCCTCATTAATACTGCCCTGTGTACCAGGATAGGCGTGATTATTGTCTTTATTCCCTCTTGTTCTACTGAGAATGACACCTACTTGTAGCCCTTCTAGTTGTAATGAGAAAGGTGAAGTCCACTGAAGAGTTGCAATAGAGAGAGCTAAACTGAAGACAGCAGCTCAGGTGAAGGAAGGTGGAAAATGTTAAACAGTATCATTGCCTTGTAGGGGAGATATTTTACACAAAGGGAGCTCTCTGACCATCCACCCTACCTGCACCTGTATGTCACAACAGTTCATGCAGTTTTGTGCATGTGTATATGTTGTTAGCACCTTTGCTTTTCCTGGAAGATCCCCAAAATGAGATTTATCATTAAAATGTTATGTATACATTCATGTATGTTTACATATACTTTGGTTTCGTTCAACATCTGCTGCTTCCATGGTATTAATTGTGTTACATTGAAGGTGAACTGTTTTGTAATGCACACATATGCAGTACGTACACTGTTTTGTAATGCACACATACGCATTACGTACACTGTACCTTAAAACAATATTGTTCAAGGAAAAACTGTACAAGTTCAAATCTCTTTTGTGCACATTTCCGTCTGATTCAGTTATGTTTCTTTTACATTTTTGGAAATACTTCATTTTATGTGACCAAAGAATGTAGCTACATAGAGATTAAAATGAAGTTTCAATATTTTTACCTGTTTAAAGTGAGGGTTGTACATGTGCACTTATCTCCACCAGCTTACATCTCTACCTGTACATACAGTGTAGTTGTGTTATCACATATTTGTGTAGAGATCTATCCCTGCTGGCCACCCCATGTCTGTTACCCTGCAACTTGCCCCCCCCCCCCCAAACTTCCAAGGGTTTGTTTTCCTATCGCCACTAACCAGGCCCTAATGGACAGAAGCTGCTGGATACACTACACTCAGGTTATGAACTCCCTGTACCCCCTCCTGTTTAAATTGGCACAGATTCAAGTCCCTCTGAATTGTCTCCCTTCCCATAGCTTTGATACAATTTAGTCAGCGTATAAAAAAAAGATGTGTCATGTGAAAGAGGTTGAATTGATCAGGAATGGATAAATTATATAGCTATTCAATATTTAAGGCGTTTACGGATGTATTATTACTTTACATGGAAGTATGCTTATTCGTCAGGATATGGCAAGCACGGATAATGGGTATTTATACAGATACTTAAGGTGCACAGTGCTAACTTCACCGATGAAACACAAGATATGGATCTTCAACTTCAAGGTTTCCTTTCTCAGAGAGTAATATAGAAAACCTTAAGCAGTCTATTGCATTTGTATTGTGTATTGATTTTATCCAAGCTCAGTCTAGTTTCCTCATACTACTAAACCTGTCTTGTTGGCATGCCGATGACAATATACTAATCAAAATAAATTCCGCTAACAGTAACGAAACATGAGTAATTGTTGAGGTGTGACTGTTAGACTGTATTTTTAGTCTGCATAGATAACATATTACACTTAATGTAAATGCACAATATTTTACAGGCTAACGAAAGCCGGCTTACAGATGTGCAGTGTACTGTGTATGTGTGTTTGCACAATAAGGAAACGCATGTGTACCCGTAGCTATCCAGTGTTCTTGTACTCCAGGTCTGAGTCCATTAGTCCTAATGATGTGTTGGGCTGATAAGCCCTGACTGGGTACTATCACACCATTCTATACTCTTGAGTAATCCTTGTGCGCTGTTCTCTTGTTGACAGAGGTGGAGAGTGGATCCTGGGACCATGGCCTCTCCTATGAGTGCAGAACGCTGCTCTTCAAGGCTCTCCATCAGCTGATCGAAAGGTGAGTGCTGTGTTTTATATGTATCCTTCTCCCAAAAGTCTTTGTGCTTACCTGTGTTCATGAGATCACGATGTTACAGGTGAGATCTTCTCCAGGTAGCTCTGCCCTCAATGTGTCTGGATTTTCTATCATTTATATATTTATTTATTTATTTATTTATTTATTTGTTTATCTGATGCTTAACACTGTACTCATGGATTTTTCGCTTATTTGACAGCAGTCCAGTTTAAGAGAAAGGAATTTTCATTCATTGTAGCAATGCATTCATTATAAATCAGTGCATTTTTATCACTTATGTGTAAACTTCTGGAAGAATCATACCTAGCTAACCTTCATTTGCATCTTAAATTCTAGGAAAATCAATGTAGCCTGAAACAGCTGTTACAGATGTATAACAAGTAGATTTACATTCCTTCTGTAGGGCAAAGGGAAAAACTTTTTTCCAAAGACTAAAAAAAAAAAAAAAAAAAAAAAAATTCAGTGACCTGCGTAGTAAATTATGTGTATTTGCAACTGGTAGTGTAGCGAGTTGCTTATTTATACACATAATAACAGTTTAGCTGGGATAAGGTCGATAGTTGTCATTGTGTGGGCGGTGGGTCAAAAAGAAATCCGCGATAACTTCATTGGAATCAAATCACATTAAAGTTATTTCCACCTTCCGTAAACAAATTACATTGTAGGCATGTTTCAAATTAATAATAATGCACTCGACTCTGGTTCCTCTGAGGTAATCATATCTGAAAGACTGAAAGCTGTAACAAGCTTGAATAATAGCTTAGGATGAAGCTGGGTTTGTTGGGCTGTTGTTTTTTGTTTTTTTTTTCATTTTTCTCCTCACCACTGGTGCAGATAAATGTGTGGTGAGTTTATAGAGGTAGCTTTCTAGCTAGCTGGCAAAACACTCAGTCCAGGCTGAGTAGGATTACATCAATAAAAGATGAGACTGGGAGGGAATAGAGGGGAAAAGAAAAAACTGCAACATAGTTGGAAACGGATCAGCTCCGTGGTTGTTGATAAGGGAATATTTTGTTAGCTCTGCCTGTACCTGCGTTATTTGGCTTAATGGGTTACAGCCATGTCTGCAGAAAGTGCACAGGTACTTGACACCCATGCACCTGGTACACCTGTAATTGAAATGTGACCTGCTGAACGCTGTGAATTTTCTTGATTTGTACTTGTATCCCTGAACAGGCGGCATCTGGCCGAAGTCCAGATTGAGCTGTAGTCAAATAACTGCGAAAACCATGCATTAAGTTTGAATAGGTTTGCAATATAGGTGCTTGTTTGAAAGATCAATTACGGTTTAACACCCTGTATAGCAGTGTTTCAACCATATCATTGCAAAAGGGTTTAGTTGAAGCTATGTAGGAAACAGATAGTTAATTTTTTATTTTCACCATTATATAAATGTAATCTCCCCCCCCCCAACACACATACACACACACACACAAACACACACACACACTTTCTAAAGTAAACATCTGAATTACCTATTTGTCAGAGGTTTGTTTTTAACTGTGTTTTTTTTCGGTGTGCTCATAAATGGGCTGCAGATGTGAGTCTTGGCATTGACCTAGTTTTAGTTGACATCGTAGATAGGTGGCATGGCTTGTAAGGACATCAGACAGTTATGTTTTGGATAATAATCCAGGTACTTACATCATATGCTCCATGTCTGGACATGTACCCAGATGCTTCACAGGCTAGACATTGATGCCTTGCACTAGACATGTACAGGAATTGTTACTCGTGGAACTGATTTTCAGCAGAAAATACACATCTTAGGTTTACAGATGCAGGTGTTTGTGTTATGAAGCAGTAGGCTCATGCTGTCTTGCTCTACGGTTGTACCTGGCAAGATCTGCCAGCAACCTACTAATGGTCGTGATTTCCTCCAGGATCTGTCCAGTTTCTTCACACCATAATGCTGGCTATCGTTGTATAAGTGAAATATTCTTGAGTACAGTGTTAAATACCAAATAAGTAAATATGTCAAAAGCTGTAGAGCAGGAGACAGCTTTCTTCAACATTCACAACCTGATTTCTGCTTGTAAGCACTGGGGGTTATTTTGTACATGTGTTATAATCTTCCCCAAGTTTCATATACATGCATGTTGTGGAGAAGAAAGACGCTGATTTTAGGAGTCGTTGAGAACATACAGGTAATTTACCTTTGTAGAACTTCAGGTACACTGTAAACAGGAGAGTACATGCATGTGTACATGCTCAGTGCTTATCCATGCTTTGCTTCCATGCACATGTTTTTTATATGGGTAGAGGTAAGCCTGAACTAGGTCACTTAGAACAGCCTAGAAGTGATGGGGGTTGGTTGGGTCAGGCTCACCTGACCCCTGACCTCTGGCCTGGTCTGAGGTCCAGTGAGAGCAGGTGGCCTGGTCTTGGCTGTGTTAACAGGGCCAGGAATAATAGAGCTGAGGAACTGTAGTGTTTCTCCAGTTACCTGACTCCTCCCCCACACAATAAGCTACTACCTTTTCCTGTCCTCCACTGGATAACCCAGTTACACAGCATGCCTGGCGGTGGTGGCTGCACCACCCTTCACACAAAGAGATACTTTTAAACCTGTATTTTTTGTCAATGCTGGGTGATTGAGGCACATGGCAGCCCAGTGGCTTGAGCAGGAGGAGCTCTTCTATGTAAGAGGTACTAAAGTATCTCAGTGATACATGTATAGTTGAATTAAATGACCTTAAATGTAAATTTCACCCATGTGTCAAGTTATACATTACGGTGGACGCTGAGAGTCCCATTGAAAGGTGTTTTGAAGTTTGTTTGGAAGGTGTATACATGTAGGAAGGTATTCCACTGGAAATAACCAATTTTAGTATATGATACTAATATTTTACATTTATGACATACAGTTGCCGGTGTACTTTGGGTGGGGGTGGGGGCAATTATATTAGATCTGTTAACATATGATACACTGTATACTTCAGTGAAGTTTTTTGAAAAATTACATATTATATTAAAAAAAAAACAATAATCAACTTTCACGGTACATATACCTACTTGACGTTTAAATATACATTTACATCAAAGGAGCTGCTGGCTTCAGCTTTTAGGAGCCAGTTCATTTTCTTTGCATTGTTATTCAAACATCCAGTAGTTAAAATTGTTAAACCACCTCCTCCATCAGAGTATTCCAGGCCTGTCCACTTGTATACTCACTGGATGAAGACATACCAGCTGTTACAGTTTGCAATCTTCTATGTTAATGTTGACAAAAGTAAGAACATATAATTATGGAAAGAAATAAGCATACATCACAGAAATTTCAGTATAAAGTACACATGCACTTTAGAAATTAACCGGTGGAATAAACTTGCAGTGATTCACTTGGGATGAAAAGAAAATATTTTACACAGTTTTTACCAGGCATGTCAAAACAGAAATCATGTGAACAGCCAAACAGATACAAAGCCAACTATGTGAACAGCCAAACAGATACAAAGCCAACTATGTGAACAGCCAAACAGATACAAAGCCAACTGTGTAAGCATCCGTTTTGTAATAAAGTATCCTTATTATGGCTGTGAAGTCTGATATCTGACACAGTGTGGCACATGTACTCTATGATATTTTGCCTTCCACTGAAAAAAAAAAAAAAGAGAGAACTTGAATGAAAGTTCTATGCAATTTGAATGTTGGGCTTAAAATTGTATAAATATTAGCTTGAATGGCAAAGACTCTATGGTAGCCCCAAAATTGTAATTTGTTGTACAGTGTGTGTATTTATCAAGCGAAAAGAGGAAAAGATATGTACAGGTGTGTATGTCAGAGGGAAATCAATATTTGTGATTTATGTATTAACGGGGCTCTCAATGGTACCTTACACATGGCAGTTTGCATCACAAATTGCATCTTGTAAAGTTATGAACATATTTCGAAGGATTCCAATTTGTGGTGGTTTACACGGGAAAATGCTGATCCTGTTAGAAGTCTGTGATGCCTGTTATCCATGACCAGTATTTGACAGGGTAGGGACAAGGTGTGAGAATTTTGAGCAGTGTGATGGCGAGCTAGTCCTGATGAATGAATAAGAGAATGGATGAATGAACATGGCTTTATACCACATCAGCAGTATTTCGGCCATATCGCGGGGAGAACATGTTCGAACCAGGAAGCAGTTAATAGTTTTCGACTCAAAACCAAATCAAACAGATCAACATTTTTAAAACTGAGTAATAGAAACTAAATATCAACAATGTAAAAACGAAATGTTAAAAAAAAGAACAAGTTTTGTATGTATAATCTGAAACATTGTAAATATAATGTTCAAGGCTGTATATTATGATAAAGGCTGTGAAGGCGTCCTAGACTGTTCCATGTAGTCTCCTGTGATCAGTGTCTGATACGTTGTGCTGATTTCCTAGACTGGTGCACGTAGTCACCTGTTATCAGGTGACAAATGTTTGACATGGTCAGGAAAATGTGGGGTATTCAGGCCACTGTTTGATGTAGATACATCTACAGAACTGCAGAACCTCTCATTAAATAGAGGGTGAATCTCTGGTTGATTGGGTTTAGTGCGGCAGCGCAACGTTATGACCCTGTTGCTCTCACCAACAGAGTGTTGTTATGAGTTAAAGTGCTCTCTCGCTGTACGGGGAAAGGTCTGCCAGCAACCTGCGAATGGTGGTGGGGTTCCCCTGGACCCCCCTGCCCAGTATCCTCCCACCATAATGTTGGCTGCTGTCATATAAGTGAAATATTCTTGAGAACAGTGTAAAACATCAATGAAGTAAATAATAAATAAAATAAATAGGGTGATAGATGGAGAGCTACAGAGAGAAAGCTACCGAAATTGGGCGATTGACTTAGCGGCTGGGACAGAAATCCTTATATACACATTATGGAAAGAAAGCAAGTGCCTACCATTCAGGAGAAACACCTGGTTTCAATGCTTTGTCTTGCACCTCATTTAAAAGTGTAGTTATTCACCACATCTTGTAAATGTTGCTAATATTTTTCCTCCCCACAAGGTAACCCCTCTCCAATTGGGAGGCGCCAGTGTCTTCATATATAGCCTAGTTTTGGATGGGCTAGAGCTGTCCTATATTTGCAGCCTTTAAACCAGAGAGTGCTGCAGTTCTGTATAGATGTTAGGTGGCCAACTGGTGTTGATGATATAGACTGCTAGACGTAGTCACATGTTATCAGGTGATAAATGTTTGACATGGTAGGGAAAATGTGTGGCAATCCTGTCCAAACAGGGTTTCCACTAGGCCCAGTTTGCGTCTGGTAAACGACCCATTACCTGCCAAACCGTTGAAAATTCCGCCTAAAACATACAAAAAGAAAAGAAAAGCTTTTCAGTCGCCCGTCAAATATTTGAATCCTTTTTACAGATATGTTAACAGTAACAAGTAGTTAAATCACCAAGCTAACCAGTGTTTCCGCTATTTCGCTGATAGGTCTTGTTCTTGATTCGGTCATTGTGTTTCACAACGGTGTCAGGTATCATGCAGAGGCAGTACTGACTCAGTTACATGTAGTCCATCTATGGACTCGGGCTGTTTAAAATTTAAAAGTTTAAATTATGCTGACACGTATTGTAACCCGAAGATGGACTCAGGGTGTTATTTTAAAATAATCACATTCAAAGCAGCCCAGAGTCCATCAACCAAACTCAACAAAATCGCACCGAATCACCAAACTCGAAGTCGATGAAACTGCTCTCGATGAGGTCTGCCCTCATGTCTCACAAACTTAGGTGTATTCAAACTTGACAAAAAAGGTAATAAACCAAGAGAATATGATTCAAGATTCGACCGGAATATGATATAGAAATGGGCAAAAGAGGTGTCTATCCAGATGAACTAAGTTAAGTGAGGCTCTTCGCAGGGCTGGACAGTCTGAAACGGTTGTTATGTTTTGTTTTAATAATACCCATTGAGTGCCATTCTGGGGGACAGATAGGCGTAACCTTTTGCCAAGTCTAGTTTCTGCATTCATATTTTTGCCGGCATATATTTAGGTGAAATATTGCTATATCAAGCAGGCGATCCGTGTATATTGAGAATTCTTACACAAATGATTTCCAGCCAGTGCATTGCAATGGTTTAACCCATAGGCAATAGGCAAACACATGGCCATGGGCGATCATCACGAAGTGTTTTGATACAAAACTGTTCAGAAGCAGTATCAGTTATGAAAGGCCTAAAATTTGTTTCCCAAACTGCCATGATGACAGCAAGTTCTCAAGTAGACATCATTTTGTGTGGGCTGATTTCTGTAAATTCACCATATGACTGGCTTTTTGGAGCAGAAATAAATGTCTTTAACAGCAGTGTACTACTTATCTAGTAAAATTCGAAGGTAAATGAAGCACAGAAAATGTGCAAAAAACCGATTTCAGACACTATCCAATTCCATTATTTTATGCTACTGCAAAAGGGGGAATACCCCCTAATTTTGCTCCCCACTCGGGCACAAGTGGCCTTAGCAAGTGATCAGTGATCACTCTCAAATGGACTGAAAATTTTGCTCTGGCAGAAACCCTGCCAGTGTTACAGTGTGAGCCAGTGCAGTTGTCCCTGGCCTGTCACACAGGCACTGTACAGTCTTCACACTGTGACCAGGTGGCATGCCCCAGCAGATGTAACAGAGCTAGGCAACTTACTGACAATAGCCAAAGAGTCATTGATCACCTACCCAACAGCTGACCTCTCACCTCTATCAACCACTACCAGTTTACCTCTTATGATATACTGTGCTTCTTCAACTGAAGACCTGATTGGGTTAATGGAATGGCCTTGCGAGGGTCCAGTGGGGGGTGGTTGATGAGCACAGAATTTGGGAATAGCCTTGAGATTGTGCCGAATTTCTTCAATTTGCATGTGAAAACCCAAACTATGGATTTTGATGTTCTCTGCTAAAGTCTTAAGGTGTCATTTTATATTAAGTATAATTTTTTATGCGCCAGGTTCATCAGTTTTGAAGCTATATGTACAGAGATTGCACTTTCAAGCATGGCAGGGCAGTAAGAATTTGAAAAAATACACAACATAACATGAGACATTTGTCTGTAGGAAACAACTTACAAATCTCCCATGAAAACCTGTAAGTTGAACATTTCTCATTACTCTGAAAGTTAGAAAGGTGTTCTTGAGTTTGCTTGAAAGCAAGAGCCACATCCGACATGTACATGTACTAGAAAGACACAAGTTTCACGAAAAACTATTACTTTATTGCGTTTAATTTGACTCACCCAAAATTCACTTTTCAGGTTTAATTTTCATGATGCATACATGGACTAACAGAACAGCTGTAGACTTACATGTACATGTGACATGCCAGTGTGAAATGTGACCTGGAAATTGAGAACCTGGGCGTTGAAATTGTACCTGGATGTAGAACACAGTGGTAGGCAGATTTGACAAACTGTGGGACATTAGTGTGCAGAGTTGCCATGTACCAGGGAAAGCTGTGCTATAAATTTGAGCTGAAGTCATACCTGTTACCACTTCTTTCATTCTCCATGGATAATTTTGTCTTAGATAACCCGATACAAACCAGGTTACTGTGTCATGTGCAACCAGTGTTAGTGTACCAGGACTTGCTAGACATTTTCCCCCTGAGGGCTAACAGGAATGGAGCTTAGTATTTCATATAGTGAACATAAATGTAACAGTTCAAATTTTCTTAAAACTATCTTAAAATCCACTGTACAGTCACAAACATTGATACTGTATAGATATTTATGTATAAAGTTTATACACCAAATATTCAAAACAAATTCTTGATCACTTGCACATACAGGTAAGTAAAGGCTTTGATGTACAGCCGCATGTACATATTCATCTGAGCTGGAAATTAGGCCCACACACCTGTTATGATATGTATGAGTACAGAGTACATCTATTTGTGTACCCGAGATATGCTACATGTATAACGCATGTAATTGTAGCTGTAAGATAGCACTAAATTATTGCCAACTTGACCTGAACTCATACCCATGCATTTATTCAGTCTGCGGAGAACCAAAAGCAGTCCCCCGTTTAGTCTGAGAAGTGAGCGTGGTGAAATTAATACATGTACTTCTTTTACTGCAAGAAAAAGAAATATTTTGGAAATTGAGTGCCATGAAGACCTTGTTCCTTTATTTTCATTGTACACAATGAAAATGCACAGTTTTCCATTTTATTTGATATGGTGAAGAATGTACTGTTCTAATGTCAAAATCATGCAGAGTTTGATTCAGAAAAACAACTGTTGTCCTCATGCATGTATTCATAAACTTTGACCTGTAGCGCTTTGATGGTTGTATTTGTACATGCACTTGGCCACAGACTGAGGGCAATGTGTGACCCCACATGGTCCAGGGTAGAAAGCCCTGGACTAGTGCCACTGTGGAGGAAGAGAACAGGGCTGGTAAGCCCACTTTTGTGGTGGCAGGCTCCATTCCTCCCATAAAGACCTTGTCTAGACTCATTAACCAGGATATTAATCATTAGTTATTTTTACCCATCACCCGGAAATTTGTACATGGATTTGTTTTCCAGTTGAAGTCCCTCTGTGCCCAGGGCCTCTGTCCTGCTCTGAGGAATGCAGTGTAGACACATGTGCTTGATTGGCCTGTATGAGTCCTTTTACACTGGTCCCATCTGAACTCCCAACTGCCCTTATGTTAAGGGTCTACAGGCCAGCCAGCAACTGCTTGTGAAGTGCAGGCACACAGCTTCCCCTGTCTTCCATGGCCACTGTTTGCCACCACATACCTTCTCCCCTCCACTGTTTGTTTACACTTGTCTTGCACCCTTCATTCCTTAGACTGATGGCCTCTCCCCAGTGAGTTACACATACTGCACATGTATCTCTGGACTTGCCTGGCATGGAATGACCATTTTGTCAGTGGAAGATTGACAGTTTTGGTGCTCAACCTGGACAATTTTGATAAAGTTACAAATTCCGTTTGTGAAATATGATGTTAAATAGAGTAATATTAGGAATGATTCCTGGAAATTGGGAGAGCAAATCAGGTCTGCACTCCAGGCTGGCTGGCTGGCTAACAACATGGGCCTGCCACATGTCAGCAACCCCAGTATAGTAGTAGCAGCAGCAGTAGCCCTTGTAAACCCCTGTCAGGGCCCCACCAAACCTGTATGTGTCAACAGACACTGAGTTTGTACATGTACATGTGGCCATAGCTACAGACATTCATGAGATGATGGATGGAGATACAGCATCTGTATTGATCCTCCTCCCCCTCCTCCTCAGTTTTCTCTCTCTCTCTCTCTACCAGGAGTGATACCATTGTGTTTCCACTTGTCTGTCTCTCTTACCAGTTGGTCAAAAAGCCACTAGCAGGCTGGGTTGTCATTCAAATAAACTCATGTACAGCAGGGCACTGGCCGGGGAGGGAGTTGATGGTCCAAACAATACTGTATCCCTCATCTTTATCCCTTACTTATTCATTAGCCCTGGGCTCTTTAGCCTGTGTACATGTACTCCTGCAGCAGCCCATTCTCAGCTGGAACACAACATACTTATTGACTGACCTCACATGGCAGGTCTGGTTAGTGATTCTCCCAGCACATGGGTACTGACATCTTGTTTCTCAACCCAAAGTAGTGGCAACGTGCAGCTTCAGCAGTACACAAACATACATTTATTGGTATGGAACTTACATGTGTACAGCGGTTTTTACGCATGTGCATGTACCTTGTATTTATATATATCTGCTGTATTTTGTATATATATATATATATATATATATTTTGTGTTAGGATTTGAGGTAACAGTGTCGTTTTCCCAAAATAATTATAAATGTATATATATACATCTCACATCGCTTTGGTTTGTCTACATAAATGTGTGTAGAAAAAAAGTGATTTCAGGAGCTTTGTTTAAGCAATTCAGCACAGTCACTGAGCTTTGGATTGTTCTGCAGATGAGGCTTGTCCATTCCTGACCTCATTACATGCCTGTATATGCTTAGGCCAACAAAGTTTTATTTGCTGAAAAAATCATTACGCTATAAATAACCATGTAAACTTCATGTAAATGCATGATAACAAACATAACTGACTAAGGTGCATAGTTCATGTGTGTGTAGAGAATAACAGTGCATGTCTTGTTTGTGTCAGAGAGCTTGGAAGGCCCAGGTAGCACATGAACTTATCGGTCATTACTACAGCCATTGGTGTAGATGTACATGTGGTTCAAATCTGAGTTTTATTTTGTTCTAATCATTGTTGTGATTTGCCTCTTAGATGTTAGATACTATTTATTACTTTATATGCGCTGTCCTTAGTGTACCTTCTCAATACCCATATTGACCCACGTTTTGAGAACTGCGTAACTTAGTTTTAATCTTTATACTTAGTGAGTGGTGTATTTGTATATATGGTAAGTGTTAAGAAATACAGGTATAGGAATTAGTAATTTATTACTCATTTATTGTACCACGCGTAGGTCCAATGTGAAGAAGCTCCAAATTGGTTTGTTTGTTGTCAGTTGATTTGAGTAGTGTTTACATGTACCTTGACTTCTGTATGTTTGCAGATGCCTCTTGTCGCGGAACTTCATCCGTCTGGGAAAGTGGTTTGTCCAGCCATATGACCAATTACAGCCAGAGTCGGACAAGAGGTAAGTTACTCCATAAAATATTGTATAGGTGAGGGACAAAGTCGCACTGGTGAGAAAAACAAATTGCTTCCAATAGGCAGTCCCTAAGTGACTTTGTCAATTAGTTTAAAATCAAGCAAGAGGATCGCACTGTTCAGAAGTACATGTGAAGTTTAAACCATCTGGAGCAAATGTGGGACATCCTTGCCAAGTACATATGCATGTACTTGAGATACAGTTGGGTTTATACCTATCAGCGATGTAAGGTAGGACAAGTAATGTGACAGGGGAGATGCTGAGATAATAAATCAGGCACCACTTAAAATTGCTGCAAAAACAAAGGAACCTGAAACAGAAACGATAATAACAATGCGTGTTTACATGGGGAACTGGTCTTCCTCATGCACATGCGCTTGCACGGCCGTTCCTGCGCAAGCGTATGGAACTGGGTTGTGAAATTTGGGATTTTGTCGTCAAATCACCCTCTTTGATTTAATGAACGAATTTGGATGTTGGCTTTTTGTTCTAAAATGCCTTCCTCCAATACACGAAAGATTAAAACTGAACATAGAATGATCCAGGTTGCGAAGGGGAACTTAAGTTTGCATCAGTGTTTTTATCGGGTAGTGCACAAGGAGTCCACAAACTGTCATTATTGTAGCAGGTTTAGTGTCACTTCATTGCGTCATGCATCTGTCGGGATGTCACTCGCTGTATTCGCACGTGTAACTGGCGCAATGTTTTACCAACATTTTCAGGCTCTATAAAGCCATCAGTTACATGGGTATATGAATTCTAATCACGTTCTTGCATCCTGAATTAGGCCTACGGACCACAGAGTGATATGAAAGCTCAGTCAGTCATCGTGCTGCCATTTCGGCATTAGTGATCGCGAGCGAAACCACAACAACATGCACGAGTCAAGGGAAACTGACTTGGCTTTTATAACAATAAAATCCTTAAGGCCATGGTTTGCCAGAGCAAAACGAAAACACAAGTCAAGGTGCAATCAAAGACAACGACCAGGCAACCAGATAAATTGTCAAAGGAAGCCATGCTTAGATGAACTCAGTGGAGGTCAGATTATTTCCTAGTTTGCCCACTGCATGTGGCCTGCAGGTTTTATATGACTTTAAAACCTCTGTTGCAGTCACGGTGGGTGTCCATCGACAAGCAACTAGGCATAAGGACAGCTAAATCCTCTAGATTACTCTGCAAATCTTATTATGGGTACAAGGATGTTTTTTGAATTTATGTGATTAGTTATGGGTGCGCTACTTGTTTACACGAATGCGCCAGTTAAACGTGCGTATATGGCATACCACATCATCTTGCACCACATTGAAAATAAGGAATTGAGATCTGACACCTAGCTGTGTTGATGTACACAACGCTGGTTGGCAAGACAGAAAACTGCTGTAATGTCAACAAAAGTGAATACATGTACTACGGATATAGCTCATTGTAGAACACTTAACTGAAATGACATCTGTCATATCAGTATCACTCAGTCAATTGTTAGTCTGGATAATGCCTTTTGAAATAAATTAGGAATAAAACTGAATTCACCAAGCTCATGTTTCTATGCTTACTAAATACCATAATAATAAATGTCTTTTCCAGATGAGTACTTATGTCATCACTTCTGGAAATCTAATAAAATGCTTTTAGATGCATGTTGTGTGTTGCATTACAAAACTTGAAGTTATAAAGGTTAAAATTATAATGTTTGGGTAGGTAATCAGATTAAATTTAAAGTTTCCCTTGTTACAGATGTTTTGGCAGGGTACGATGTGTGGTATTGTATTATTGCCTCTTTTAAGAGCTGTGTCCTGCAACTTGTATGAAAGTTGCCCTTTCAAAACAATGTAGCCACTCTGCCCCTTTTCGGTTGAAGTTTGGGGCCTGGACAGTGACATGCCTGATGCCACTGGAAAAGAAAGGCCCCTGGGGACACCTAGTAGAGCAAACCAAGAAATGCTCCAAATCCAGGAACTACTTACCCAAGAGAAAATTATGTAGCTTAAGGATGCAAAAATATTGGAATATTCAAAAGCTTCAGCAGGTATTGCCTAACATTCATGATTCCAAAAAGCTCTGCATCTTGTGGATATCTTCACGCAGCAGCTGATAAACTTGTTGTTCTTTCTGTGGGCAGTTCTAAGGGAAGGTCATAATTGCATAAATTGTTCTCAGTACGCTTTAAACCACACCATGATGGTAGTGGAATGCAAGTGAATTGTGATTCACAATGGCTTATCAACCAATAAATGGCTTGGTATTGTTAGCAAGGGAGTATGTGTATGTCTTAATGAATCATTCACTCAGAGTAAGTGGCTTATTATTTTAATGACCTTTTGAAAATATATCAGTAATATGTATAAATTCTATGTGGAGGCTGGAGAAGAAAAAAGGACAAGAGTTGAAAGACTTTCTCGCTCTGGAAAAAGTGTTGTTTTGAGTTACATGAAGGATTTATGACAACATGATGTTGGATGTTATATAGTAGGTATAATGGCCCACAAATGTAGGATGTCCACCCTCTGGTCGTTAGGACACCAACTGCAAACAACCAGAGTTAACCTGTGTGGACTCTGGCTTTATTTACAGCCTGGTTCGCTCCCCAAGACTCAGATTGATCATCAGTGCTTCTGTGTGTGCTATAAATAGGGGGGCAGCCAGAGCACTGGCCCTCTCAGACACGGGAAGTCAGTAATTGTTCACAAAGGCTCTCATCCTCCTTAGCCGAGTTTATATAAACACATTCTGAGCATTCATACATATCGCCAGCCTGTTGTGATGTGACGCCAACAACAACAGCATGAATATTCCCACTAACAGATAACAGGGTTTGGACAGCACATTACACTTTTGGGCCAAAGCACCCTAAATATATGTGTATGTCCCGATAAAGATGGTTATGCAATGAAATTTATATGTCATTTAATTCTAACCTTTTTGATGGAGTTGGCTGTTTTAAAGTCACCAGGGAATATCCCAGTTGGAACAGCCAACAAATGAGAGACCTATTGAGGGAGAGAGAGAAACACATCATTAATGCACACTGTTACAGAAAAGACTTGATTATAATTAATAATTGATAAGAATAATCTACCTTAGCGGTTAAAATTCAGGATTTCTGATCTCTGCTGTAATTGAAATAAATCGATTTTCAAGAGTTGTGTTAAATATTTTAGTGGGTAAGGTGGTTTCTGTTGTTATTGAACAATTTTCCAATTGTCTGTGGGAATTTGTGGCCTGTCATATAATAATATTCAGTGTTTTGTATTTATATAAGCCTTCAAAGTACTTAATCACATCTCTATCATGAGTGCACTCAGGCACAACAAAAAAGTTGCCGTGTGTGTAAGCCTTCTCTGTTTTATAACCTCCACAAACTTCTGAATTTCTGGAAGAGAAAATATTGACACAGTGTGTCAGTTTTGTGAACCACCCCCTGAAATTTAAACACTTTTCTAGTGTACACATGTGAATTGAATGAGCAGTACATTTAATCAGTCAGGATTTGTGATAATTGTCTTGCTAACTTGTCACTCAGTTTTTATATATGTTACGGGTGAAATTTTACCTGAAACTTGTCAGTATATCATTTTGTTCATCAGATGTCTAGGTGTTATTTATGAACTATATATCTAATTAAAGACACTAAGTATTAATAGCTGTATTTGTGTAAGTTGAAGTAGTCTTTGATAAATTGACATTTTCGGTGTTAGAGTATACAATACATGTAGGTCTCCAGAGTCGTAAAGTTAAGAAAACAGTGGTTAAAATTCACCTGTGTTTTGATTTTGACATCACATTGTCATCGTTTCATTTATCTATTAAACTGACCTCCATTGTAGTAGTCTCGAGAAGTTTCATAGCTCGTTGCATCAAATATTGGTCTGTCATTGCATTCATCCCAATGTCCTTGTTAGATACTCTTTGCATTGTAAACCCTTTGAATGACTTTCGTAAGATGATAAAAAGGGCATCACTTAATCTCAATGTCCACTTATTAAATTAAAGCTCCAGATTTGTGTGATAGGGAGTTAGCTTGTTATCGATTTGGAAGTCATTAATGACTGGAAGAAAGTGTGATTTTCCTCCAGCCTTTCTGTTGTCTGCATTGATTTACTGATGCACTGTTGATAACAGGTTACAGGCGGTCTCTAACTGGGACCATGGGCAACCTGGTAGTGTCATACATAATTCTACAGCTGTCCTGCAGCTGGTTAACACACATAGGCTGTGTTAGCCAGGTCACCGATTGAAGTCTGAATGTATGGAACAACTACACAAGCACTGTTTTCTCACAAACCTGTGATCAAAGCTGATCATGATTTATCAGCTGTCGTTGCTTCAGTTATGACAGACTCGCTAAGTTTGAAGATATGGTCAGCATGTCCATGCATGTAAATTGGCTGCTGTTGATATATATTTATATGTATACATACTGCTGTACGTAGGTGGGCTAGGAAGGCAGCTTACGTTTACCTGTACATCTTTATTGTAACCAACAACATTCAGTAGAGGATTCGACAGAGTGCAGTGTCAGTCACAAAAGTGATCATCTCCCACCCCCCACATGTTGTAAATTGACTACATGTAGTAAGACCATGTGTTCAAATATGTAAACCTGTTGTCCTGTCAGGAGGTATTTTTTTGTCAAGCACGTGTGTCTGGTGAGTTTTAGTGGTCTTCTCCAGATTTCTCAACCCATATACCTGACTGCTGTGTAAAATATTTTGAAGTGTAGCTAGAACTCAGATTTTCAAGTAATCTCAGGAAGTCGCCTTCAGTTTTAGCATTTGTTACACGTCTGTTATACACGTACCTGTGTGTGATTTTTTCTGCTCCTTTTTCTTTCAGTGCTCACCTGTCGTTTTCTTTCAACTACTTCCTGCATGGGGAGAGCACGGTGTGTGCGAGTATAGAAGTGAAGCAGCACCCGCCTGTATGGAGGCTAGCACCCCACCACCTTACCCTGGCTCACAGCAATCAGGCCAGCGTGCAAGGTAGGTAGTCAATAGAAGGGACTCACAGACAGGTCCAGCAGGACTAAAAACATGGTTGTATGAACATACAAACACCAGAAATTGTGACGTACTACGGGATGGAACAAAGTGAATGTATTACATACATAGCTTGATAGATGTGGAAAGTTCTGTTGAGGAGTCTTAAGGGTTCCCCAGTGGATGCAAGAACCTCTTCCAAGATGACAGGACGTCATTTTTGTACGTGAAAATTTCTTTGGTGCAGCGTAAAACATTCAAGTTAATATTTTATGAGAAAAGCCATAGATAATAAATGTCTTGAAAGTAAGGGGAAGTTGATACTCATTTCACTGTGAACAAATAACTGATTGTGTCAGACACGTGAAATTTTTCTTCTCGAAGGGCTGTAAATACTTGTGACAATGCATCAAATGCATGTAGGCCATTTCAGTTCCGTTCCTTCTCCAAAGGTTTGTAGTTCGCATCAAGCTCTCTATATTCACTCAGTAATAGCACATCTGAAAAGTTTATGTGCTGTAGTTTTCATCAGAACAGCATTCTGGTGCTCAAGAAAAATTGTGTAAAAGTCAGAGTTAAACCAGCTTCGGCAGGTCAGCTGATTGTGTGATGTACATGTACAGCATAGGCTACAACTGCCAGCAAGAATTCAGCATGAAGTTCTGACTGCAGGGCGACAATGTTGATGTCAGTGATGATAGTAAACCTCAGCAATCAGGCAGTTTCTGGGCTGATAGTGTTGTCCCATTCACAGAACCAGCCACTTTGTTCTGGGCGGCTGTCAGCTCTCCCTCTGTATTGACAAATCAGGAGGCCTGACCCAGTCCTGTTTGTACACAACCAGCACACCAGCAGCTCTCTATGAAGGGGTGTTGGGTCAATTTGTCCTCCTCTGTGTTCAGGGATGTGTTAGGGAACTGGTGACCTGACCTGCACAGGAGAGCTGATAATAGTGACTCTGTGTGTGTGTACCAGCCAGATTACCTTTTACTGTAAACTGTGAGCATGTATACTGGTACCCTACAGCTGATGACTGATTTTCATATGTTTGGAGCATTGTGCCAGTGGCACTGCATCCTTGTACATGTATATTTGACAGAAGGAAAAGATTGGAGTAGGGTGGGAATATTAGGGGGGGACCTGCAGTGAGGGATCGTAGTCAGCACAACTTTGTTGTTCACAGCCCTGTGTATACATTTGCAGTACGCTGTCCATCATACAGTGCCGAGTGTGTAGCTAAATGACACAGCTTTGCATGTAGTAATTGAGCGTACACAGAAGCTACACCAGACAAGCACACACACACATGCTATTCACACTACTGTCTATTGCTTGCTTTCTCCCTCTCGTCATTTTTTTTTCCTCCTTCCCACCAGCCAGCAGTTATTTTTAGCAGAGGGCTTTTCGCCTCTTGATAGTGTTGGAAACTGTGTCACAGACTGTGTGGTAACAGCTCTTATTTGTCTAGAGTGTCGTTAGCCTGCCTTCCTTGACTTCACATCTGGCTGGGAGACCTCACTTCTCCATGCCTGTTCCTACTCTTTTAGTGGTCAGGTTGCAGCAGTTGCTGACAGACCCAGGGTATGACTGACTGACTGACAGGCTCCCACAGCTGCAGGTGGCTGACATTAGGGAGTTTTCAGTAAATAAAACACAACTCAGTCTCAAACAGTGTGCCTGACCTGAGGCATGGATTTCAGCCTGTGTAGAATATAAGTGTGTATGTTGTATCAGCCGGGGCTGTCAACATAAACACTTGTCTTACTTCCATAACCTGGCTCTTGTGCTGTTGTTTATTGCCCCATGATATCTTAAGCGATGATGATAACCATAGCACTTCATGGACATGGGTTTTCACCATTTAAGGGAAAATTGTAAGTTTGTCTGTTGATAGGTTGAAATTAGATATACAAATGAGCAATTTCCCCCCTCCCCCCACCCCCCCACACCCCCACCCCGCCCAGGGGCTGTAGGTGAACAAACAAGACCCAATGTTAGCTGTTCCTTGTAGTTTGCATTGACCATTCAAAACCCACCCAAATATATGGTTGGTACAGCTGTCGACAACTCCTTCTGGATTTTAAAATCTTACCATTATATCGTACCATTACATGTATATACAGCCAATATGAAGTGCAGTTTTCAGGCACACTTCTCATTGTTTGTGTAGTAAAACCGGTGAGCGGGAGGTGGTGTCCTCATAATTGGCAAATGTAGCCTGTTGATTCGAGGAAGAAGTAATCAGTAAGCTGCAAACAATACCCGATCAGTGATTGATCCTCTTCTCACAACCCCCTCTCTGGAGCCTCACTGGTATTGTCTGGCTCCAAGCCTGAAGACGACTCATAGTGTACTGCTATTTACACCATTGATTGACTATGCCCACCTTCCAGAGGCTGACTTAATACCCGCACCTAAGTGCAGGTCTTGGGGTTGCCACTTGCTGTCTTGCCATTCCATTGCTCCCATTTATGGGCTGTCTAAGCTACCCGTAAGACTCTCTTTACCACTCCATCCTCACAATAGCTTATAGAATGTAGAATTGTACTTATCAGCTTCATCCCTTGTTTCCTCCTCACATTGTCAAGTGGCATTGTCTTCACAACGATCCATTAAGCCAAAGCTTGTGTATTCTTTTTTCTTTTTCACTTGTAAGGCATTTGCCTAACAGACTGCACATCAGAAGCAAAGAGATCTGACGTTCTTCCAGTATTTCTTACACATATGTACATGAATGAAATGTACTTTAGTCACTGAACAGAAAGCCCGTACCACAGGGTGCAGTAGGGTAGGATGTATTTCATGAACATGTGAACACTTTAGGGAAATAATATTTAAATTTCCCCAAAAATAGTGCATATTTAGAGGCAATAAATGCCATAAAACATTACTCTTTGGAGTGAAACATGTTTTCGAATAGGATACCAACCAACTTTTACGATCAAAGCGAACCTCAAAACACCTTGCTAAGGGTAGTAGAACTCTCAGAATCTTGAGAAAATGAAAAACTTAGTCTTTGAATAATATTGTGCAATTTCAAGTCAGTGTTTTTCTTACTGTAGTTTTTCACACAAATACCCGCCTGTAATTACATTTATATGTATATGTATATATATAGAGAGATTGCTTTTTGGGCAGGTGGATATCTATGTCGTTAATGTCCACCTGAGCCTGCTGTGCGTGTTGGCTCAGACAGGTTTCTTCCAATGCTTAGCCATCATTGATCCTGCAGGTTGTGGGCAGGAGGTAGTGTTGTGTGCTGAGGAGATCAGGCAGTAGACTGGCCAAGCCAGACCCACAGACTGGCAGACTGGTTACATACAGCTATTGATTGTTCTCTACACTGCAGTTCAATGATTCTCTCGGCACATAAATACATGACCCACGGTCTTTTTCTTTTGACGGCAACTTGTAGTAGGGAGAAGTTAGGTAAACACATTGGCTCAGTGTCTGTGTATATGTGACTAGGGTACATGAACAGTGTACAGCCAGAGTGACTCCAGGTCAGTTTCCTGCATAGCAGCAAGGTCAAGTTAAAAACAACCACTACTGCCCTTAATGAAGCAGAGTGCAGTGCTGGATTATTAAATGTAGATGAAAGGCTTGCGCTTAGTAAGGGGAGACAAATCAGTAGAGACTTCCACAGACTTTGTAGGTCAGGTTCTTTTTTACTTCGTAGCCTGAGAATTATAGTGAAATCTGTACGTGTAAGGTGGATTTGTAAACTTCAGGTTGCTGCGATTTGTTTTTTGTTGACCTTCTTCTCACATGTTAATTGAGTAAAGCAGATTATGCAAAGAATCAATACCTTTCCTGTACCACGTTTCCTAAACAAGAACCAGAACTGTACAGCCCCAAAGCTCACAAATATACCAGGAAATTTGTCCTGTCCCATATTGCAGTAGGAAATAGGAAATCAGTTAACACTGGTAACTTACTTATACATTCGTTGTGTTTCTCCTCCCCAGTGATCCTTGCACCATACGGCCTGAACGGAATCCTGACCGGTCAGAGGCCGCTGGAGAGCGACCAGCATGGCCGTAAGCTCCTGGAGGACTGGAAGATCTTCTACTCACTAGACAGTGGAGAGTCCGAGGCTTCTGCAGACAGCAATAGGCTGCCAAGCCTGGTGGAGGTCGTGGTCGGTAAGTCTATGCCAGCCACCGTGTGGACTGCTTCAGATACTTGCCACAGAATTCTCTTTTGTCCCCCAAACCTCAAAGTGCATTTTTAGAGACAACCAAAGGTGATGAAGTATTATTTTTGGTACTGGAACATCCTCATAAGATAAATAGAACTCTCAGAATCAGGAAAATTGAAGTGTGCTGGATGAAATTTTAGGTAAATGCATGTACTTTGGAAACAAGGGGTAATCATTCTCACCTGTTTGAACTCCGCATGATTTCAGCTGGAGTGCGGATGAAGTACCCTTCCTGTTTCGTGTTTGTCTGTGAGGCGGAGGACAGCCCCGCCCGTATGCAGGCCGTCATGCCGGTGACAGGGGCAGGCCAGGGCCAGCCTCGACCCCCCACCCTCCCCTCCCAGATGAGCAGTATTCCCCTCACCCCACCTACCTCCCCTGCCGACCCCAGTCTGATTGGCATGACCGACACCGGCGTCAAAGTGGTGCCCACGTCAACGTTGTACACGGGTGCCAGACTGGAATCGGGTCAGAACCCACAAACCATCAGCACCATCAGCCAGAGGATCGTGGAGAAAGTATGTCAGGACTGCTGCATCACGGCCGGCACGGCCAAAAGGTGGGTGTGGACAGCCACGCAACGGAGGTTGGGTTGGAACTGTAAGGTTTTGTGTCAAAGATCCCCACAACCTGAATGTATATAATATATAATTTTCACTTTCAAAGTTTTAAAGATGCACACTGTTCTTCAGTGGGTGATAAAATGGCAACTAGTCTTTTGAGCACTAAGCTGCGTGTAGTGTATCGTAGGTGTGACATTTTGGCTGTAGATAAGGGCAGACATATTATGCGCTACGTGTGCATGACATGGATTTGTAGATAATAGTGATCTGTTTTATTTATATGCATACAGGACAAGCACAGTGCACATACTCTGTGTGTCTGAATGTGTTGTATGTAAGGGCTTCATAATACTGGTGCATTCCACGGATTTTCTATCCAGTTTCTTTTTAGAAACTCAGTATGAACAAATGAGAAAACTCAATCTTTTTTTCAGTACGAATGTATCAAAAACTCAGTTTATTTCATATAAAGTCACTACGAAATGTGTCGAATGTTCAGTTTTCCGATATCTTTCTGCAAAGACACCTGGCATTAAATGGATGTATTAGATGATGTGTTAATGTGGGAATCTGTACATCAGGGCTGACATGTGCGTTCATGTGAACACTCCCAAATCTCACTTCTTGTGTTGTGGTTTCAGGACAACTGATGCCAGCAGTGAGGAGTTAGCTGGAACCTGGGAACTTGCGGAACCGACGTCGCGCTGTAACTGTTCATGTAGCAGGTAACACACGTAGACATTTCTTTAATTTTCAATTTTTTAGCTGTTTTTTAATCTAAAGCCCTGAATTGGTGATAAAAATGTGAATGATTCTTGCAATAGAGCTAACATGGTCCATGCATGTTTTGATGATTTTCATGCTCTGAAGTTAAATATGTCACATTTATAGTCCTTAAAAAAAGACTCTAGCCAGTTGGATAAGCAAGGACCCCATTTGTAAGAATGACAACCATAAGAATAGATCAGATGCACTGTACCCCTTCTGATACTGCATTCATATATAAATTGGTAACCAAGAATATTTCTTTGTTAACAGGCATAAGGCCACAAAGAACAAGTCGGGAGGGCTGGGTACAGGGAAGGGAGGGTCAGGGGCTGGCAGTAAGCATGCCAAAAGTGATAAGGGAGACAAGTCTGATAGATCGAGCGGCCGGCCTAACCGCTCGATGACACCATTTCACAGAAGGTCGCCTGTCACAGATGATTTACTGCAATTTGACATGGATATGATTATGGCCCGGATGCCCCCTAACCCAGCATTCCGTGGCAGCCAATCCGCAGGCCCGCCTAGCGCCAGCACACCTACACCTACTGCCCTCCCTCAGCTGCCTCGGAACCCGTCTATGGAAGCAAGCGTGGAATCACCGTCTCCTGCCCCCTCCCCACTGGATGACCAGCACAACCCTTCTATGGTGAGCCAGACCATGGAACCCACCATGCCCACCCTCAGTCCCCACCCACCCACAAAACACACTGGCGACAAGGAGCAGCGGGCCGAGAAAACTCAAACTGCGCCCACAGCGTCAGTAGAAAACGGCAGCACGTTTAACGGGACGTTAGAAGTGTTTGGTAAACCTGTGGACTCAACACCGGGGTCGGCACGGCCTGAGCCCAGTGTTGTGTCGCCCTGTAATGGGGCACCGCATGTGGATCTGAAACAGGAGTCGGTCAACAGCTGGCTGCACTCACAGCGACAACTCCACGTGGATATCCACGGGATCAAGAGGCCCTCCCTCCCCGAAACCGATCTCAGCAACCAAGACGAGATCTCCACAGAATCATTTTATGACTTCAAAAGTTTAAATTCATGGTGAGTATATTTTACAAACACTCAGTTGTCAATATAGTGGACTTTTTTAGCCACTCTTGTAATAGCGCTGTGTAAGAACAAAGTATATATTTGATGCATAGCCTCGAGGTGTTAGGTTATGGATTAGGCTAACAGAGAACTCGTTAGTAGGTCCACAGGAGCTTGCGACCTGACTGGATTAACGGGAGCTTCACAGCTGGCAGAGAAAACCAGTCTAGTTGAGCTGTGACAGACGTGGAGCATTAATTTGTTTAACCACCGACAGGAATGATGAATGTGGTTATCAAAAAATCAGGTGACCTGGAATTCATTCGCGAAAATGTCGGTGTGAACCCACAGATCTAGAACTAATATTCTGTCCCCCCATGTCATAGATAAACACAACCTAGAATAATCTCCACAGTATGCATTACAAGTTACAAAATTAGATGTATCAACATCTCATAATTATTGCATCTAATACCGGTAGTTTGTTGAAAACTTTCAGACGATGTCCCTGAACACGCCGCCATTTCCTGCCGATTGGTAACTTGTCATGATATTCTCCCAGAATGACTTACATGCACGTCACCACATGGTTTTTATTCTCTGTTGTTGGGTTGACCACATTAATAAAGTTAACAGTACTGCAGTTAAAACTCTTACCCTTTATTATTGGTTTGTTCCGTACAACACTTTTAAGTCTATAAAACCTAGGCGTGCTTGCAATAATCAAGCTTCTCTGCATTGTCAGTGACAACCGGCGTCAGGCACATTGCTTACTCCTGTGGTCCAAAAATGGCCATGTGCTTAAACCAAAATGGTGTCCCACATTATGCAAAGGCTGTACTGACAAAATTACATGTAGTCCATTGACTTCAGATATTATTTTATTTTAAAATTCCGACACTCATCACAAGTCCAACATCCGAACTCACCAAAATCGCCGCAGATTTTGGGACTCAGGTCGATGAACTACACTCGATGTTTATGCTCATGTCGCCAAGACGTGTGCTAAAAATCAGCGAAATGTCAAATTTTGTATGCTCTTTATCAGTTGTATTTTGATGATTTAAGTACAGCCTGCAGACGACAGTGAAAACATCAAATTTTTCAAAATGATTTCGATGCTAGAGCTACATATCAGGAGTAAGAGTAGGTTGCGAGACTTTTCAGAGTGGCTGCCAGTGGTGATCCGTTTGGTACATTCAAATTGCTCTCAGCTAATGTGACCGCAAAACAGTTTCATCGGTAAGGTGGTTTTCAAGTTTCAACAGGACAAAGAAATGGGCAAAAGAGGTGCCATCTGGATGAACTAGGTCAGTGAGGCTTTTCAAGAGGCCCGGCAGCCTGAAACGGTCACTAACTGGTTTTTAATAACACCCGTGAAGCGCAGCGCAGGCCAAGCCCTGTATTTGTCGTGATGTTCCTCGGAACTTATCACCATAATCGATTTATTGATCTGCACGAGCAAATGATCATTTCGCTCGTGCCAAATGTCGTGACCTGTTGTGCGAACAACGCGCAAGTTAGAATGGCAAGTTTACAATAACACGACCACAGAGAATAGAAACTAGTTTAATCCAACAACTTCTTCTCATAAAAATTTTCCAGTTGAGCTCTCTGCATACTGCTAAGATCATTATGTTGGATGCATAGGTTCTTGAGGTCAGTCAATGTTCCGCTGAGCAGTGACCAGTATGTGTTTTCATATGGTGGTGGCAGAGATTACATTCACCCCAGGAGGGACCCACATATGTCCATTGATGGTAGCTGGTGATCAGTTATTCCGGTGGTCATAGTTTTGCGGTCATTACGGTATGCTGAGATGTGCGTTAATGTTCTCTCTGCTGACTGACTTAGTTTACTTCAGTACATTTTAGTTTCTGAATTTTGAAAACTATCATATTTTTGTGTTCAGTGCCACAAGTTCTGTAATTCATGGATTGTTATTTCCTCTGCTATTGGGTGGCCATTTTATATTTTGTCACTTAACATTGTCATTTTCTTGTCAAAACTCAAACAGCCATTATTGAAGAAAAAAAAAATAGTCACGTATATTTTAGATTTCAAGGTTGGAACTATGTCTGAACAATGTTTTCTCATTTTCCACATGTGAATTGTTCAGTAAACTTCTGATTGCTATCTTTTCAGGTTTGAATATCCAATAAAAAAGGCGAGGTTAGATGCCAAGGGAGAGCTGAAACCCGTCTGTCATCTGCAGCTACAGAACTCCCTAAACCACCACCAAAAACAGCAGTCCAAGACGCCTTCGCCCATCCCCAAGAACGACCCGTACGAGTTCCAGGACGACTGTTACATGGCCCCCGGAGGGTTTAGTCGCTACAGGACGAGTCGAGACGACAGCATTCCCCGTCCCTCCCCTTTTGGAAGATCTATGGTGAGACCAGATCCTGCTTAATGATGAACCCAATGATGAACTTCACAGATCCTCAATGGGGCTATTATTAGTATCAGATAATAACTACCACACTTATTTTATGGTTTGCTTTGGTTGTAAGTGTGTTTTCCCGAGACCTGTTCAGTCCAGTTAGCAGATGTTTCAATTATTATCACAGCCTTTAAGGCAAGAGGCATTTGACGATGCACTCTTGTGTGGTCATACATGAAGTTTGCTTGAGACTTCTTATCTGCCGGAAACCAATACAAAAGTGTGTCTCTCCAGGGATAGCCATTCAGTAACTTGCCAAATTGTCGGTGGTTTAACTCTTGTTTCCTCCACCAATAAATGTTGCCACTGAAGTAGAACTAGATTTTTTTTTGTCAGTATCATTAACAACAATCAAATCAAATTGAAATAATCACTGCCTAAGGAAATTTGTAAAGTAAATTGTGAGACTTTGTAGTTTTCTCAAGCAAAAAGCTGGTTTTCTCCACCCTTAGACATGTTTTTATACCTTTTAAACACTTCCCATCTAATTCGTATGAAAATATATTGTGTTGAATGTGATACAGAACACCAGACTGTCCTGAAATAATTGTTATTTAAGAATATTATATGACTCTTTGTTTATGTTGTTTAGGATGATGACTCGAGAGATTCCATGCACAATGAAGACCGAGGCAGTCAGATGGGTAAGCAAAACACACTGGTGAATTGAACATTGTAGTCTACATAGGATAAGCAAAACAAAAGTTAATCGTGAAGATAACATAACAGATGAAACCCCCTGTTTGGACCCCTGTGAAAATACCGTCTGCATTTGTCCTGCAAAATGGTATGTAAAAGTGGATTGTTAGAGGCAAGAAGCTATTACAGGTACTTTTGGTGTTGAAATATCCTTTTTTTCCTCAGTAGGATATCATTCTACCTAAGAAACTTAAAAACACTTGCCCGAGATCAGTAGAACTCTCAGAATCTTGCAAAATGAGACTAACTTAGTGATGGGTGACATTTTAGATCTAAAGGGGTAGTGGTTAATCAAAATTTTGGCCTTAGTAGGTGAGGCAGAAGTTATAAAAATAACTTCAAGAATAGCATTAAGAGCATCTAGTTTTGACTTAATGACATGATGCCAATATACTTAGTCCAATATCAGTCTTCCTTCCACCACCGCTCATATACATTTAATCTGTTACATGATTGAATGTACCCCTCATAATGACCCTACTTGTGTTTCTATAGACCTGGATTCCCCGTCGGGGCAAGCGGGCCGCCCTTTGGGGGTGTTCACGAGGGAGAAGGATCTACAAGCCAGTATTAAAGACCTGGATCACATGTTTGACTCAGATGAGGATGACAATGAGGATATGGTAAGGGACACTACTCTAGCGTTGGCTGTTGCTGAACAAATAGGAACAGAATCACATCTAGCTAAAAGATAGTAAATGTAGACTCAAAAGTCTTTACTGAATCTAAGAAAGCAGCCCAAAGCTCTGTATCCATTTGTTTTTTCCTGAACTACATGTATGTACATGGCATTTTTCAGTGTACACATGCTCATAAAATGCTCTCTGAAATAAACAATAAATGCAGTGTTAGAACAGTTTGGACCTCTTCTTGTTGCCTTTCCCTTGTGATGGTTAAACCTTGATGTAATACGGTATCATTTCTCTGTCTGTCTCTGTTAGAACCTTCCTCCTACCCCAGCCAGCAGTAATAAGCCAGAAGAGACGAGTATCAAATGTGTGAAGATGACCAGCATCAGCTCCAACACCATGGGAACAATTGGTAACATCTCAGCAGCTGAGCACTGCTAACTACTGAAAATCTTCAACCTTTTCGACTACTAAAACACTTTCTTCGGTGGAATGTATGCATACAGTGATGATGCTAAACATCAGTTGTTTGTGTGATTAAATATGCAAGCTTCATAAAAGTGTGCAAATTATTTCTCTAAATCCCATAGTTTAGTCAGAATGTTTCAAAATATTGGTCGCAGAGGTGGTTGAAAAAGTTGAAGAATTAGGGTAATTACACAAGATTTCCCTGCCTTTTGAGGACCTTGATGGCAATATCAGGGCCTTGGTGGCAATGTCAGAGCCTGTGTGGCAATGTCAGAGCCTGTGTGGCAATGTCAGAGCCTGAGTGGCTATGTCAGGGAATGGGTGGCAATGAGTAACCAGCAGTAATGGTAGGGTTATTTGAACTGTCTGGCATGAAGTTAAGCGTAGATCACAGATCTTCCCAGTCCAGGTCTGGGTTTCACCAGTGGAAAAGTGTGTCACTTACCTGCGAAATGTGGATGATTTTCTGGGTGTCCGCCACCCATGAATTTGACTGCTGCAGTATAAGTGAAATATTCTAGAATACAGAGTTAAATAATTAAATAAATTCCTTTTCGTTACATCCCAGGTCATGAATGAGAATTAAATTTAATTTTTGTGCTTTGCAGCAAGTCACTCCTGCAAAGATTTGTTGCCAAGATATGGCTGCCAAACTGATGGTAAGCCATATTTGTTCATTCATTCTTAGCTACTGATAGTTCGTTAACGTTGATAAATGATGATATTTTTCACCTTAGGTCCCTCGGAGTTGACGCGGATGTTCCCCACCCCTCCCTCACTGAGCGAGACAAACCCCACCCACTCGCCCGGCACAGACCTGGCCATGGATATCGTCGAGGCCATCTGTACTAAAGTGGAACCTTTTACAGGGACGACAATTGATACCGCATCCAAAGTAAGCTGCCTCGTTCTAGAGATTTCTGTCCTGACTGTTCTTTCTTAGGGATTGGGTTGATTTCAGAGTGGTAGAGGAATGTGTAGCTGTTGGCATTGATGTATTAATGTCATATGCATATCTGTTAACCATTGTCTACCTGGGACACTCCAGTTGCCTCCACCCATAAAATGGGACCTCCTTCATATGAGTGAAAATTCTGAGGTGTAGTATTGTGTAACAATCAGATACATAAGAAATGTAAGTTCTGTACTGGGTGAGGTTATATGGTTCCCAGACAAAGAGTCTGGTTTCTTTCACCATAAAGCTGATATACCTCACCTTAGGACATTATTCTTGAGGACTACATGAAACACTTATCAACAAGTAATTAAATGCCTGTGTTTTTTTGGGTTTTTTTTCTTCCAATTTATAAGTGGTGACTTTCTTGTCGTGAACGTCTTTATCTGTTATGCCTCTTTGTATCTTTCAGGATTGGTCCTATGTTTTCAAGCCTCCAAAGTATTGTCAGTTCCTTGGTTCAAATCGTTATGCCCCGGTGGAGTTGCCCAGTGGAGCGCTGTCACCGGTTCAATCCCCGCCCGAGTACAAGGCCTCATGGCAGTACGCCATACCCATCATGGAGAAGCCGCCACCCCCTCCCAGGTCAGTGTTTCATGTATACCTTCAGTCACATTACTAACTATCTTTTTCTCGGCACCCTTGCCTGTACCATTCTTCCACAAAAGCTGTGTGATATCAGTTCGGGTCCACAAGTTCGTCACGTTTTGAAAACTTTGATCTGATGAGCCCAACCTTGCACATCTTGGATCTAGCATCTAGAAGGCTAGTATTTATTTAAATGATAAGAATTTTTTCTGTGACTGTAGATTTCATATGTTAGGTAATATTTGAATATTTTTTCGCCAGCTTTGTAAACAGATGTTGATTTTCAGCTGATTCTGAATTATGGAATGTTATTTTTGCAATGGACAAAAACAAAACGTGGTTGTGACCTGCTCATGCCACTGTATGGTTGTGTTAAGCCATAATTACTGATTCATATCGGGGGGGTGGAAAAGGTTGTGGCATATTAGACTAAGCCTTTGTTGTTTGTGTTTCAGTACCTACATAAACATACCGTCCGTAGAAACTGTGCCGAATCTGTCGCGGTTACATCCAGGCGCCGAGGCGTCGCCAGCCACCTTCCATGGGAGCATTCAGCAACGAACACCTCGGACGCCCATGAGCTACGAACTCCAGTCCCCCGCCTCAAACGCCTCCTCGTACATGAACAGGACTCTGAACTCCATAGACAACCAGGGCACAAACCACCAAATCTCCGAAGCGCACAGTTTAGTGGTGAACATCATCCTGATGGACTCGCTTCTCAACATTTACAAAGATCACAACTTTGACAGCTGTAATATATGCGTGTGTAACATGAGCATCAAAGGTGCTGACTTTGGGCTATACCTGCCCAACGCGGGCAGCGAGCCCCAGGGCCACTGCCAGTGTGCCTTCAGTGCTATCATGAACAGGAAGTACGGCCACAGCTCGGGGCTGTTCTACGAGGACGAAGTGGACATTACGGGCATCAGGAATGACCGGTTTGACCGGCGGAAACCCCCGCTGCGGGCCGTTGAGTTCCAGCCTGGGGAAGGGGGCGAGCAGAAGGCTCCCTCTGTCCCTGAGGAGGATGTGAACCCAACCATCACTGAACTGTTACTCAGTCAGTTCCACATCTCCAACCCCTCCTGCTCTGTGGTTCACCTGTTCAACAAGCTAAGAACAGACGCTGCCACCTCCTATAGTGGCCCCTCAGTGGATATGCTACAGATGCAAGGTAAACACTGTTATGTCAACATACTTATAAATGTATATCTACATGAATTCATGTAGAAATTATGGGTGTTATTTGAATCTGAGAATGTAAAATCCTGGGCCCAGAGTAAAAAATCTCTGGTAGACTGCTATTTATCTGAATTTCACAGCTAAATCAGTCATATCATGTTATGTTTGTACTTGCACAAGACAGAAAAACATTCAGGTCTTGAATGAACTGTACTTTTACATCCTTTAAAAACTACATAAACATATCCAATTGTGACAGCCTGCATGCATTGCTAAATTCTAACCTGTTCACATGTACATCAGCTACTGTTTGGCAGTGGCTGTTAACAGTCAGAAGGTTTGTCGGGTGGTTCTTTTGAGGCTCTTGAACAAAACTGACAAGCCTGACAGGCGTTTTAGAAGTGAAGGGAGTTGTTTTAATCTGTCACATTTTTTTTCATGCGTAAACCACATAGATGTGGGTATAAATGAAGTATTTTTAGTATTGTGTTAAATCCCAGTCAAATGTTAGCATGTAGATATATGTACTGGACACTTGCACTGTGCAGTCTAGGTGAAAAAGCTTGCTAAATCCTTGACTGCATTGTGTCCAGTCTTCAGTATCAGTAGCCCTAACCCATGATTACCTCAGTGCACGTTTATGAGATGCATTGTAGGAAAAACCTGTGTGATAAGGTGCTTTGTTTGTTGGTCTGATTTGTGTAGCAAGTAGTTTTCATGAGCTGCTTAAATTTTGCTATGAACATGCAGCATGTTAACCATTGTGTACCAGGAACCAGGATCACAAAGCGATCTTAGACTTACCTTGTAAGTCAGACTAAGTCTTAACTTGTGCCATTATTTTTGAATTTTTTACATTCAACTTAAAACACAAATTTTTATTTTTGTCCTAAAGGTATAAAACAACACTTAGTATTAAAATAAAAATTCTTGGGGTGAGTTTCAATTTTAGCCCATTGAACTGTTTTGAAGCTAAGACTAAGTCTGACTGAGACTTGTGACCAATAGTCGATGATGTGATTATGTGTTTGAGCTGCTGTCACACTTTTGTTGGAGATGTTTTGATGTACATATTTCTTGTGGACAAAACACAAAATTAGCCTTTGTATCCATCTTCTAATGCTTTAGCAATGGAAATTGTATACCATGGTTTGTCATTGCCCACTTAAATGCCCTGATGTGTGAGTTTAAAGTCTATGTTTGCTTGGTAGCATAGGAACTGTTGAGTGCCGACAGTACAAATTGCATTAATCAGTTTGGCAAAAACAAGGAATGATGCATCGCAAGCATTGGTCTGGTGATTAAAAGTGCTTGTCTGTCAACCCCTAACTAAGGTGTGGGCTCAAAGCCAGCCATGCGTAGGTAGAATCGCTCGCATCACTGCTTATGAGGCATGGGCTCAAAACCAGCCATGCGTAGGTAGAATCGCTCGCATCACCGCTTGTGAGGCATGGGCTCAAAGCCAGCCATGCGTAGGTAGAATCGCTCGCATCACTGCTTGTGAGACATGGGCTCAAAGCCAGCCATGCGTAGGTAGAATCGCTCGCATCACTGCTTCTGAGGCATGGGCTCAAAGCCAGCCATGGGTAGGTAGAATCGCTCACATCACTGCTTGTGAGACATGGGCTCAAAGCCAGCCATGCGTAGGTAGAATCGCTCGCATCACTGCTTCTGAGGCATGGGCTCAAAGCCAGCCATGCGTAGGTAGAATCGCTCACATCACTGCTTCTGAGGCATTGGTGATAATGTTGTTGGTAATGCTTGTGTGGCCATTTCTTTGAAGACCATTCGTCTGCCACTAATGATGTGTACATATCTGTTTGTCACATGTGGGACTCATCCACAGGTAATTTTCAGAGATGGGTGGTTTATTTTTCCAATAAAACTAACTACCATCCTATAAGTGAAAAATTCCCAAGCATGATGTTAAAGAACAGCCATGTGAATTCCCTAGGTAGCAACATTTTTATCTGCCGAGAGTGTCTTGCGTTGTTGTTCATACCTGCTTATCTATGTTGTTGCAGCTTATAATGCTGATGTTCTGCTGACTGTTGTAGATGGGAACGAGGCGGCGTATGCTGCCCTGGAACAGGGGAGACAAGCCATGGAGCACTGTTCTCCCACCAAGATGGAAGATGCAGCCCTCAAGGCTTCTACCTTACACAAGTGGCCCTATCAAGGTAGTCTACCACAATCTGACAGGGGCAGGCTGCCTTTGAGATAATCTCTGTCTTGAAAATGATAAAACATTTGCAAGAAATAAGAAAACCCTTAGTATATATGGCATGCAGGTTCAAACAAGCCTGTAGTGGAGAATTTGTGAAAGACGGACTGAGAAATTTTCTGTTTTAGTTAACAATTTTGAATTTAGGAAATAAGGATTTCACTCTTTTTTTTTAAATATCTGAACCAAATTTTATTTTTGAATAATGCATAAATTCAGTGTTAATGATTACAACTACATGTAACATCTGACAGCGTCATGTTTATTTGATTAATATTGTGAAACTTTTCATCTATGTATTTTCTATGTTTAAATTCTTGATGAAGGTTACATGAGTAAGTTGTGTCAGCCACAAGTACAAGTATGCCACATGACATGCACTAGATGACTTCTGATGGATCTTGCTGTATTTGTGGTATTTGTTCTTCCAGTAGCTCACAGTGCCCCAGTCAACCCACAGAACGTCGTTCGGCTTCTGAAGTCCCTCCTACCCCTTTTACAAGACGCAATTCAAAAGAAACGCACAACGAGGTTATGGGAGCCGACATATGAATACTCAGTCACTGGTCCTCTTAGCTGGAAAGATTTTCATAAAATGGCTGGGAGAGGTGAGCACATGTTACACTTCATGTTTGAGTCTTTTAAAACTGTTAACGAGATTTGGGGAGGATTTCTAAAATCCAGTTTTGACCTTAGTCCATGTTTGAAATGTGATTCGTTGGTTAGAGTGTGGATTGTATGTTTCAAAATTAGGAACTCTTCACATTTGTGACAATAACATGTCAAACATGTCAAAGCTTGAACTCCTGGAGACATAAAATGCATGTTAAATGAGTTTTAAATTTTGGCTTAAGTCAAATCAGAAATCGGTCTTGCCAGTTTGACAGTCAGACAGTTGAGATGATTAATTTTGAGTTGCATCAGTATCTCTGTTACATATAACACTTTATCGGAGATAATAAATATTTTCACATACATGTTACTGGTATACTGTATGACATACTTTCAATTTTGTAACACTTTTCTTAGACATTTGAATACAGGTACCGTTTGAAAGAAGATTTCAGTCTACATATAACCCTGGAAATCTGTTTAAGTTTTGTTTGAAAAATGTTGTATTAGTGTAACTTGGTTAGGGATTTCTGGGGATAATTTTAGAAAATACATGGACAATTACATGGTACCATTGCATGGTACAAAGATGTTTTGTATTTTGTTGACAGTTTATAGAACAGTAGAACAAAAACAAGCACTACTTATGATTTCATGTCACCCGTTGTGTTTACCTATGCAGGTAACAACGAGAGTTGTGAGCCCCAGCCTATACCATCCTTCCTTGTGGGTCATGACAAGGAGTGGATGTCTATATCACCATTTGCTCTCAAGTACTGGGTAAGTTAGACACCTTCTAGTTAACACAGACAAGAAAAACAGATATCTTCCATATTGGCTGTTAAAAAGAAAACCTGATTGTGTTCAGAGTTTCACATTTTTCATCTCTGTTTTGTATAATGTGATACTTTAGGGTCATCCCATACTTAACAACAAATAACTGACTTTAAGGTTAACACATCATTTTTGCATTAACTACAAGTGAAGTCACATCACAACGCTATTATTATGCATTTTTGTTCCAGGATAAACTTTTGCTGGAGCCTTATGGGAAGCCCCGGGATGTTGTGTATGTGGTTGTCTCCCCTGATAGCGATTACGTCCTCACACACGTCAAACGTTTCTTCAAAGAGTTGAGCACAGTGTATGAGTTAAGTCGACTTGGCAAACACTCACCCATGTCCAAGGTCCTCCGAGATGGTATTATGCGGGTTGGCAAGAAAGCCCAAAACCTGGGAAAGGAACAGGTGGAAGATTGGTTCCATAATATAGGTAAGATCGATATGTGGTTGGATCAGATGTGGAACTGTGAGGGAAAGCAGTGAGAAGCCTAAACAACAACAACCTGACTTGCCTTCCTCGGTGACTCATTATTGAAAATATTCCAGTATTTCTCAGAAAAAAAACACCAATTTGCTAGTCACTTAAATTCTGTGTGAATTGATGTCTAATTTAAACCAGAGCAAGCGAGCAAATATGTGCCTGACATTTTGAAAACAACCCTTTGGACAAAGTGGTATGACCATGTTTTCCAGGTTTTGTAGTACTGGACAAAGTTTGCTTTGGTCATACCACTTCCAACAAAGGGGTGTTTTCAAAAATGTCAGGCACCTATTTGCAGGCTTGCAGAGTAATAGATTATCCAATATCATTTAAATTGTCGGATAAGAAGATAATAAATGGTACAGCAAAGTTTGAATGATGTCTAAAATAGAACAGTCTAGCACCACCTTAATTAAATGCTAAATTCTTTCTGACCATAGAGAAAACAGTACTTGAGGTATCCAAACTCACTGCAACATTCTGTGTTTTGTAAATAGCTATTCTGATAAAAAAGAATGGACAGGCACAATTATAGAGCTTGATAGTTCAGCAAAAATTCTGAATTTTCACCTTTTGAATTTAATCTCTGAAATGTCACCATCCCTTGTACGGTTTATTTATAAACCACGAAATGTTTTTTTGTCCTTTACAGGTGACTCCGCTGTGGCAGCAAAACTGCGGTTATATTTCCTGACATGCCGCTATCATTTAGGTAAGGTTTAAATTATGATATGCCTGTACTTAATACCTCTGTGTTTTCTCAACTGTTTACCCTCTTTGTTTTGAATATATACCACTGCATTTATCCATTCTAAACTTGCAGGATGTACCTTTGTTGACTTTATAGTTGGTCACTCAGACGATGATCTCACCTTAACATACGAGTTACGGGCTCAAAACCATGTGGCTGGGCTTCAACAAGCCAGAAGGTTTATCAGATACTACACAGGAGCCTGTTAACTGCCAGTCAAACAAGTAATGGATTTCATACACCACACTTCAAGTCTTCTAAAAAGTCAAGGGATAGAGATTGTTTCCTCCATCAGTGAAGGCAGCTGTCATTTTTCAGCTTGTGAGGAATTAATAGATTTAATCCATGAAGTCTTCATAATCAATCCCAATATAAACATGCTGTGTATTTTGTTTCTTTGCCCAGCGCCTTTCCTTTCCCAGCAGACCTTGGACAGGCACCTGCTAGAGTCAACGGGGAGCAGCCAGCAGAAGCCTCCATTCCAGCCCCACCCCGAGCCTTCCCCTAAGCCTCCAGCCACCCCGGATAATTCAGCAGGGGCCAGCACACCTCAGCATGGGGGCGCCGGTGGAGAGGAGCCTAAAGGTATGACTGGTGATCCAAATGTTCTACGTGCGATGTATAGCTAGTCCCTGTAAATAGAAACACCATCAGCTTTGAGAGCAATGAGATTGGTTGTTGGCTGTCTTGTGGCCAGGTAAAAATGGGTACATTTCTCTCTCAGTACTAGATCCTCACACACCAATTACACTTTTAATTTTTAACAGGAAAGAAATGTTTGCCTATTTAGTGCACAGGACCACCAGGCCTATTATGGGGTAGAGCAATCCGCTTGAGCTGAATTAAATTGACACGCCAGAGAAGTTGGTACTTGAGACAGAAAATGTCGCCAGAAAATTGAGGCATATTTAAACAGGTTTAAACATTTTTGCATTTACACAAGCGATATTTAAATCAGCTTAACTCTTTTTACCTTGGAGTTCATGTGCGACAATATCATATCTGGGGCATTTAATCCACTATCCGTTCACACGGTTTGTGCAACAAACCCGTCTCAAGCCACATGCAAACGTGGCACATTTAAATCAGTTTAAATACCCCTGCTTTGTACTCAAATGGCACACTTTAGCTAGCTCAAGTAAAGTGGCACATTTAAACCAATTTAAATCTGTCCATGTGAACAGGGTAACAGTGTGAGAAAAATTTGATTTGTTTACCTTGTTTGAAAAGAAACTGAAAGGAACATAGTTTAAAGAATAATCTAAGAAAAAAAAAAGAGAAGAAAAGCTAAAACATATCTTCTTGTAAAAAAGGAGAAAACCTTAGATGTGCTCTCAGACCTTTTGCTTTGTTTTCGCAGAGGGTATCAGCAACACCTACGATGCCTCTCACGTGCGTGACAGCATATCGCACGACACGGACAGCGAAGACAATGGGAAGTGCCCGGCCCTGGTGGTTTACCTGGTGGACCCGTTCACCTACAGTCAGCAATGGGACCACCTCAGCCGACTGGCCATGGTGGGACTGCTCAGGTGTTACGAGAGCATGCTGCGCTATCTGCCCGAACACCTGCAGAACAACACCTTCTTACAGGTGAGTGTACTGTGAGGGATACTGCTGATCGTCGTGGGTTTCCTCCCACCACGATGCTGGTCGCTGTCGTAAAGTAAAGTAAACCTCAAAACAAAAATAAACAAAACTCTCAGAATGTGGCAAATTGTGCGACTAGGTCATGGGCAGATTTTTATGTTATACAACATAGAATCCCAGTCTTCAAAGTGAACTGTCTTCAGTAGGATTGGACATTGAGCTTAACTTATCTAATAACGTGAAAGTCTCGCTATAAAGCCTGATTTCACCGGACACGAATTTCATGCACAAGTTTATCCGGTGAAGCTTTGAAGGGCTACAGATACACCTCTGATGTTACAGGATGTAAAATCACCGTACAGTAACTATACTGAAATGAAAAGTTGTGTAGTGTAATCCTTGACCAAGGAAGTCATGTAGAGCTGGTCACTTAACGTTCGGCTGGTTGATCCAGTGGAGTGTTTGTCCAGTCATGAAGTTTACTGTCAGTGTTGGCATCAGTGAAATATGCTATAATATGGTGTGCATTACAACACCAATGTAAAGAAATAAAACCAATAAAACACATGAAAATTCTTGGGTTTCCGTGTGCTAACCCAGCTGATGATGACCTGTTTTAGATTGTTCCCCTGAAGATGATCCAGGACAAGCAGGAGCCTGGTGCCGAGATGCAGCACCTTAAGTCCATGGCCTTCTCTGTGTTCACCATGTGTCGCTGGAACCTCTCCCACACAATCCCCGGCCGCTCCCTGACTGGCATGGGGCCTGCCGCAGCTGCTGACCACTTCCTCAAGAACAAGGGGGTAAGCACTGACACAGCTAAGCTGTATTCGAATGTGAGTTTTCCTTGAGCAGTGTCGAAATTGAACTTGTGAGGCCACTGTATTTTGAATTTGCTGATGGGAGGAAAACCCACATGACAGCTTCCGTTAAACTTCATATAATCTAGCTGAAAGCTAGATGGATGGACAGATGGTGATTTAAACATTTCTCTGAGTTGGGGTGCTGTGAAGTATAACACTTAACACTGATCATACAAAAAGCGAGACAATTAACGAATAACATTTACAGCACTAGACACTATGTTCATTGAAGGCTGTGACAACCTGTTGTAGCCCTCCACTAGAAGGGATGTGCTCTGGGGTCACACTCGCTTCACCTTCTCAGGGTGAATCCCATGCTTGTGTATACTGAAGGCTACAGGCATTGGAATTTTCATCTAGTTTCAAGCTTTTTTGTTTCAGATTTGGAAAACGAAAGGCAACTGATTTTGTGAGAACAGTTGATTGGTAATGTAACTTGGGGGCAGGGTAGGGTATTGTCAGACTTTCTTCTGACCATGAATTCCCAAGCCCGAGTGTATGAAATTTTGTAAATGCAAATAGTCTCAGATAAATAGATACCTGTTTCCTGCTGATTCTGACATTTTCCACAGTTTTTGTGAGCATATCAGTAACCTGTGTTGCTGTTCTCGTGTTACCAGGGTGACAAGGCCGGCCCGCTAAAGCTGTATGCCCCGCCTTACGTTCTTGCCCCTCTGAAGGACAAACAATCGCAGCTGGCAGAGTCGTGTGGGGAGAAGCTGGAAAAGAGCAATGTGATATTCTGTGGTTACTGCCTCTCGGAGGACCAGCGCTGGCTGCTGGCCACCTTCACTGACCAACGCGGAGAGTTGACGGAGATGTGCACAGTCAACATCGAGATACCTAACAGGTATGTGGGCTGTGTTCTTTCTTTACAGCATTGAACAGCAACAAAATAGGTTAAATAAATAAATATAGATGTAGATCTCAATGCTCTTGCCCCGTAAAAGAAATTTTAGTTCAGTTTCATTTTATTCATTATTCATTTTTCAGTTTCAGGTATTCATCCATTAACGAAAAACAATATGTGATAAAATGCACGTCATAAATGGCAGTACATTACAAAAGTTTAATCCTTAAGATTTGTAACTTGAATACATGAAGCTGGAAACATTCAGAAAAAGTTAGTTTCATGTTCATTTCAGAAATTGTTTGATTTGTCTGTTGCAGAAATCGAAGGCGAAAGGCATCGGCAAGGAAAATAGGTTTGGCAAAGTTGTGGGACTACATTCTTGGTGTTATCTCCATGACAACAACACCATGTAGAGTTGTGATTGGTCGATTTGGTCGTCTTGGTCACGGAGAGCTAAAAGGTAATTTTGATTAACTGGGAAATTGTACAGATCTCCGGACATGTAGAAAAGAGGATAAATATTCCTTACATTCAGTGAATATTGATTTCTAAATCAAATTTTACACGCTATCATGTACCATAAAATTCAGTTTTGAAGAATTCCATGTTTTACAAGTATCGTCAGTTCCTAGGCTGATTGAGCCAGAGTATATGCCATATTTTCTGCACAAAATAATGGTTTGTTCTTAATACTTTTCAACTCTTGGCTTGTTTTATACAGTATTGTAGGTGTCTTGTTTATCTAGCATTTTTTTCCCATTCCACTTATGATGAAGTAAGTTAAAGGTATTATACAGGGAATGCAACATTTTCATTTGTATAACCAAAGGCTTCAGTGCCATTCACTCAGAACTTCTGTGCTTCAGAGAGGTGGTAGGATATGCATTGAGACATCATGTTGAATATTGATGATGTGAAGAAAGTTGCAATCCTTAAAATCCCTTTTGACACGGTACGCAGTGTTGTGGTCACTTAAATTACTGTTTTGCTAAGGTTTGGCTTGAGTGAGTTGGGGCCTGTATGCATTTCTTGAGAATACGTAACCTGCTGGGCATCTAACCTGCTCTGACTTTGTGCTCTGCATTTGTGCCAGGCTGGGGTGGCCTTCTGAGTAAGAAGAACCTGGTGAACGCCAGCAAGCACCTGCGGGAGATGTGCGTCCAGTGCTCGGCTCAGCCCCTGTCTAGTTCGGACCTGCCCTGTATCCTCAGTGCCTGCCTCGTGTCCATGGAGCCACACCCCACTTTTAGGGTGATGCCCGAATCTGTCAAGGTGGAGGAGAAGATGAGTAGTAACTGCCCTCTGCAGACCCCACGTGATGCCTCCTGCACACACATCCTGGTTTTCCCAACCTCCACCACCGCTCAGGTCAGTGCTCACCTCAAACTTTGATTTTTCAAGATTTCGATGACTAGTTACTTTAAAGGAAGAAACTGTCTTTAAATAAAATACGTGTTATCTGAAATACCATTTCATGCAGGTATATTTCATCATATTTGGGGGGGGGGGAGGGGCACTCCTGTTAAGGTGAATGAAATGCGAACAACATCCTGATGGAGTTTTGGGGCCATATTAGACAGGCTAAAAATTTTTTGGATACTAAACTTGCTGTAGACGTTACATTTCCACATCAAATACAGACACAGGTGTAGGGGCATTTTATGTCATGCGTACTTTATTTTAAGGCCTGTTCTTTTGAAGGAAAACTTGTGTTAAGCACACCACTGGTCAAAAGCAGCATTTTGGTTATTGTCGAGAATGGATTCAGCAAGACCTTAATCATAATCACATTTCATGCACATTTAATTATCACAAGCGAGAGTGTTAATTCAGTCTGTGGTATGCTTTCTTTTTGTAACGTATATTAATCTCCCTTTGTTTGCAGGCCAACACCCAGTCCAACCACCAGGAGCCCAATATGGATCTGACGCTCGTCCTGAACGACGATGAAGCTGGAGACTGCCTGTTTGACGACTCTGAGTTGGACTTCAACACCCTGTTTGAGAACGTCTCTCCCCCAGCCTCACCCCACGGTCCAATGCAGCACACATCTTCTAGTCCTCAGGGAGGCTCGCCTACGGGCCGAGCACACTCCCCGGGCAAAAGCAACTGGTCAGCCATGGTGAGTTCTCTCTTTGGTTCAGACCAGCTCCACTGGTTTTGTGGAATACAGTTTTTTGGATTTACCTGTAAACCAATCAAGCTTGTTTGCATAGGCATATCCTTGAGGGTAGCCTGAAACGGTAAAGAATTGGAAATGAAGCCTGCAACTTCTGTGATGTAGATAAAACAACAACAAAAAGTGCTTTTCGTTTGTCTTTACATTTTTGTTTGTCCTTGACTGTAGCCAAGAATTGATCACTGCACAGCCAGAAGGAGGGTGTCTCAGTGACATTATTGCTCATATTTCCACTATCTTGGCTGCTGTTCATTTAATCAGAACAGGGTCTTTCTTGATGATGCTGCTAGTGAGCATTTAATGAAGTGTACCATCTGTTAAACACCACTTGTCTACATCCCGAGGTCTTTCAGTAACCTTTCTGAATACATGTAGATGGCCTTCACCAGGCACTCTTGTTTTTTTTGTTGTTGTCCTCCCATAAATCTGACAACCATCGTATGTGAATGTGTGACTGAACAGCTTACCCTGTTAAATCTCCTCATCTGACCATGTTTGTTTTGATCAGGGTGGTGTGGGAGCATCATCTTTAAACTCTCAGGAGGAAGTGTGCAATCTGTTGCTTCAGCCCCTGGCCATGGGCTACTACACATCCACCGCTAAGACCGGCCCCTTACCCCGGTGGTTCTGGGCCAGCTGTCCAGAGGCAGAGAACCACTGTCCAGCCATGTTCAAGGTAAGACCATCACCAGCGGTTATAGTAGCATTGGTGATGTAACAGTTCATCCAGTCATGATGACCCCTTTTGTCTTTGGTGAATAATTCGATTTTAGTTCTAATACGAGTAGCTATATTTGTACTCATGTATTAACAGAGCATAGCTTTGCGACCATACAATGTGTTAGTCTTAAGGGAGCTAGACACACTTGTAGTTACTTAATCACACATCCTTGACTTAGAAACACGGCCAATATGATCATGTGACATAAGACATTTTACGGGATAACAAGCTGGATGGAACCAATAGTCAAAAAAGTCTAGCGGTGGTTTGAAGTGAAGAAGCACTGCTGACATTGTGAAGGTGTTGTAGACTGGGAGAACTGCGGTCAGAACGGCGTTCTGTGTGCTCACAGATGGCTGACAACAAATTGGTGTGAATTGCGTGTCAAATCGTTCATTTCGTTCACTACGTTATCCATTTATGTTGTTACAGTCCGCATTACACATTCACTGCCCCTCGGTACAACAGAATCCTGACGAACTCATCGACCCCTCACACAGTCGCAATGCTCATTCCCTCGACTCCAGTGAAACCTGCGATGTGCTCAGGTAAGGCCAGTCAGCAGCTTGAGAATTTATGTCTGGTATCTTCTACAGTAAAAATAAACATATCTTTTAACAGAAGGCTTGCCTTTTTACCTTGAATTCATAATTTGGTGATTAAGGTAGCTTTTTTGGGGTCATTTGAGGACAAAAAACATGTTTGCCTCCCCTGACAAATAATTGAGAAATGGGAAACATCTGCCACCATCTGCAATGAAGCTATGGTAGTAAATTCCAATGAGCGAAATAAAATATTGAATTCACCTTTTTCTGTCAAATCCTACTTTTGTGTTTTGTACCCTTTCACAATTGAAGGATAAATACGAGTAGTACAACCTTGACTCTATATCATGACGGATGCTCATCTCCTTGACCCCTCAGGGCTGAAATTCTGCTGTGGCATTAAATCCCAATGATTTCTTCAGTTCACCTATTTCCTTTCTGTAAACAAGTCTTTTTTTTCTGCTTGTTGTAGATTTGTGCTGGAGAACTACAATGCTCTTTCCTGGTTGAACCTGGACCCTTCCACCAATGACCGCCGCTCCTGTCTCCCCATCCACTTTGTCAACCTTATGCAAATCTACCATGCCCTCAATGCATTTGTCTGAAGGTGGTTGCGGTCTGACCCTGCCTGAATCTCACAAACACACACAGCCCAGCCAACATCAAGAATTTGCTTTGCCACAGACAGATCGGAATCAGCACAAAGTTTAGAACAAGGTGGTTTTAAGAGACTAGTGAAAGGAGAAAAAGATGCTATGTACATCTCGTGTGGATCATGTTACCTTAAACAACGTGCTCCCAAAACTGTGAGCTCTCTGTGTTTTTCTTCTTTTTTTTGGTTTCAGTGAATTATTTGCTCTGTGTCTCTGTGCTAAGGACAAAGATTTAAGGATAAGGTGGTTTAATGAAGTGACTACTGAAAAGATACATCATGGGGGCCATCTTGTCTGACACTATTGCTTCTCAAGCTTTGGGCTCTTCTTTGTTTCCAGTGAAGAAAAAAAATGCACGTGGTGCTGATGAAGAGGTGTCATGAAAAGCTGTTTTACTGCACAACAGCACACAAAGGGAAAATTATATTGTTTGATCCTGAGGATAGTTTTTCCACAAACCACTGATTCCCAAGCTGTGTGGACTCTCCTTTGATCCCAGCAGCATGTTGCATGTGTCACATCCTTATGCTAGGACACGTGACAGAAATACTGCATTCAACAGTGTGACAGAGAAGGATGTGTTGTTTTTAAGCGGCAGGAGTGAACTGCAGTGCTCAGCTCCTCTGTATTATTGCGAGTCATTCAGGAAGAAAACCTCTGCCCAGTCAAGCCCAAAGACTAGTCATCTGGAGTTACAACCCTGATATTCACACACATTATCCTGTCAGTGAAATGGAAATATTGACTTCTGACAACGGAATTACCATATGCATGGTTCGTTCGGCACTTCCAGTGACAATAAAAACTTGATTCATTAGAATTGTAAATTTATTGAGTTCATGGCGAACAGAATTTTCTAGATCAGTTTTTGCTTTTCCTTCTTTGTTCATCTGAAGCCAAAACTGTATTTCATGGAGCAATTTTAAGCGACCAGGTTTCGGCAGAAAATTGACCGTTTGGTGAGTTTTCTCTTGTGGTCATCTCGATTCATTTGGTCGCATAACTGCCAGGAGTATTGTTAAGTTATTGAATGGAGTTCATAAGTTTCCCAGAGTTGCTCAGCAGTTCGAAGATAGTGATTTTTAATGTGGATGACAGTGTCTAACCCTCACTGATATTTAACCATAAGCAATCACATTTCCTCATGTATCATACACCTAATTTATGAGAAAAAAAAGTCCCTGTTCTTGATCATTGATGAACTACAAAATTGAGATTTACAAAGAAACTCATGATCACTTCAGATTGATGAACCACTTTTTTTATATTTTTCATCACAGTTAAGGAATAAGGTCTGCAGGTGTATCCAAGCTGTAGAATGTTTCATCCTTAAACCTGTTGGCCTCCAATCATGGAAACAGCTCTTTGAATTGACAACCAATTTATATAGTGACTACGCATCGAAAAAGAATGAATGGTATCCATATATGATGAACGTTTTGTGTTCCATGGTTGGTGTACTGGTCAGCCTGCTGAATGGGTTTGGCCAGCTCTGTTCAACAGACACTGACAGCTTCATGTTATCACAGCAGAGTGACTTCCCTTTGTGACATGACCTTCATATCGAGACACAAATGGACATTACTGTATGTTAGGAGAATTCCCTGTTGCCCTGAGGTCAAAAACTCAGACTCATCCCTGTCATGTCACATCTGCTGAAATCTGTGTTTTTGCTGTTTATATATATCCTAGCCACTGAGGAGATTGTGACCAAAAGCCCTGGGTGTTGCTGGCTTCAGATGGATTCAATCCTAGAAGTTTACTGCACTCGATCAGACTTTTAATTACACTGCCCTAAGCCCATCAGTAACGCCTGTAGGTGTTGCAGGGAAAATGAGAATTTTATTTGACTTTGTTTTATTAGTACATACATAGGAAATCAAACATGTTGAAAAATGATGATTCTCAAAGTTTGTTGTCCCTAATACAAGAAGGAAAAGATGCATTGAATCAGGGGGCTATTGCCATGATCTGTTTATACGAATCTGTACAGCTTTTATAGCGACAGCTTTACGATATTTAGACATACATGTACATGTGCACCCTAAAGGGGTTCTGCTTTTCTTTGTAAAAACTTCCTCGTCACCAGATTTCGTATTTTCCAAATATTATGATGACTTGCTGAAATCTTTCTACAGCCTACAACAGTTTGCCATATGAGGTAGAGAGGTGTTACCAACTGCCTTCTTCCCATTCACACCCTTACTGCTTTTCTGTGCAGTTTTTGGTAATGGCCTTAACATGTTATTTATTTGTAATTTGTGTTCATTTTTTCTGCTCTGACCTAGTTTGTTAAAAAATCATGTATGCAAACCCATGATCAGATTCCAGAACAATTTGTGTGGGGAATGGGGTACTTTTTCTCCCGCAAGGAGGACTCTCCATGGCAGGAATAAACAGCCGAGTACAAAGCTTGGGCCGGCGTTACTCTGGGGGAGACAGGTGCTCCCCATGTGAGACAATGCAGTTTCACTGCTTAGTTCACTGTTTAACATGCACGTGTATGAATTTATGAGGGTGAGTGGGGTGGAAGGTCTCAGTGGCAGGCTGTGTAGTTCCCCTGCCCGACCCCATGCTCACCCCACCCCCCTCTGGATGTGTCCCTTATTATGCACACACTTCGCATACAACCGTCAAAAAGGTGTACATTTCAGTAAATATGACAGAAACCGAAAGGGTGCATTGTGCATATCCTCCTCACAAATGCAAATCATGCCTGTACAAAGATGGTAAATATGCACATAGTACAAAATAAATATATATACATACATACATACATATATTATACATACGTAATATTGTCAAGGTACAAAGACTCGTGTAGGTTGTTGCACTGGTTCTCTTTATTTCTCAGGATGATGACTTGTCCTGGTACCACTCAACGTTGACCGTGGATTTTTGTAAATACAGATAAATTATGACTGAGGCTTTAAGTTATAAAGGAATGAACCAGGAGATAAAAACTGGTTGGAACGTAGCGCCAGAGTACTGTGCAGATAAGTTTATAGCTGGTGGATGGAGATGAGGGTGAGGGGAGCATGAGTTCTCTCCCTTGTCTTGGAGTTCTCTGTGATTATTGGCTCATCTGTATTACTGTTACTTTTGTTTCCTTCGCACAGCTGCACATGTGTGCACAGAAGTTTTGCCAGTAACTACTGTACTGAAAAAGCTAATATGTCCTGTACATTTGTTTTCCTCTTTGTATATTTTGTTGTCAAATTTATACTTGTATATCTGTTTTTGTTTTGTTTTTTTTAATAGGGGAGGGGATGAAAACCTCTGCAAAACGCTTACCCTCCCCTAACTATGAACAGTTTGTTTTCTCTTTTGACATCTGATGTTTGAAGTCATACTGACCAGACCATTGTTTAAAATGCCCTCTGAAATAGGAGCAAGGACTTCCAGAGTTAAATGTTGATCAGTAGAGTATTTGGTGACAAAGTGTGGTGCTTGACAGTGAAAATATAGCTAATCCAACCTAGTGGCACAGTTATAACCGGTGGTAATTCAGTCTACTTTCTCCAAAGAAGCAATATTTTGTGAATGAAAAAAATTTCAATCCCTGTTTTTTTTTTTTTTTGATTTTTTTTTTCTGTTTTTAAATGATTTCAGGATGCAATCATGTGTTTGAGTCAGTTGTTCAGTAGGATAAGAAGTTCTTTACAAACTTATCCAAAAAGTCAACCAATTCAAAAAAAGAGGAAAAAAATCTATCAAAGTCAAGAAGTGAGTTTTGTCAAGGGAGTTACGATTCAAATTCGCAAAAAGAAAGAGTTGTAGAGACTGTTTCACATTGAAGCAAGCATAGATTATTGGTAGTTCTTTTCTGATGTTCAACACCGATGACCAGGGAAATGTATCTTCCAACTTTCTGATGTCCCAGTTGTCCTGTAGTTTCATTTGAGATTTATGCATTGCACCGTATTCTAATAGGCACTATGTTTTGACCCTATCCTTTTTCAGAAAATAACTTAGGCTGACTTGATTGTACATGTATCTATTAGAGCAACATAAGACACGCTTGTATACAGCATAAGATATGTTTCCACATTGTTTACAGTCAACCTAGTTAATACCTGCTTTGTGGACCAGGGCACTGGAATGCAGTATTCTCAGCATCTGAACATCGCACAGACAAAAGGGCTGTCTGTGGTTGTTCAGTTGGCACCGGTTATTTTATGCCCTACATGATTTGTACTCTACACCCGTTGACGGGTTTCGATTCATCGTTACTTAGCCAAAGTTTACGGCATTATGTTTGTGAATCACGCTGTTTGTTTGTTTTTTGTTTCTTACAATAACTAAGAAAAAAGTCTTAGGAAAGTCCTCCAAAACTTTGCTGCAGGTACTAATGGAGTATTTAGTTGTAGTAATATGCTGAGAAAATTCAGAAGGAATCGGATGAAATCAAGTACCTCAAGAAAGCTGTCGTGTTTAGTCAGCTGCAAGAAAAGTTGCCTACCGCCAGCATGAAAACGTGTACCATTCCCTCTTTGGTTGATAGTTAGTGCAGTCCTCTGACTGTTCTTACCATTCATTGATTGGTTGAACATACAGTGATCGACACCTCATCCAGCAAATCGTGGGCCGTCTATTGATTTGTAAGCCTCCCAGCAATTGGCGAGGATTTTCAAGGGCAGCAACTCTCCAAGATTTTTGGTATGCTGTCATGGTTTTGTATATGACGTGAACATTGGTATTCCTTGTAAATAGTAGGTAGAACAATCTGTGATGTACACATTTATCATTTTGCATTTCTCTACAAGTCAAAGATAAGCCCTGTATGTATTCCAATACGAAATGAAATTGTAAGTTATTTTTGAGCTAGTACATTTCATATGTATTCTAGCCATGGAAATAAATTTGGGAAGACTACATTTCTGCTGATGTTTCCTTCTCTGTACATGTACATAACCACCACCCCCACCCCACCCCCCCTCCGAAAGAAAAAACCTCCACGTGAACCGGGTGTGAAGCGTGCGAAGTAACGGCACATACATGTAGATCTGTATAATAAAACCGATATCCCACGCCTCTTCGAATACTTGTACCATACATTTACCCTCGGTGGGACCACAGGAATTCACGCCTACTGACGTCTTGTATGGTCTGATCTCTCCATGTATACTGAAATGACAAAATAGTATACATGGAGAGACCAGACAGAACGTGAGTAGAAGACAGTTCATGTGGTTAAGCAATTGCCATGGGAGAAATTCATAATAGATTACACGCCTTTGGTGGGAATTGTTGTAAGATAAAAAGTTTGCCCATGTCCAAGTTCACTTGGAATGGAAACGAAGCCTATCGTTGAATCCTTAATTCACCTGTAATGCTGTTATAAAATGATGTCACCTGGTGTCTCGCTGACTTAACGAAATGTTAGAGGTTCAGCAGGGACCCTTTTCATGAAGAGGGTGTAAAGCTCGTAGGGTCAAATAAAGTCGTCGGTGCAGCCCTGTCTTTTTGTAGCTTTTCAGGGAGATGACAAAACAAGGCTTCGCCTGCCTTTGCCAAAAACCTGAAACAGTCCAAGAAGTACGTAAATGTATAATGACATCACCGACAAATTTAGCGGATGTTAATATTCGGCCAAATAATGCGTGAACTATTGTACGAAGTCAGCTGTAGCGTTCCGTGTTAACCAGCGAATATATTTAAGATTTACATGTACGTTGAAGTGTTAATTATCAATTAGGATGCCATCGGGAAAGAGAGGATATAAAACGGGTATAGGTGATAGTGAGTCAAAATGACCACAAGAATGAGAAACTTCTACAAGCTGTGTATATTGCTGAAGTTATAAGATTAATTGTTCATTGAAAATGCACAGGTCAAACATCACATAGAACTAGAGTTGCTCAGCTAAACAAAACATCTATGCCCACGGGCCGATTCCATCAAGGCGTTTCTGACAAGCCAGAATTTAAAATATCTTCTCAACTCGTACTTCTTGGTGCTGGGAGTTGAAAGTTTGACATGTTTATCTTGAAACAACGCTCGTGAGGGCGGTCAAAAGTTTAATTTCAAAGGCCCCCAACGTAGACCCTGTAACCGTTTCTCAGATGTTAGCTAAGTTAGAAATGACTTTGCAGAATCGGCCCCTGATTTGTGGTGCATGGTAGTTTCCTTTACTCAGACTTACCGCTGTGTAGATGTTACGTCACCCTTGCTGCCAGTCTTTGTGGTGATCCCTCCGTATATGGAGATGCCAAAACCTACTAGGTCGCGATTCCTCTGTAAATGTGGAATATAAACTAGGGTCACAGTCGTGACCCGTCCGTAACTGAAGAGGTCAAACCTTGGTAACAGTCATGACCCGTCCATAAATGAAGAGGTCAAACCTTGGTAACAGTCATGACCCGTCCATAAATGAAGAGGTCAAACCTTGGTAACAGTCATGACCCGGCCATAAATGAAGAGGTCAAACCTTGGTAACAGCCAGGACCCTTCCGGACATGGAGAGGTTAACACTTAACAAGCCTTGGTGCATCTGTAAAGATAGAGGTTAAATCTTGGTCACAGTCATGTAAACGGATAGGTTAAATCATGGTGACTATACCAGAATCAGTGGAAATGCATACTGACCAGACTGATCATAGATTATCTTCATTTCCACAAGTACAGAAGCAAGGCAGCGACAGGGCGAGAAGCGGGTGGTCTTAATTTCGAAGGCTTCGGTTCACAACCCACTAAAGATGTAGGGAGCCCCTCTTGAAGTCAGTTTTGAATCTGCTGCAATTTTTGATATAAAACTTGGTGAGAATAAACCGTGCAGAGCCCGGTGGAAACCCACGACAATCCGCAGGTTGCTGGCAAACCTTCCTTCATACGACCAGAGAGGAAGCCAGCATGAGCTGGCCTTGAACTCACAGCGATCGCATTGGTAGGAGGTTAGCGCGCTAACCAACTCAGCCACATAGGCCCAGTTCCACTTTTGAAATTAAAAATTACCAGTTTTGAAATAATCCTGACGACTACTTTGGAAATAAGAATTTGCAACACCTGAAAGAAAAAAATGCTCATAACTTTTTCTTTTTTTTTTCTTTTTCAAATGCGGAACTTAAAATAGCCAGTTTTTAGTTGAAAGGTGGAACTTGTTTCGAAATTGGTTCATTATTACTTGAAAATTGGTTTCCATTGATAAAATGGTTCCTACAAGACAGTCCACAACGATTTAAGGCTTATGCTACAGATGGGTTTTAAGTAAGTAAATAAGTAAAATGAAACAAACAATGAAGACCTACGGTGGGCTTTTTGTATGTATGTATGTATGTATGCTTGGACTCAACAATTTTTCAGTGGAATCGTTGGAATATATATATATTATGTGTCTTCTTGTGGCAGGAAGACACGGAATATTTTATTTTTATTTCTGTAATTTTAAGGCGACTTCCCTCGGTGATGAAACGATAAGTTAGCCTATTGATTTGGAATGTAGTATGAAAGACTAGGCATAGAGATAAAACAGATATTGAGAGTGTGTTCAGCAGCTGCGGCAGGCCCTATGCCAGTCAGCGAGTGGCCAAGGATTGTGTGAGTGACAACGACACATGGTGAACACAGAGAAGGTCGTGAACTTCAGGTGCTGCATCTCGGCACCAGACATCTTCAGGGGAACAATCTGAAACAGGTCATCATCAGCTGGGTTAGCACACGGAAATCCAAGACTTTCGACGCGTTCGGGTTTTTTTTTTTTATTTACATTGGTGTTGTAATGTACACCATATTGTAGGATATTTCACTGATGTCAACACTGACAGTAAACTTTATCACTGGAAAAACACTCTACAGATCAACCAGTGGAACGTTAAGTGACCAGCGTTACATGACTTCCTTGGTCAAGGACTACACTACACAACTTTTCACTTCAGTATAGTTACTGTACGGTGATTTTACATCCTGTAACATTAGAGCTGTATCTGTAGACCTTCAAAGCTTCACCAGATAGACTTGTGTATGAAATTCATGTCCGGTGAAATCAAACTTTAAAGCGAGACTTTCACGTTATTAGATAAGCTAAGCTCAATGTCCAATCCTACTGAAGAAAGTTCACCTTGAAAACTGGGATTCTCTGTTGTATGACCTAAAAATCTGCCCATGACCAAGTCGCACAATTTGCCCGATTCTGAGAGTTCTGTTTATTTTTGTTTTGAGCTTTGTTTATTCATTTATTTATTTGATTGGTGTTTTACGCCGTATTCAAGAATATTTCGCTTATACGACAGCGGCCAGCATTATGGTGGGAGGAAATCGGGGGTGAAAACCCACGACCATCCGCATGTTGTTGGCAGACCTTCCCAGGTTTCGGCCGGAGAGAAAGCTTACGTGAGCACTGGTGACAGTCAGCTAGATCATCATGCCGCGCTGGCGTGCTTAGCCCCTCGGCCACTGAGGCTGCGACAGAGTGATAGATCGTAACTATAACAGTGGAAACTTACACACGCCCTAGAACCTCAGCTCAAACAGAATTGGGCAAAAAATGTCCAGTGATCTTAATCGCTAATTTTAGACGTCACTGGTGTAGAATTATTGGTACTGTCACCTTTTGACACATTAGGAGTAATTGTCTCTCTGTTACAATGCATGATATGGCCTACATAAACGCGGCTGCTTTACGTGAGATGGAAGTAGTTTAGTGAATAGCTGACTCGTAGGTGTGTTTTTACTGGTTAGGTACTGACTGCTTGTTGGTATCTGTAATTGATGTGAAATTAAATACTTTTTCCATAATAAACTTTGTGCAAAATTTTCTTGTAAATGCATAATTTTGACAAAATGCAAAATACAAGTAATTTTAATCATTATAATATCATTTGTGAAAAATTCCATACAGCTTATATCTAACCAGCAGTGTGAAATAACTGCGAGATCACCATCATGATACTGAATTCCAATACCTAGAGGAGTGGACAGCATTACAATGGCAGTTTGTCGGCATGAAGCATCTGTGACCCGATTTGTTCTGTGTCAGCGGTGCGCCAATAGTCTGCGCCACTGCCTCTTGTCCTTTGGCAAATCGGTCAACTATCATGATGGAAGTATCACCAGTTTTGAATACAGCCGAACTGTGCACAAGCAGAAATCCAAAGAGTATGTGCTCTGCCTTAAAATGGGTCAAATGACCATACTGCTGACCGTGTATAATTAATCCTGGATGATCACACCGACAAGGATAGCTGCCGGTTGGCGACTGCAGAGTGATAATATCGGCAAGCAGACCAACAAACTGAGGAACAAACACCCAAAATGAACCCACTCTGGCACTGCCCAGGCCTCAAAGTGCATGTAAATTAAGTTAATTGTGCCCCAAAGCAAATAAACATAAAACCCTTTGGGGATATACATGTGCAACTAGGAGAAATGGGCGGCTGTTTTAGGATACCTTACAATATGGGTTCTGCATTATAAAATGCAACTATTTTAGAAACAACAGCCCTCAGTGCAATAACAATTTACCATTTTAGAAACAAAAACTACTTTTGAAATAAAAACTGACCATGTTTAACTGAAATAAGTTCATTTTGAAAGAATTTAATAGTTTTGAAAAGAGCATTTTTATTTCAAATTTCGAAGTTGAACTTATTTTAAAATTGGACAGTTTTTAATTCAAATTGAGTTTTACTTGAAAACTGACATTTTATTTGAAAAATGGTTCTTATATAAATTTGTACTTTCAGAATACGACAAGAAAACGCGTTTCCACCTGTATACGCACAGGAGAAACCATGTTGTGAATTATAACAATTATTTTAAACCAATTTGCTTTCTGAAACATTGAGTTCACCGGGTCCATTACGACAGGCGAGAGCTGAAGAGGTAATTGAAATTTAAAATGTGCTTTTCACATTCTATTATATTGTCTAGATGTGCAAGTCAGCACAAGTTTGTGTTGAAACTCGCGAACAAAGGTTACCAGCACATTATGTACATGTCTAGTTGTGTAAGTCTGCACAAGTTAGTGTTGAAACTCGAGAACAAAAGTTACCGGCACATTATGTACATGTCTAGATGTGTAAGTCTGCACAAGTCAGTGTTGAAACTCGAGAACAAAGGTTACCGGCACATTATGTACATGTATAACGTCGCATGCAGTACCTACTTGTTATGTATGACTTGTACAATTGGTTCTTTTGCGATAACCGTTCTGGATTGTACAGTGTGTATTGTGCATATGTAATTATGTTACGGTTGGAGATGGACTGTTGGCTAAGACCAGAATGCCTTTGTTACATATGAGATATAAGGTAGCATCACAAAAGAATGCGCACCACATTATGCGGATGCACTGGGTCATCTGAATTCTTAAAGCGAGTCAGGTCCCTCATATACCTGTACCACATTATGTGGATGCACTAGGTCATCTGAATTCGTAAAGCGAGTCAGGTCCCTCATATACCTGTACCACATTATGTGGATGCACTAGGTCATCTGAATTCGTAAAGCGAGTCAGGTCCCTCACATACCTGGAAACGCACTAGACTTGTATGTTTAGATACCTTCTCTGAACAGGATACCGGTAATTCTGTGACCAATAGCCTCTCTAGAATTAACTATACTGCAATTATAGGAAGCCTGATGTCACCTAGTTTCTAGACGCTACATTTAGATGTAAAATACAATGCGATCTGACTGTCAGGCTGACCTCTCAGCTCCAACCTGTGTTTGACTTATATACATATATATACAGGTCATTGTGTACACATGTGGGCATGGTTATTACCATATTAAATAACTGGAGTCATATTCTCACTGATATTTAACAACCATAATCTATTAAACCTTAATTTAATGGTTTAAACCACTCCTTACGATTGGTTTCGGCCACCCTGTTTAAATCTTTGAAACCAAATTCTAAATTATTAACTGATCAATAGTTGTGAGGCATATGTAATGGGGTAGTGGATTCCAGGATCTGCAACTGTAAATATATCAGAAATCACTGAGATGAGTTTGAAACAAAACACGCCACAATCGCTTCCAGGGTATAAGTCAAAGAGAGGCTGTACACTGGGATTCCCGTAAGATCAGCTGGCTAATACATAAATGTGTCTGGGTTTATGAATGGAAACCGACATAACACATCAATATGACAAACGCTTGTTTTACCTTGAGAAGATAACATTAGAACATTGCAAAAAAAAAAAAAAAAATTATAGGGGGCAAAAGCGGAGGGGGGGGGGGTCTACTACATATCGTTACATATAGTAGCCGAGATGCCCTGTAAGGCAACCGAGCGGCCAAGACGTGTTTCACCAAGCTATTATTCTCATATGTTTGTCCATAGATATATTATACACTCATATATATAGTCCTCATCCAATTTAACAAAAGCTAGACTGGCATTTGCATAACCCAGTAGTGGATTTGCGTTCCCTCGTCTAGCAATACATTTAATACCAGTTTGCACAAAGGCTAATCACGTGTCAACCCGACAATGCAAGATAGTCCCGCAGGACTAATCGACAGGTGTCACGCATGATTAAACGTGTTTTGTCTGTTTCTATATAAAGGTGTGTTGCATTGCACTTAACTTAAGGTCCAACCCAACATCAGATAGAAGTCAAATGACGATGTCGAGCCCAGTCAAGTCAGACAGCTGGGTCTTCGAAAAACTGAACAACATAAAAGTTGCACTGACGATCGACGACGTTTTATTCCATGGTAAATCGCTCTACCAAGATATACTTGTCTTTCAGAAGTAACTATTTTTTAATCTTCCACTAACAATCAGTTAACTAAGTACAAGTACGTTAACTGCTAGGGGCCCTAAGAAAATTTGGTGGGCTCCGACAGGGTTGACTAGGTTTTCACTTTCACTTGAGTATAAGCTACAAACCAAATAATCAGAAATACATGTAGATATAGAATGTTGGTCTTCTTGTTCTTCGCTCACCAGGAAGGGGTAAGTCAGTTTACGCTGATTGTTGCAGGGCTTACGATGACTCGCTCCTGCCCGGAGACGGCCTGCTTGTTCGCTCGTTCTTCGCTCACCAGTATGGGGCAAGCCATTTTACACTGGTAGTTGCAGGGCTTAAGATGACTCGCTCGTACCAGGAGACGGCCTGTTTGTTCGCTCGTTCTTCGCTCACCAGGAAGGGGCAAGCCAGTTTAAGCTGGTTGTTACTGGGCTTAAGATGACTCGCTCCTGCCTGGAGACGGCCTGTTTGTTCTCTCGTTCCGCGTTCACCAGGCAGGAACGAACCAGTTTACGCTGCTTGTTGTCGAGCTTAAGATGACTCGCTCTTACCCGGAGACGACATTCTTGTTCACTCGTTCCTAGCTCACCAGGAGGGAGCGAACCAGTTTACGCTGGTTGTTGCCGAGCTTAAGATGACCCGGAGACGGGGTTCTTGTTCACTCGTTCCTCGCTCACCAAGAGGGAGCGAACCAGTCTACGTTGGTCATGCTAGCATTTTAGTATATACCGACATTTAGCTTTGTATATTTTAGTCTCCGTCTGTTGCAATTATGCGTCTTCGTTATGGTTTGAGAATATATACATTTGTGACGTGGGGAATGAAGGAAACACACACGATTTATGGTGGCGAGGTCTTCATGTGTACACTTTTATCCACTGGTCCCGTGAATAACTCTGTGAACACACACACAGAATGTGACATAAGCAATGTTACACAGATATGTTCATTTCAAATATATGCAATAAGCAATACGTGTTGATTAGAGAATAATGCATATTTAAGTATCTATAACTCCGAGCGCTGGCTATTAGTTATTATCGTATATACCGTTAGGCAGAGTGTGCACACCATTATATTTTCTCAACACGAACTACAAAGCCGAACGCATAAAAGTATAGCAATAGTTGCAACCGATATGATAGAGAAATTATCAGACAAATCGTGATAAACTTAATTACCCCTGTTGACCAGGAACACATCAGGGGACACACGGCGTATCCAGCCCAGAATACCGGTACATCACACAGTCGGGACATCTCTGTCTACCTAAATACACAAACATTAATAGTGTAAAGCAAAGTAACCATTAAATCGTACTAGAGACGAGAAATCCTAATCGGGCAAGTTTGATCTGAATGACGACAGCTGAATTAACAGGTATATCTAAGTCTGGTACAATTGTACGACAATTCAGTGAAGCATATCGTCAAACAGCTGCATTGAAAACTACTACAATAGTGGTAATAACAAGTCATGTCAAAATTCAAGATAAAATGAACCATTTATCGCGCTGAAAGTAAGAGAAAAGTCTACAGAATAATATAACGTTATAATGCAGAAATAGGTAAATGACATTGAAGATGTGATGATCACCCGCACAAATTGCACACCAGTTTGGACTTTCCCCTACCTGTAGCCATGTTATTCGGTGGCAGCCATCTTTACCTAACACAGACGAAACAACGTCACACTAACTGTTATAAAGAACCCATAAATGTAGCTTATCAGGACTACATATAAACGCTAACGAAAGGTAACTAAAGCTCATTATCATATAGACAGAATCATGTAAACAATATGTGTTCTATTTACGAGACATCGCTTAGAACTCCACAGTAAAATAATACAAAGCACTCCTTTCAGGATAGCTGTAGACGGAGTGGCGAGGAGTGACGTCATACAAACAGCATCATAACATGACATATCCCAAGCGCGTCATAGCTAACCCGTACCGGGGGTGTCCGTAATATGAATAACGAGTATAAACAAAAAACCCAAATGACTCTATCACACATTGTTAGTCGAATACCCTGTGACGTTAAATATGTATCACTTAGTACTGCTGCCAAGTCAACAAGCGTTTTGTTGTAAGAGGTCTACTCAGGTAATGGGTCAAGGAGGTTTTCTTTCAGTCTGCTAGAATGTATTGGGAATGCCTCACCTTTGAGAGCATGCAGCGCAGGTACACCTATAATACTGCATACTCCGACTTTTAGCTAGGCTAGAGACCAAGCCACCGAAAGATTATACAACCAGAGCCCAGTTGTAGTCTCTAGATGTGTAACATACCTCCATGGTTCCAGGCAGTTAGTTCTGAAGATTATCATGGTTGGGATCTTGCTGGTCATAGCTATTTCATTTTAGCTTGACTACACAAATCTTGCCTGTATATATATAAAGGCGTGTTACGTTGCTCTTAACACATGCAAGCACGCATGCACGGTCTAACCAAACATCAGACAGAAGCCAAAAGACGATGTCGAGCCCAGTCGAGCCAGGCAGCTGGGTTTACGAAAAACTGAGCAACATAAAAGTTGCACTGAAGATCGACGAGATTTTATTCCATGAAAAATCGCTCTTCCAAGATATACTCGTCTTTCACAAGTAAGTTTATTTTTGAGTCTTCCACTATTAATTAGTTAACTAATTGTACATATAAGTAAGCTACTCATTGTACTTGTTGGTGGAGTTTGTATCTTACATACGTCTGACGGGTGGCGTGCATGCGGTCTGCTGTCAGGAGGATTGCTAGGGGTTGGGAGAAGGTTCTGTGGCTTCCGGCAGGGTTGGCCCGTTTTTTTTTTTTCTTTTTTCTCTCATACATAAAACTGATCTACCTGAAATATCCTGGTGTATAAACTACAAATCAAACAATTAAGTAATACAAAAACATAATCATAGGTGGAGATACAAGAATTTCCGCAGATATTTTTCAATGCATTTAACAGTTTCTTTATTTATCTCACTAGTGATTGGAGACATTCTCAAGAACATTTCACGTATACGGCGGAGTTCATGTTTATGGGTGCAGGAAGCCAGAGTGCCCGCGAAACCACTGTCAGGTGTATCTGCCACGAATCATCACGTGAAGTAGCACGGGAACCCGCGAGAGCCGCACTCGGTACTGTGCCCTCACTGGTGAAAATTGTGTGTCTTTTTAAAACATGTTACATGTATCATATTCAGGCTTCTGTCTCACACTATAGTTTTAATTATACCGATAGCTAGAAAGTCAACATATTTGCTTCCCACACCCCCCCCCCCCCCCCACCTCCACTGGCGCTCCCTTAACAATGACTACAATAATACCTTGACTCAGACTATGCTTAACTTGAACGGCTACGACCACATGTCAACATGTGCGTAACTGTTTAATGGCTACGCTCTGTTACTGGGAACATTACTGCGTAAAATTTTGTTATTATTATGACTTGAACTACAGTTTAAATTAAAGTTAGATATTGGGCACGAACATATTAACACCCTCATTACATATCCTACAGGCTTAGTAAAAATGTAGGTGAAGATGACCACATTTGGCTATACCATGTGTGGCTCACACACTTTGTGGCCGCCTCACTGCCTCGAGCATGTCAGCGCGGGGAAACACATATATATATATATATCCACGGTACAATTACTTTGTAAGACCAAGCTAGTTTACACTCCAACTTCTAATTGGTAAGACAAAGAGATATTAGCCGATGTTTGTTTGTTTGTTTTGTTTTTTTGTCTCTTTTAACTCCTCGAATGTGTCATGATAGACATGGATCCAGTCTCTGTCTCTGGTGCTTCTGTTATTCGTGGGGCCTTGGCGTTCATTTGTGGTCGACGGTCATCTATTGTATGAGGTTTTGGATGGAGTTCCACCGACACCACTTAGCTTTCACCAATAATACGCATGTCACACGTAGGAATGCTCGCCAGTATCTCGCCAATGGTAAATGGTTTACTTCCAGATCAGTCTCATAACACTGGCCATAGACTTGCCTTTTAAGCCGAAAACGTATGCATGTTACAACTAAGAGAAATGTATTCCTGCTGGATTTTTGGAAAGGCGTCGCTCTGTAGTTACAAACGTAATAGTTACCAGGTAGGTTCATTTATTTACTTGGTGTTTTACGCCTTACTCAAGACGTGAGCGGCCACCATTATGGTGGGAGGGCAGAGCCTAGTGGAATCCCACGGCCATCTTCGACTTGTTCAAAATGGCCCCAAACGCCCTGCGTAGAACCACAATGTTTTTGCATTGTATTCACTGAAAAACAAATTGTCAAAAATCGAGAAAACCATATTTGAAATTTACGTGAGACAGTTTTTCAGATAATGCATGCTTTAGATAGGGTTAGGTGTTAATTTCGTCGAAGGCAAACGTTAAAAAGAAAATATTGGTGGATTTGTAATACATAATCCATCTTCGTTTCACCTCGATTTGGGCTCAACATACACTTACCTGGATTTCATGTAACATTTGGCTGCTTGCCTTTCTGTAAGTTGTAAGTCTAGCTTATGCTACACCCCAAGCGTCGGCGTCCAATAACAGGGGAAGCAATGTTAAGGTTAATGTTACCAATGGTATCTTAAAAATACTACTGCATGTATTGAGTTCAGCAATGGCATACATGTAAAGCACAATAAAACCAGGGAGATGTCCCATTGTTAATGATATGCCTCTGTGTTGTTTACCGTAAATCACAAAATTCATAACCCGCACTTGCATTAGGTTCCATGTCAAGGTAATGGGAGACTCAGGCGAGCTACACAAAAGGGTCCAAATCGCAGTAAAAACGTGTTGTTTCCTATTGTGACGCTGTAGTGCTTGTGTAGTGCCGACGTGTTTTGTATGCACACATACACCTATACGTGTGGTGTTCTACCTGGAAAGAACAAACACCTTTGGACCCTGTTATTAATCTCATTGTTTATGTACTTTATGTATTGACCTGAAATTTTGCCTGAATTGTTTGCTACCGAAAGTTAAATCTACCGCGTACTTGCGTGCCACCTACAAGTGTTCAATCTTGTGATAGATACGCCGCCAAGCTGCTGTTCGGCACAAATGTCGAGTGTCCAGTGCTGTGCTAGCGGTGTAGGTCATAACCATGTTATCACTGGATTTGTCAATGTTTAAAAGAGCGCGTCGCGAGGACGGCTTGTTAGCTGCGGCTTCTCGGTTAATAACTCGCCTACATGTGTAATGGTCGGAATTAGACTATGATCTGCGGGACATTTCCATAAGCATATGTAGGTCTGGGCCTTATGTGGTACGCGTGTGAGCTGATTTAGTATCTATTTCCAAGAGCATTTATAGAATAATACCCTAAGTAAGGTAATCTTTCAAGGGGATTTCGCCGGTTACGCATTGCCCGTTACCGTCTCGTATATTGCATGAACTTAACGATCTCGTGCTCGTGATGTCACTTTAACCGTGAGAGAAAGCTCCTCTGGAATAAAACGTATCAGACCTAAGCAATTCGGCCGAAAGAGTGCATTTTTGTAAACAAGTAAAGATCATATAATATAACACAAGGAGTTGAAACTTACATTTTTCCAATATAGATTGTAATCTTATGTCTCTAAGAAACTTTCAAACATATTTGTAAGATGAACAGAAGTGAAATAGAATATTAAAATCTGACAAAATGAGTGACTTAGTCATGGACGAAAATTTAGGTGATAAACCTTGTAGTGTTCTATGTCAGGTAACTCCTCTTAGTGCCCCTGTCATCTGTTTGTGTCAGCGTCGAATCAGGGACACTGTGTGCGTTCTTCTACTCTCATTTGTGGTGCATGGTGGAGTTGTGGACGATAAGCTTGCTGGACGGCGTTCGGGGCGGGGGTGGGGGGGGAGGCGAAGGGGGCGGTTCTTTGAAGGCCCTGGTTTGCTCATTTTTCTGCATCGTGGCAGGGCGGCATAACCTTGTGGTCCCCGTGTTTTATTTTTCTGTTTTGTGTGTGTGTGTGTGTGTGTGTGTGTGTGTGTGTGTGTGTGACTATATCTGCTTATAAAGCTATGGTGTTATGGGCGTGTGAGTTGATGAGTATTTACATGAACAGTTAGAATAAAATCCTAACTAAGGTAAATTGACCAGATTTCACCGACTATACATCACTTGCCTTGCGTCAACTGAGTGTCGTTCCGCCCTTCTGTCTTACCTTTCATACCCCTCTTCGCCATGCCTGATGTATATTATACACATGGTACTAAACTGTAATACAGTTGATGTAAAAATACAATGGCTTGACTATTCTTATCAGATAACTAAAGGTAATGAGTTCTGTCATAAAATGCATAAAAGTTTGGGGAGTGGGTGTTGGATTTCCGTCGCTTCCTATGTTTGCATGGCCTTAATAACAGTAAGCGTTCGACCATTTGCGTGTGCATGCAGTCTAGAGTTTGTTAAAGACAGTACGTCTTCATGGCGTACATGTCAGTGCGTCACAATTGGGGTAATAAGTTCGTCAGTAAGTTGTCACAGGTTGGTGGTTTACACCATACACTAAAAATCCCATAAAACTGACCAATGTGTATGTGAAAAAATGTCACGTATGGCAATAAACAAGAAATAAATAAATAAACAACTGATACACACAGTGGTTTCAAAATGTCTTTTCACACTGAAATATGTAACTGTAATGTCTTATAGGCGGCCTCCGTGGCTAAGTCGGTTAGCGCGATTGCGCAGCGTAATGACCCAGAAGCCTCCCACCAATAGGGCCAGAATTATGGCGGGACAGTGATCGAGGGAAACTCACAACGACGGCATTGCTGAAAGGCACATGGCCCATTACGCTGCACCAATGCGTTCACTCACGGAGGCGACATAACATCAGAGGTGGCCGCCTGTCTGATGAACTGTGGACAAATGTAGGCCTGCGGTACATGGGCGTCTTCAACTCATGCTTTTGATACATGGCCTTCAGGGACTGCCGGCGGAACGTTTCTAGAATTGAGCCAGAGAGAATCCCATTGGCTAATGCGCGATGCTGACAATCCGTACTTCTGACACAGAGCATATATGCGAATGTCTATGCCTGCAGATGCCAGTTGATGCACATTGTAATAATCTACACTCCAGTGAGCGTTGTCGACATGTCGGGCCTTATCAAATCCGAGGGTTGGTTTTACGACGATCTAGATCATGTAAAAATAGGCTTCAAGGTGGAAGAGGTTGTATTTCGTGGCAAATCGCCTTTGCAAGACATTCTCGTTTTTCACAAGTAAGTTGCTGTTTTTCTTGACATAAATGACTTAGGTCAATGTATAGCCCAAAATACAGTCGTGCATGGCTTACTATTTACTTGTGAATCTCTCGGAAAGGCATACCTGTGTTTGTGTGATAATGGTCTGCTATATGTCTAAGTTTTAACTGTATACCAGCTGTTGTTATGTAGGTATACAAACTACCCTATACTGTCCATATATAATTATATCACGGGTACAAAATGGCTCTGTTCACTCCTGACGCGGGGAAAGCGAGTCACACCAGTGAGAGTAGTTATACAGGGCAGGGTGGTAATTAATATCAGTTTATATATATTTATGGCTAGCCTATCACTGGACATTGTCCTGTCCGCGTAAGATCACCATGACACGGCCGTAAAACACTGTTAAAGAATTATCACGAAAAAAATTAAATAAGCACCAGTTATATTAAATTTGGACCATCAAATATGGCACAAATTATATACACTAAGAAAATACACCGTTGGCTAATTTCAGATATATATTGGCAGTAATATGCGGTAAATTATAAATAAAGTTTGTAGAAAGTTACATAGTGCGGATCGTTTTACCATTATTTAATATATAACAAGCTAGCGTTAATGAACGAAATGAACGAAAATAGATGGTTCCTCTGGAAACACATACTATAAACCTGCAGGAGGTTGTCGTAGCCACTGAAAGTTGTAGTTTCAGAGCTAAATAAATGTGTAAGCTACTTCTGTTGAAAAATTTGTATATCGACCGTTATCAACTAGTCATTCGTAGCGCAGTAACAAAATGTGGCGAACCAAGTTCCATTTCTGTGACGAACATTCCCTGCTGAAGCTTCTGTAAATTACTGGTATTTTAAGTAAAATTTTGAGTAAATCTTGCACCCACCCAAGTGCATAATATTATAACGACAGCAGTAACGATAACAACAGAGTTATCACCTCGGGTGATATATACTCAATACATTTCATGCCTCGCTAACTTAGATAAGTTACCAAATAAGGGAAAACTAGACATTTGCAATAGTTGCCAGTTATAATGTAAATTTATTGCACACATATTGCCGGCCGTATAGCAGCGTGTGTCGCATGCAGTGTTACCTTTCGCTCTTTTGTCGAAATGTCACCTTCTGGTTCTTGGTCGCAATCTCGCATTTTGGCATTGTATCGCAATGCCGCGATTTGGTTTAGTGTGGCAATCTCGCCTTTTGATGTTCTGTTGCATTGTCGCGATTTTGCTTAACTAACGTTTTTTAACGCCATACGAAAGATTATTTTCATAGCCATTTTTATGATAGAAGCAAACCACCGACCTCTGGCTAATTATTTATGAACTTTTCCAAGTGTGGCGCACGAACTTGCCCACCACTGACTGCTTATTATAAGCATGGCCACAAAAACAATGATAGTGTGTGTTTGAAGGTGGGGGATGATTTAGAAATCCCATAAGTATTCATTCATTCCTTCATATAACTGAATATCATGGTCATACGATTCGGAGGTAATTTTTTTAACCTTAGTATATGCTGAATAATGTACGATATGTTGTACTGGATGATGCAGAAGAAGGGATTTATATAGACAGACTTCAAGGGTTCACCATATAGAGCCTTATTGTCGGCGTACACCCATGTGTCCTCTTTGTTCCCCTCTTTACGTGTTGCTTTCGAGGAACACTGAAGTGGTCGGCCTATCTGGCTTTTATTTTCACACCTGATTGGTTCTAAATACATACATCGATAAAACTGCAATATTCGAAAGCAAACCAGCCGAACCGTGTCTGTGATAACAATACTCGCTCAGAGGTAACATTGGCCTACCTCGACACGTGAAAAAGCCATACAATTTCTGCTGACCATAATACCACTATGCATAAGAAGTACTTTAGGGTTACATTTATATACATAGTATGTACACGCTGTGTCATGTAGTTGGCTGCGCAATTTCTGCGTGTAGTCTGTTTTTACTTAGTCGCGTACTTTTGGCCGTCTGAAAATTCGCCCATTGTTACTGTCGGTGTTGCAGTGACATGTAACATCCAATAATCTACAACATGGTATGTATCACATCTCCGTACTTGCCATGCAAATAAAGTTAAAACACTTTTTGTGGTCTATAATCTTATATTCCCATCAGCTTGTTTTGAACATCTCGTTTTAGTTGCCTCGAGTGACGTCACAATTAACTATTCATCTCATAGAGATTGTTACATTATTGTTATATTATAGATTGTTACATTATAGGTTATATTTGTTCAATGCTGGAAGTGTATTCAAACTCTTCTCACCATTAACTTTATATATAACTCTACTATTTCCACCGAATCTGGTTGTTGGCATTGCTTTCTCAACAGTCCCATGAACTACTGAACTACACTTTGAGATTGAACAGAGACCGAACTTGCAAACTGGCCCAAACCATAGCGGATTTGAAATTTAGATATGAATTCACCGAGTCCTGTACATATCCCTGTATACACATTATGCAGGCTTCGTGCAGTAATACTTGTGGAGGGAGTCCGGTATATATCCCTGTACATACAACATGCAGGCCACACGCAGTGATGTGTGGAGGAGGTCGGGTATATACCCCTACAATATACACGCTACACGCAGTAAAACGCGAGGCGAGAGTCCGGTACATATCCCTGTTTATTATACACCATGCACCATATATATCGGTTGAGTCTGGTACATATCCCTTTATCACCATTCAGAGAAAATTCTAGTGATTTGATTGGTTGAAATGCTCAACATACCAGGGCGAATGTGACAGGATTCCGGTGGTATGTTTCTGTCCATATACCGTCGGAGTCAAGGTCTTACGCGCAATTATATCCCTAAAGTCAAGGCAAAACGAGCAAAACGCACAAAACGACAAAACGCTTTTCGCGTCTAATTGTAATAAAAGGATTGTGTCAAAAATAGTAAGTGTTATTCCGGAAAACAGGAAATAATCAAACGGGCGTCTTACAGTAACAGTTCGGTCCTAATGTACTGAAAAGTGCAGTCAGAAGATTTTCCAATTTTCCCCAGAAAGATCGGATGAAGCCCAAGAAAATTTAGGGGCCTATCCTGTCTGGATGTCCGAAAACAAGATGGAACACTGTGCAAATCTTCATCCTTTAAACGGTTGGGGGATACACAGTTAAATCACCATCCGAAAGCTCCCGTGCCAGGACACATGGGTCGGCGAGGATCAGTTTCACCTGGGACTTGTTAATCTGAATATGTGTTGGTGGACGTGGCAAACTTGACACAGGCGGAAACTGAAAGTGCCGAGATTTCTCCTGCAGTGTCTTACATACACATCGTCATTCATGTCGACAAGTTATCTTTCTACAAAAATCACCAAAAATTACGTCCATAACGATCTGCTATCATTCGGTGTTCTTCGCGCCTTTCATTTCGCTGCCGCTAACCCTGACCTTGATTTTGACCTAAATCAGCTGTTCTGCGACTGTGATGACAGTAAGTGTGTGCACCGTAAAGTCATGGCATTATACCATCTCGACTCTGACCTTTAATAACAGGATGATACAGTCAATGAACATTAATATTATTTGAAAACAAGACCTTTTACAATCCTCTTTCATCGTCTAAAGGCACACTGACCTTACCGACACCTACAGTAACGATTCAAAGCTTTTTTGCCAAGGGAGGCAACTGCACAACGGCAGTTAGCCTACATCGCCCGGCCTGGAAAGCGTCGATAGTTTTCCGAGTTTTACGTCTGTTTTTCCGAGTTTTGCTCCTCTTGGCGATAAATTCATTATATGACGATGTACGGGGTATATATTTGGCTGAGGTCGATAATATTTTTCCGAGGCGAAACTTATATAGTATATACACCATGCACGCTACACGCAGTAACACGTGTGGCGGGAATCCGGTATATGTCCCTGTATATACATCATGAAGGCCACACGCAGTGACGTGTGGAGGAGGTCGGGTATGTATCCGTGTATACACAACATGCAGGCTACACGCAGTAACATGTGGTGGGAATCCGGTATAAATTCCTGTATTAAACAACATGCAGGCCACACGTAGTAACACATGTGGCGGGAGTCCGGTATAAATCCCCGTATCACTGTGTATCAATTAACCTCGACGATCTTCTCCTGCGTTGAATTATCCCCAGCACAACAATCCCAGTCACCGCCGTGTTATCTTGACGCCTATATCCGGAAACTTCAGACCTTTACACTGTATGTACATGTAGCATGTTTCCGGTGATTGGATCTCCCACATGCACACATGAGCGTCATCTCTCATTTTCACTCGTCATTATATAGCGTGTTGTGAGTCGTTCCCAGTAAATATTCACTTATCTACATATCCAAGTCTGCTATAATATACAGTTATTAGCTGAACCATGCATTATCAGTCTAAGGCCGTACTTGTTTGATGTTGTATCGGCCGGTATATCAGTCAGTATTACGGCTTACTTAATTAACATGTAAAGACGCGTTTATTCCCTGCCCCGACGGTTTCTGACCGCTCTGTGGCTGCCTGACCGAATTGGATAATTGCTGTTAAATGATACCACCAGATTGTTGTTTACGGCATCGATGATTGTAGCATGCTGTACTCTGTAAACAAGATACATCTGTCCTTCACGTATCTATACCTGCCATGTACGCTGTCGCACAGCGGTGTGGGGCGTCGTACGTCAATTTACCCAATTGTGATGCCATTAAAACGCTGTAGGTAACATGGCCCCATCAGTGATTTCAAATGAAAGGCCATAAATCGACGATAGTTTTAGTTTTCAGAGAGTGTTACCGAGAAAGGCTTAGCTTTCAGGGATTCCCGCCGAATTTATACAAACGCTGATTTAGCTTTCAGGGAGTCTTACCCAGTCTGTGCAAACGCTGGCTTAGCGTTCATGGATTCCCGCCGAGCCCATGCTCGCTGGCTTAGCCTTCATGGATTCTCCAAGACTATGCAAACGCTGGCTGATCTTTCATGCATTCGCCGAGCCTATACAAACACTGGCTTAGCTTTCAGGGATTCCCGCCTCGGTGATCTAATGGTTAGAGCGTCAGCTCGAGGTCGGGAAATCTAATTTCAAACCCGGGTCGGGTCATACCAAAGACTTTAAAAATGGTACTTGTTGCTGCCTCACTTGGCTCTAAGCATTGAGAGGTTAGAGCAAGGAAACAGGGCTGGTCGGCCCGGTGTCAGTATAATGTTGGTGGGTGTTACTGGTGTCTTCGGCATGATGTTCGAGTGGTGGCAGAACTTTGGCGGCATGGGCCTCGTCCTGTCACAAGAAGACATACTATATGTAAACACCAAAATGACGTCGTCGTTTGACTGACACATTGACAAGTACGGCGTTAAACCCCAAGCACTCACTCACTGTACACTAAAGCTAGCTCACGTGACCATATCCGTGATATCACGGGCGATAGTGTTAGTGTGGTAGTGGTTGTGTTAATTTTATTATTGAAACTGGCCTTCGGGAATTAACGTTTGGATATTGTTTTGCCGGTGTTATACCGGTGTTATGCCGGTTTTAAACAGTGTTAAGCATGAGTGGTAGAAAAGCACTGGCTGTTGTTATTGATTGTAGTGCCGAGTTCGGGCGGGTTCTTGTGATTGACGGAACCATCCAGTTGACGGAAAAGGACGAGTGTGCTTACCATGAGATGATCTCCCATTTACCGCTCAATTCACATCCAGAACCCAGGCGGGTAAGTGAATAGAAGAAGGAATGAATAAATGGCTGACTGACTGACTAACTGAATCAATGAATAAATCACGTACTTACCGCTCAATTCACACCCAGTACCCAAACAGGCAAGCGAACGGAAGAATGAATGAATAAATGGTAGACTGGCTTACTTGATGAATGAATGCATGAAACAACCATTCACTTTTCAATTCACACACATAACCCATACGCCGAGTAAGTGGTACATCAACAAGTGAATGAAAGAATGGATAAATAACACCATATACCGCTCAATTCACACCCATAATCCAAACGGGTAAGTGAAGGGGAGAATGAATGAAAAAATGGCTGACTGGTTTACTAAATGAATGAATGCATGAATTGATAAATGAAATATTTATCACTCAATTCACACATATAATCCGAACGCGGAGTAAGTGGCACATCAACAAGCGAATGAAAGAATGAATGAATAAATCGCTTCCTGGCTGACTTGATGATTGGGTAAATGGATGAATAAATTGCTGACTGGCTGACCTAAGGAATGAATGAATAAATCAACCATTTGCCGCTCAATTCACACATATTACCAAACGACGAGTGAGTGGTATGACTTGATGAGTGAATGAATGGATAATTTACCCATTTAGGCCTACTGTTAAATTCACATCCAGAGCCGACAGTGGTACATCAAGGAGCGAATCGAAAAGTGAATGAACATATGAAAGAAGAAATAAATGAATGATTTAATGAATAAATAAGTCGGTTAATTGATGATCAAATCAAATTCAGAACCGTAAGGCGTAAACGCTGAATAAACAAATGAATGAAATAATATACGAATTTTAATAGCTGTAAAAAAGAATGAATGAATGAATCGGTAGATGAATCAGTGGCTGGATGAGGGGCTGAATGGATGCGTCGGTCGTCCCACGATCCACTCACAGCCGAAAGGGCTGAATCAACAAGGGAATGACAGAATCCATGGATGAAGGACTGAAGTGGATATATGATGCTCAGTTTTTAATCACAACCAAACCGGACAAGTAAGTGAGTTTGGTGTGGGGTTGAGTGTGTGTTACGATATGGGGTACACCTTTGAAACTTTGCAATGTTTCTGGCAGGTTCTGATCCTTGGGGGAGGTGACGGAGGTGTGGCCAGGGAGGTGGTCAAAAACAGCATGGTAGAAACGGTGGACATCTGTGAAATCGACCAGGTGAGCCCCCAGAGGATGTCTTTGAAGTCATAAAATATACTATATTTCAGTAATATTTTTCATTTTCGTATCACGGCCAATGGCCTAGGCCAAGGCATCACAAGCAAATGCTTTACGAATAGCAACAATTGTTTATACATGTATACTTAATTAGTGTTTAACGGCAAATTCAGGAATTTTTCAGTTATACGATGGTAGTCAGTCTTATGGGTGGAAAAAAAAAGCAAAACTTTGGGAAGTTGTTTGCTGAACTTTCCCACGTGCCACAGATGTCACATTGGTGGAAGGTGGATGATCTCCCGGGAACTTCATCCAAAGTCACACAACAGTAATGTGGACAGCTTATGGCCACTAAAACCCAGCCCAGACACGAGCTATCAGCTGAACAAAACGCCTCTCCTGCCCGTTTTCTCAGCACTTAGCTTATGTGCGGGCATTTTTGTTGAGTTTTTCACCTCTTGAGGTCTTGAGAAAAATATCTGTCCTGTTTGATATTTTTGGACTCGAGAGACAAAATCCTCAATCTGTGCACCGAAGCAAACTATCCGCTCATCGCAAGAAGTAAGTGTGACCAATCAAAGACAATCGTGTTCGTCAGGACTCCAGAAACGGCGAAGTGACATATGTCAATTTCAGAAAGGACGTTGTGTCCGACTACATTTAAGCACAACGTGTGCGCTGAAACATTACTTCAGCGAAGTGCTGAGCGAACGGTAAGGAAAGGTATTTTGCTCAACTGATAGCTCATGTCTGCGCTGGGTTTTAGAGCCCGCGAACAATGGGAGCAGATGCACATTTTAAGTCACCATGACGTCAGTGACAACATACATTATCATAACGGCCCTACAGTCCACCATACACAATCAAAACATCAACTCCATTCAACGGGGTGAGAGAGAAATCTTAGGGAAAAATGTTAAAAGTTTTATCACATGCAGTTTTAAATGGCCTTTCAGTGGATGGTTGCTCAGTTTACTTTGACATTTCCCCCCTCCTTTCCACTCACATCTCTACCAACTAGCCTGACCTCTCAGCCGCCTATGGCATTCACCAGTGCTCAGATCACACACAGTAGTCCATTGTATTACAGTTACAGAGAGGTGGGGGTTTTCCTTTCCTATGTTTGATCCCTCAATTTCTAGAAGCTAAAATCACCATGTATAAACAAAGTAGAGAAGCTGATGCTAACGCCATTAACAGCTATACATGAATTCACCACCATATCGACAGTTTTTTGTTTGCTTGGGATACACCAGAACAAGGATTTTGACGAAGGAACCCTAACAATGCATATCCGATGAGTAAATTACAGACAACGTATAATCTGTAAGACTACACGTAGCCTACGCACGAGAAAGAGATCCTTGTGCAAACCACCCTGTATACTTATAAAACAAATGTACAGGTGGAGCCTTAGAGGAAAATGAAACGTACCTCCACGTCACTCATCCAAAATCTGAAAGAAATTGCTACATTACAAAAGTTAAATGATATCTTTAACTGTCTCAGAGAGTAGGTAACAGTAGGGAAAGGCAACCGATTGCAGTCACCTCCTGTTAGACCATGGCAATTAAGGGAGATCACTCTCATTGACATCCTTCATCGGGTGTACTGTGGGATGTTGCCTGTTCGGATGTTGGCCACCTCAGCGGGAGACCTGTGTTCAAAACTTCGCAAGTCGATATCGTCACTACAGTAATTAAAGCCCAAGGCACAAGGAAAGCATTCGTTGTCGAAAAAAGGATTTCATATCTCAGTGTCAGACACTCGGAAGCATCGGTTAGTCGCACACGGGCAACATTTGTTTTTGGAGATTCTAGCGGTGAAACAGGGTCACATGATATCTCTAAGGCCATGTGATCGCACAAAACGGCGCCGCTAGATTTTATCTGGCATTCGGAATAATCCTCGCAGTTGCACTTCGTAAAGACATGGTTGTAGGCCCTAACTGCCACTCATTCACCAGTCTATCGTCCAATACTAAATCATCTGTGGCTTTCCTGATTGGTTGACGAAGACGACAGCAATCTCATCAGGTGCAGATTGTCCGCGCATGAGCAAAATCTTGTGTCCGGCTCATTTGTTTCTGAATCTTTGGATTGGGTTTTTCAGACCCTGCAATTCTTGTTGCGGTTACCCACACAGGGGTAAATTTGAGGGTTTTTTGTTTGAGGGTTAAGAAATCACGTAATCTACCGCAAATTTTGTTTACATACGCTGATGATGTTTACACGCAGATGGTCTTGGACGTATCCAGGAAGTATCTACCTTTTACCAGTTGTGGACTCGACCATCCAAAGGTCACAGTTCACGTGCAAGACGGGGCAGAGTTCATCAAGGGCATCCAGCATAAATACGACGTCATCATCACCGATTCATCCGATTTTACAGAAGGTGAATGAATGAATGGTTATGGTTTAACGCCACATCGGCAGTGTAATAGCCATACCATGGCGAGAACATGTTTAAACCAGGGAAGATTAAAGAGTTTTCGACACGACAATGAAACATGCAAACCAAAATGAAATAGACAGACATGTTCAAATCTAGGTAAAACAAACAAACACAAAAGGTGAAGTCTGCTATAGTTTCTGTTTCATTGAATTTAATTCAGTTTAACTTAAATTTCATTATTTTTCTGTTGCTCAGAGAAGTATGGTGTTTAAGTGTTCTTTTGCGCCACACTAAAGAATATTTCACTCAATATGAGACGGCTATCAATTTCACCGATGTAGGAAGCCAGGGTGCCTGGAGTAACCCAATGAATTCGGGCAAGTAAAATTTTCTATGTCTCAGCGAATGAAACATGGAAGCTATGTAAAATATAAAGAAGTTTTTGAAAGGCATTCGCTGATAGTCTGAGTTTTTAAGCGCCATACTCCACAGCTTCTGACAATTTGGAAAGGACGTTTAGAGACCGACTTCTCTTGTTTAGTAAACCCGTTAAGTTTATATTTGGTACTGTTTACATTAACAAAGGCCTATTTATTTACAAGTATCTAGAAGTCATTGTTTCTATATTGCAGAGCCCAGTCCGTCCACGGCCCTATTTCAGCTTCAGTATTACCAGGGTGTAAAAGATGCCTTAGCACCAGATGGGATCTTGTGTTCACAGGGTAAAATAAATTAGCAGGTTTCTGCCATTATTCAAAAATATACACAAAGAAAAAGCACCTCCTGGAAAGTCTGCACTGGCAGATAAAATCATTGGTGTAGAGGGATTACTAGTAAAGTGATATCGCAGAAACTGTTGTGATCAAAAAGGGCTACATTCTGGCAATAAGAAAACACCATAAATGACATTAGACTTTACAATTTATTCGGAATATTGTTGTACAAAACAACAGTGTACTTTACACAATATAAAAGTGGCTTGTAAGTATTGAACTTCAGGGTTCATCTGGCTTCATACGGCGTAAATGTTTAAAATATCAACAAATTCCAAACTCGTCGTGCTAAACACCATGCCAAACGTATCCGCTGATGGCGATCTGACAACAAGCGGCGTTTGATGACTCTCCTTGTCATCAGCTCTGCAGCTCTCAAGCAGTTTCTGACGGTTCTTGTAGACAGATGTCTGTTGAGTAGCTACTGTCGCTTCAAAGATGGACTAGCAAATGGCGGACGTCGTACCAGTCGGATCTATGTCCTGTCTTCAAGCTGTGATGTTACAGATGGTCGACCGGAGCGTGGTCGGTCTTTAACAGGATGTTTCACCGTGTTTTCTCACCAATCGGCTTATCACTGTGTAAAAGTAGCCTAATTGGCGCCCGATGGCTTTGTACGACATCCGCGCGGAGTGCATACCGATAATTTGCCGCCTTTGCTCCTATGATATCCTCCTTCGTGCCATATTCACAGGTGATGAGTCCACATTGCACAACGCCGACCTGAAGTACAAAAATTTGAAGCGCAAACATACTGAATTTTGCATAATTGCACTAAAAAATATTTCATATCGCAGAACATGAAGTTTTTACGTTACTGTCCAACATGAATGACCACAATCGTTCAATGGAACATCATTCTTGTCATCATCATAACTGGCATAACAGTTGAAATTAATGGGGATTTTTAATAATGGATTTTAGAAGGGGGTGATTTTTCGTTGTGTATACTTACGATACCAAAAGCTGATCTTGAATAAACAATATTGGATTAAATTCGTTTTCCTCTTACGTGACACCCTTTCTTGAATTAGGGGAGACTATGTGTCTGTCTTGTGCCAAGGTTAGTCGATGAGATGACGAAAGCTGACTGCTCCCGTCGGTTTCCATATTCACTAAGCGTGTGGCATGTTTGACATTTTCCAGCCATGGGAATGTGGACGGATGAGGATCATACTCGGATGATATTCCAGGCCTGTGCCTCAGTGTTCAACTCCGTGGAATACGCCCACACTTACGTACCATCTAGTCTGGGAGGTTGCAATGGCTTCGTGCTCTGTACAGACTCACAGGTCAGGATCCGCAGTAAATCTTGTGTCTCGCTTTTTATTATCCCAGTTCTCGGTTTGCTTGTTTTATTATTGGACTATGGTCATTACTTTATAAAAATATCTCACAAATTTCGTAAAAATTATGTAGATACTCTTTTACGGTTGTGGCATTTATTCTGATAATGAAACTGATCTTGACATCTTCTTACCTCGGTGATTCAAGGAATTTCTGGTAACTGCTTCATTTTCATGTCGATAAGACTTTCTTGAACACTTTAGATGTGACTTATCATTTTTGGTTTCAGATCCAAGCTGTCATCAACCGTCTAGTTAAGCTTTGGTAGTAGCTGATCATCTGTTGGGGTTTCTGGGACCCGTTCATTTAAAGAACACGCACACATATATACACATGCACACGCGCACGCACACGCACGCCCATGCATACAGAGTTTCTTTCTTATATTTTTACAAGAACACTTAACAAAGGTCGGTGGTTTTCTCTGTCGCCCACAAACCTCGCCGTCTTCATATAAGTCAAGGATTCCGGAGCCCGGGGGTAAATATCAATAAATCATTCCATCTGATGGTTGGACGAACGCTTTGTCGTTTCAGGATAAGAGTTTCTCCAACCCTCTTGTCGTGTGGTCTCCGGAGGAGGAATATCAATATAACTGTCAGTATTACACCCCGGCCCTACACCGCGCGGCCTTCACCCTTCCTAGGCGCTTTCTACAAGTAAGTGGGACTTGTCTTATGCCATTTTAGCAAAGAGCTTCGCGATGACCTTACGTTTAACATCAGCTACATCAAAGATTTTCTTGATTCTGCATGACAATTATTTTGGAGGTGGCCTCTTTCGCCAGGAAGGTGAAAGTTCCGGCTTGCTGTGACTCGGACCAGAGGTCAGTGAGGTCGTGTGATTTAGCCTCGCTCTTGCTGCTTCGGCTGCGGCTTTAAGTCAGGAGATTTGGCAAGTACCTCGAGACTGGTCACTCCAACTCCGACCACCCATAAACCCGTCCGTCGTAACAGAGTAAACAAATTCTTCAGCACGGCGTTAAACACCAACCATTCAATCAGTCAAACAAATGCAAAAGTATCTGATAGCGAAACTGAGAGGGCCATCAGGCGTAAGTCTCCATGGCTCACCAGTTTAGAGGGTTGCTGTATAACAAAATAAAAACCACATTCTGTTTGTACTTCCCTGAAGAATTGTTTCATTAACATCAATGCGATCACAGTCCGGTAGATATGTTTTAATGCATCAAAGTGACGAAATTTAATAACAATTATTGAAATGGTCGGAATCCGCGAATTATACAGAAACTTCCATATTTCAGACACTAACGGTTAGGCAGAGGTCATCATCACCACCGTCATCATCATCCGGTGGATCATCGCCGGGAATTGTGCGGTAAACTTCTTCTGACATCGCCAGTACCCCAGGGGGCACTCCTAAGTTGATGGGAACAATTCGGTGTCCCCTCTACTGCCTTCTTTGGGATTTAACATTTACATTCACAGCCAGATAATACACCTTGACCAGCAGGAACAGTTCTCATACTAGGAGACGTCATCAGTTGTGAATATGAAGTTTCGAACAGCATTTTCCAACATGGTACGGGTAGATATAAAGTGAACACTATTATAAGCACGTTGAAAAAAAAGAAATAAGTCACAGATATCATAGACATATATTCAAACAATTCAATAAAGCTTTAACCACCAAGAAGATGGAATTCATCAATGGTGATATGGCTTTGACGGACAATCCACTCCGAGAAGCCATGTTGTTGAAGCTTTTAGGGCCAATCACTAGCCCTGAAAGCGTCACGACATACGACGTCATATGTCTTATCATCTCTTGAATGTTGGTCGGGTTTTGCAGGGTGAATAGGCATACATCTTTGCCAAATCCGATTCCGAGGATATTTAAAGCGTTATGCAGAAACAATTTGGTCAAACTGGACAGTCATACATTCCTGTGAACCACAGAACGGCTTTTTCAGGGTGAGTTGGTAACAAAAACCGCCTCGGGAAAACCATGTCCTGAGAGTAAGAAGATTTTGCTATGTTCGGTACATTCCTTGATGCCTACAGCTACTGATCCAGCTAATGCTGACACACCTGCAGGCCGAGATGAAGATGAAAGGGACATCTGACTGATTACGTTGTGCCCATGAAGTTCCTGAAGAGAAACACGCGTGGAAGTCTTGAGTTGTTATCTGGTGGTTGTGATTGTATTTTTCTCTAACAATTTTTCATGCCCGATCAAGTGTGTGCACTTAATTGTGGAACAAAATTTAGTACCAATGGTGCAAGAGAGTTCCTAAGTGATGTACCATTAGAGGCGTTAACAATCTAAAATTGATGGCTAAGAAGTGATAATTTGCCATCTATTCTACTGATCAGCCTTTTTATTTTTAAACAGTTTTAGTACATCTCTAAGAAGTGATAATTTGCCATCTATTCTACTGATCAGCCTTATTATTTTTAAACAGTTTTAGAACATCTCTAAGAAGTGATAATTTGCCATCTATTCTACTGATCAGCCTTTTTATTTTTAAACAGTTTTAGAACATCTCTAAGAAACTTCTGAAGGAATTGATTAAATATAAAGGCTGTGTACATGTCACTATTTTTTCATCTTGGAATTTCGCTCGTTCTTTGGTTTGTTAAAGAGCAGTTTGATTTTAATTTTATTTTATGTTTTGTTGCATATGTGCTAGAGTCGGACAGATTCTATTCCTCAAAATATGTAAAAAAAAAATGTCTGACTCAGAAATTAAAATGGCTGCCAGACTCTTCCGGAGGTGCGTTTGTTACTTTGATCTTGATAAGGAGGATGGCCGGGATATTCACCAATGAATCTGAAACAAACTTAAGGAAATTCATGCCTGCGGCCCAAACTATTCCTTCTGAGTGTTAAGAATAGGCCAAGCTTAAACATTAGCAGGGTCTCTTTTTTTCAGATGGCTGATGGATGAAATTCCAGCCTGAAAAACGTAACTACACAGAAAAGCAATGTCACGTGCAAATCCAGACACTGAAGCCTCATTTCTGGATGGGGAGAATAAAGTAAAAATAACAATCTTTGCACTGGAAAACAGATATGATTTTCCAGAGAAATTCAAGCATGTGTGGCAATACATGGCTCATTCCATTTATAGTCATTATATTTAAGCATTGCACAGTTGAGGACATTGACTGGCTCATTCACAGTCGTTCAGTCTTTTAAAGCGTCCGGCTCAGGTGAGTAATCAGGGATAGTCACTGGCTCAGTCGTCTAAAGCTCCCGGCTCAGCTGAGTAACCAGGGACAGTCAATGGCTCAGTCCCCTAAAGCGTCCGGCTCAGTCACTGGTTCAGTCATCTGAAACGTCCGGCGCATGCGCAGATAAAGACAAGCCCTTCACGACTGAGGTTGTGGGGTCGAATCCACTTGTTGGCAAGTCGACTGTCGCCTTAGGTCAGCAAGTTTGTCAGGCATCTGGCCAAAGGTGTGACTCTCATGAAATCTGTACGGTCTGCCGCATTCATAAGCATGTCCGCAATGGTACAAATGAAACATTCTTGAGAGCTAGCTGTGTGAAAGCAAAATCAAAGGTGAAAAAATAAATGAATAAAAATTGGAGAAATCAGTCTGGCACAGATAGGCGGTGTATATCGCGAAACTCCATGTTGTACATACTATATATTACCACTATGAAAGTGGTACAATGAAGCACCTAATAACCGTCCTCATTATTCCTTTACCGCAGCAGGACACAAACGTATGCTAAACATCAGTTCAGTAAATACAGTAATGAAGTGACCCTTAACATAAAATATGGCCAAGTTTTAGTCGAGAATAAAGTGAAGCAGAATCGGTGAGTTGATTGGCTGATGTGAGAGATACGGAAGTCCTGCAAACCTATAGCCTAATTTGAATTTTATGTATGGTGTAACTATTCAAGCGCGACCAAGGATGTAAGCTTTAACACAGCATCTCCGATGTTCACCGGCAACCAGTCAGCGTCGCTTCTGTATCCCGTTATTATGGCTCAGCAGGATGGAAACTGAAAGTCTGAATGCAAATTTCAACTGGAACCCAACAAGAATAAGTACAATGTCATGTAAAACGCAGGCAAGGTACTGTTTTTTCTTGACGACACCAGCAACCTAACAGTGTTTTCGACTAATGTCAACAAGAAATGGAGTATCAATGATACATCGACAATAATGTAAATAATAAATTAAAACTATTGTTGTATTTAGTGGTGGAAATAAATCACTGAAGATTTCATTCCAGGCGATGTGTTGGGGTGTTTGTTTTGAAAAGTAAAACTAGTGTATCACGTGATACACATCCGAGGTCTACTAATTCCTGGACACACAAGTGGCAAAAACAAATTCTTCGGTGAAATGTAGCAAGATATGGTAATCCGGTATAGAGTTTATTATCGTCTGTGTGGCTACGACAAAATGATTACCATCATGTACACTTTGACGCGAGATTGTTAAGCAATACATTCATTCTATGTGCACACTAACGTGGTGTTTATATACGCCGTAATCAATCATTCTACATGTATGCGAACTCTGACGTGGTGTTACGCCATAATCAATCATTCTATGTGCTTACTGACTTGATGTTATGCAGTATTCAATCATCCTATGTGCTGACTGACATGGTGTCACGCCGTAAACAATTATTCTGTGCGCACACTAACGTGTTGTTTATATACGCCGTAATCCATCATTTTATGTGCTCACTGACGTGGTGTTACGCCGTAATCATCCATTCTATGTATTCACTGACGTGGTGTTTATATACGCCATAATCAATCATTCTACATATGCGAACGATGACGTGGTGTTATGCCATAATCAATCATTCTATGTGCACACTGACGCGAGGATAAACCGTAATGTGCACAAATACGTACTTGACGTGGTGTCAATCAATATTTGTTTCACAGGAGTTTTACGCCCTACTCAAGAATACTCCATCGATGCAACGGCGACCAGCATTATGGTGGAGGGAAACCAGGCAAAATCCGGGGGAAACCCACGACTATCGGCAGGTTAAATACGGCAGGGAGCATGAGCTGAACGTT